>VCCN01003439.1:4352897-4370426 GCA_006491835.1 Architeuthis dux | reverse complement strand
CATAAAGATAAAAGATTGTTTTTGATAACACTGTGCAACACAATTTTTGCTCTTGGGTAATGAGTGTTATTTTCTAATTGCTTATGTCAAGGATATCCAAGGGTCTCCAAAGAGGTTCTACCAAGTTCCCTGTTATTTTTGCCTTTGGGACAGCCTTCAAGTACGTTTCATGTGCTGTCTGAGGCAAATTAGTCAAATTACAAAATATCAATGTTCAATTCACAAAAGCAAAGTTTGACGGGAATAATAACCATTTTCTATACTTTTTAGACATAATCAGTCAGAAAATAACACTTATTACCCAGGAACAAAAAAAAAAAAGTAAACAAATGTTGCATAATGTTATGATTCATATTACCATCCATTTTCAAAATGTTAATTTCACTAATCGAAAAACATGCTAGCTTATATTAGAAATCTGGTGACACTTTTCATTCCTTGCTATGTAGAATGGAACTGATTAATGATTATAGTTGGATGCTTGTTAAAACGATAGGCTATAAATAATATACAATTATTTGAATCACTTTTTTTTTAAGTACTAAATTACAATATACTTTAATTATATAAGAAATCACCATTCCTGCAATAAGTTGGAAAACCCAACATGTCTGATGTTTTGTAAATATTTTAAGACCGTCCTGGCATCCTTAACATAAATGAATATTCTGATATTTTCAACTGTATTTTTTGATTTAAAAAATTCTTTTTTGCAATTGATTTTCCAAGCCTATGGAAAAATCTCTTTTTTAGTTTATCATGATAAAATTATACTGATATTAATTAGTCTATAATTAGATTTGTTTGATGTCTGAGTGACCTGAAAATCTGCCCCTGTGTGACATATTCACTAGTCAAAAAAAGTTCAAGTAGCTGTCAATATAAATAAAATATTACGGTTCTAGGAAAACTCTATACAAATTTTTATTTTCAATATGTAGACTTTCAATTATTAATTGTTTTGACATGTATTTCTTTCATTTTAATTTCAGTTTCTTTTTAGTGCAACTCCCAGATTGTCATTCTACAATCATTAGTAAGCAGTGCTGATCAGATGCAAGTTGGAGTCGTCCTGGAGGCTTATTCTTATTTCTGATCCACACTGCCTACTAACAATAACAAATGATGATCTGGGAACTGAAATTGAGATGAAAGAAATACTAGTCAAAAATTAATAATAATTGACAATGTTTCATCTAAGAAATTCAATATTTGCTTGAAAGATTCCAACTCCTTGTGTAATTAAACATAGTTTAAATTTTTTATTGGTTCCTCAAACCCTCTTCTTTAAGAAATTATTCTTCAATCTGTTTTGTTAGACAAGGTTTTAAAAAAAATCTTTTGCCAATTTTGATGTCTCTACCTAATGTATATGTTATATCAATGCAGCTAATCCTTCCCTGATTATGCACAATCATATCTTAAAAACTATGCTAGATACATGAATGTTGTGGCATTATGTAGACCAATTAAAAGTAATTATTTTCAGCAAGTATATTTGGCCAATTTTTATTTCTGTACCTAGTGTATGTTATATCGTGCAGATGTATATGTATTTATTTAGACTCTCAGCAATATTTCTTATCCCTATATACATTCATTTTCTTTCTTTCTTTCTTTTTCAGCAAGTATATTTAAGATGAGTAGGAGACAACATATCAAGCTAAAATACATTGAACATTTCAATACAAGTTGGGCATCAGAGGACTGTGAATCAGTAGCATCTCTCAACCGGCTTGATGAGCTTTATGAACGTTTGTGCAGCAACAAAGAAATATGTTGTCAGTTTTCACAGGTTGTTCATCTGAAAACCCCGATCCTACCAGACTTTGACCATGAGCCTCCTTCTGCTGGGGAACAGGAACACTATCTCAATGCACTGCTTGGCTGCCAGAAGGTCCTGGCGGAAACGGTGTGTTTGACGTCTCCATTTGCAAAATTATTACAGAAGAGACTTGCTGTTCTACAGCGGATTTATCTTGCAATATCTAGTAAGTACCATGATCAAAATAAAACGAACGTGGAAGAACCTTGCCTAAATTTGGACAAGGCGACTGAGGATGCCAAGTTTGCTGGAGACAAAACCAAGTGTGGGTCTGAAGTCCTCATTGAAATGGGCATTAAGACTGGGTTAAGTTTACTGTTCTCGCTTTTGAGGCAGAACTGGATTTTAGCCCCCCAGCTTGGTAATGTCTGTCTGTGCGATGATGTCTTCAGGACTGCTCTTGATGTTGTTACAAAGTTGCCGCCATTGTCTTTAGCCAATGAGATGAAGGTGACTCCCCTTGGCATGGAAACGTTGAGCCAAGTGACCACCTTCCTGCGCAGTACCATAGGGCCTACGTCAAGTGCAAATTTGGTTGGTCAGCAACTGGCTGCTGAACTCATGTTGGCATTAGCTGCCCAAAGAGGCTCCTTGCGTTACCTCCTCGAATGGGTAGAAATAGCCCTACAAGCCTATGCAGCATCTATGAAATCTGAAGGTGATTCACATCCCATAAGATCAACGAAGATTCGATATGAATTCTTTATGGACATTATGCAGCAAATGGTTCAGTCTGTGGTAAGTTATTAACCCTTTTGTTCCATTTTTGTTGTTGATACCAGTTAAAAATTTGTTTTGGCTACCATATTATTGCATGTATAAGTCGCATCCTGATTTTTACTTTTATATCTGGTACAGATTTTTTATTCAAATTTTACTGATAATAACTGTATTCTTAATTCCGAGTGAAAAAAAAATTGGTACAAAAAAGTGTGACTTATACATGAGTAAGCAAAAAGGATTAGTGAACATCAAGTGAAGTTGGTCTGAATACAGGTTTTTGAGCGTTTCCAGACTGCAAAAATGGTGATGATGGTATGTTAGGCTGAGTCGTCGCGTTAGGTGTAGGAGAGAGAGGAAGAGGGTGCGTGCTACCTCTATAACAGCTCGCTGCAAAACAAATGCTTTTCACCTTTGTTTCGTAAAAGCAAAAAAGTGCCATAAAGAGAACTATTGAAAAGTGGGAGATGCTGTATAGTGAATTTTTCACAGCATTGAATTATACTTGAAAACTATTTGGTAAAGATCTACATCCATTAACCAAGTTAAAAAAAATAGAAACAATTTTTTTCGCCAGTAATTTTTTGTGCTTTTTAATCCGTTATACCCTAACAATCTTTCTGGGTTTTTTTGTTTTTCAGAAAAAATGTTTTTTAAGGTTTTACGAGGGACGGTTCTTTTTACAATGTATGGTAAATGGGACTGTTACTTTCCGTCTGTTGTATGGAAGTGAGGCTTTGAAGTATTTGGTTACTTCGCTTGTGCAGTTTCTTTGATATTTTAATGAGAGATTTTTCTGTGTTTCCATTAAGAATTTTTGGTGGGGGTGGGGCACATGGGGCTGCCCGTGTGTGGCCCCACCACCAAAAAACCCTAATGAAAGCACAGAAAAATCGGCATTAGAAAATATCAAAGAAACCTAGTTAACAACCTTCACAAGGGAAGTAACAACATGTTTCGAAACCTCACTTCCATACAATGGTTTGAAAGTAATGGTCTAGTTTATCATGCAGTTACATTGTAAATAGAACCCCCCCCCCATAAAATCTTAAAAAACATTTTTTCTAGGAAACTAACAACTTCTAGGAAGATTGTTAAGGTCTAATGGATTAAAAGCACAACAAATTACTGGCGAAAAGAAAATGGTTTCTATTTTTTCTTAGACTTGGTTAATGGATGTAGATCTTTAACTAATTATTTCTTCTACCTGTGTCTAGGACATCAGTATTTCATTACGTTAATACCTGTAGAAATAAATTCTTTTTATGATATAGAAAAGAAACATTTTAAATGCAATAATTGTTGAAATCCTTTCCTGTCTATAATAACTTTCAGTGGACTTGATCAATTTGTTTTGTCAGATATGATGTTCAATACAGTACACTGTTGTTGTAATGGCGCTCGTTCTAACAGCACTATGTAATGACACATGCATTTTAACGGCAAGTTTGTTTTTATATTTCTCGCAATCAGAGATTATACCTTTTCCTGAGCAAATTAAAAAGTAAATAATTTGCTCGCTGTATTTTTTAATTTTCATGTATTTTTTAATTCTCCTGTTATATCGGCACTCCCCGAGGGCACGATAATAATGGGAGTTTACTAATACAGTAGACTCCCATTATTATGGTGCCCTCGGAATATTTTTCCAAGTAAATTGAACAAATTATAGTCTTAAAGTTGGTTCATTGAAAAATTCATTCATTTGAAAACATAAATAGCCCCTCTTAAATAACTTTACATATAAATTGTAAGGAAACATTTTAGTAACATTTTTAATCAATTTGTCAAATATTTTGTTTGTATCTACTTCAGTATATTAAGCAAAAAGCAAGAGTTCAAGGCAGATAAATGTCAAATTATTGGGTTAGCCAAAAAGTTTTTTCTATGTTAGATGGCATTAGGAGGGTTTAGTTTTAACTATATTAAAAAAGATCACTTTTGATTGTATTGTGACAGCTGTTATATCAGCATGGCTTTTTAAAAGAAATTTGTTTATTGATTCTAACACTGAAGAAAAAAGAAAGTAAGCAACATTTTCAGCATATGCTTTTTTTATTTTAAGAAAGCTAAAATTGTGACTCCGGTGCAAAAGGAATTGTAAATGATAGAATGTGTTAAAACTGAAGTGGTTTGCAAAGTCAGGTAGTCCAGTTGAGGTTGATAGCGATCAAATAAAGACATCAATGTTATATGATGAAGGAGATAGCCAACATGTTCAAAATATCCAAATCAACAATTGAAAATCATTTGTATCAGCTTGGTTATGTTAGTTACTTTGAGTGACTTCCAAGTAAGTTAAATGAAAGAAAACCTACTGGACCATATTTAAATGTTCTGTTTTTGAAACAAATTGTGATGGGCAATGAAAAGTGGATACTTTACAACAATGTGGAATGCAAGACATCATGAGGCTGGTCTTCATCTGGTGGGATTGCTTCTGGAGAAGCAAACAATTGAACTGAACAAGTACTGCTCCCAATTAAAGGCAGCGATTGACAAAAAGTGTCTGAAATTAGTTAAGAAAAAGGAAGTGATATTCCATCAGGATAATGATAGATGGCTTGTTTCTTTGGTATCCAGGCAAACATTGTTACAGTTTGGCGGGGAAGTTTTCACCCCTCCACTGTATTCACCAGATGTTGCACCTTTGGATTACCATTTATTCCGGTCTTTACAGAATTCTTTCAATGTTTTTACATTAAAAAGTAAACAATTCCAATTCCCTGGTTGACTGCAAAAGGCACCTAGAGCAGTTCTTTGGTCAGAAAGATAAAACGTTCTGAAAGATTGCAGTGAATAGTGAAACCAAACGGTAAATATGTTATTCAATAAAGTAAATGTCAAAAATAAAAGCTTTTTATAAAGTCTTTTATTTTTCTTAATAATCTGAACAAACTTTTTACATTACCCAATATTTTACTGTCATTGAATGCCCTAAATAAGTTGGTCATACTTAGGTTAATTCATTTGTCTGATATTTTGTTAAGTCAAGATACAAGTCTCATTTTTTGTTCTGTTTGTTTTACATTGCTGTCATAAGACAGATTTTGTATATGTGGTTGCATGATCTTGTTTTATTAAACATATAGTGTTTACAGTATTGAAGATCTTAATACAGGTATACCTTGATTAATGCGGTTAATTTGTTGCAAATTTTTCTGTGCTGTTAGTGTTCAACACCGCACTTTTCAAGGTCTTATTATAATTTAATGTATTTTTTTTCAGCTTATACTTAGTTACATTAATCTGAACAGCAATACCATAACCATACTACATCAAATCCCACACTAATCAATACCTTACTATTCAAGGTATTGCTGTACAAGTAACAGCTTAATATTTGTTCAATTACTTTTAAAATCATAATTGTAAGTACGGAGATCATAGTGGTTACCAGCACAGAAAATGGAATTAGCGAGCAGAGTTCAAGTTCCAGTCGATGCTGTATGCATTCACTTCACACAAATACATTTGTGAAAGCATGCAATAAAATATAAAATAGTCTTTTCTTTCCTTTATGTGACTAATGTAATTTATTATTTACAACTGTACTTTATATATGCTTGTTTAGAACTAATAGACAAATTTAAAAAAATTATTTTTTCTATTTGTTTATGTAATTATATATTCATTACATGCTTGCATTTTTCTTAATAGGGAGGAACAGAGAAATTTCTCACTGTCAAGAAGAAACCTGTAAAAGATGAAGAAGAATGTATTTCTCTTTATGATGCAGCCATGTACCTCATGGAACAGGTAAAGAACACCCAATATTTGATATGTATTAGGTTGTTATATATAATATGTTGTTTTTTGAATAGTAAGAGGAAGGATGATATAAACAAACAAAAAAGGTAAATATTTAATCAAAATTTGAAGCTATAACCCTTTTCCAATGATTCTCTAATGATGACATACCATACATACCATCTCTATAAAATTCTTTAGGTTTAGAGGTCACAAATTCAAAAGCACGAATTATGGCTTCCCTATAATTGAACTGTTTATGGATATGAAGTTCAAAATGCTTGAAAAGATGATAATCTGTACAAGAAATGTCAATTCTAACAAATTATATCTCTATTTACATTGAATATGCAAAAAAAATGCAATATTTCTTTCACTTTTAGCATTATTCTCTATTATGTAAAGAAGACACTTGATTCATTGAAAAGATTCATTTTTATCTAGGATTACCAAATTTTGATTGTGGCATGCTTGTTTTGATTTAATTCAATTTCGACTGAATTAAAACTATATATTTATTTATTGGGTGTAAAAAAATTCTTTTGAAAAAGTCACAAAACTCTGTAGACACTTTACGTCACAACCGGTGAAGACAAAAAAATGAATCTTTTGGATCAATCAAATTTGAGTCCCCAAAAATGTTACTGTTCCCTACCTTTCTTTTCTTCCCTCTCTCTACCTATCCTCTTATGCCATATATATAATAATAAATATAATTTTCCTTTCCTCCCTCTCTCTCTTCCTACTTCCACAGTAAATTACCTAACTTTCTTTTCTCCCCTTTTTCTTCCTACCCTCTTATTAAAATTAAAGTATAACATTTGAATGCAGGAAGGTCGGAACAAGCAGAATAATATTATAGATATCTGAAGTTCTATGGGTTTTGTTTTTTGTTTCACAAATTACTCAGACTAGTATTCTACTGTAAGTCTGTTTTTGTTGCAACATTTCAGCTGGTATATTCTTTGGCGTTCTCCAAGTGTATGTTGCCTGGTACCTTTTTTTAAGTGCTGGGTAACATTCTAGGATTACTGAATACAACATATACCTAATGGAAGACCCCAAAGAACATATTTGAAATGTTATGATAAAAAGTAACAAAGAATTAGTTTATTCTTATATTTATCATTGAAATATTGAATATTTAGGTTATTCATGTGCTCTGACATTTATATGTATCCACACTTCACCCAGCCCTAACCATTCATAGTAGAAACTTGAAATTTTGCACACATACTCTCCTCAATGAGTAGGGAAAATATTGTTTTTTTTTTTTTGGAGGGGTGTACAATATGCAATGTAAGTTTATGCTAAATTGGTCACTAGTTTGTGCCCGCTTGCTTTTTGAAAATTCAGACCTTTTTTTAGTGATCACACCCCATCAAAAGGCAAGAGAAGTAATTTATTCATTGATCACTCCTTTTTCCAACTTTTTAATTGATCACTCCAACAGAGCATATATGGGTGGCAGTGATTCATAATTTCCCTTGGAATGCTAGTTATATATTTTGCTTAATGTTACCAGCTGGTTATTGTTATCTAAAAGACCCTGTCCAAAGTGATCACAATAAGCAGCTTCCTCTGTATAAACAAGACTCTGTTCAAAACCGGTGACATTGTTTACATAATTTTTGTTCTCTTATGACATCACAACGTTCTATTACGACATCATGAAAAATAGGTTAGAAATATAAATATTGTAAATCTCTTTCTCTTGCCCCCCCCCCCTCTCTCTATGGATACTTTCAACCTTTTTCAATTTTGGTCAGAAAGAAAGAATTTGGCTCTCATAGACCTTTCAACGTACAATGCAGGTAATAAACCCATTTGGACTTTTGGAGTTGATTAATAATTGAGAATAAGTGATTGGTCAGTTAACGGAGATGAGGATAAATTCTTTTGAAATAGGCTTTCATTACTTGAGAAAAACAGTGATTCTTTATGAATTGCTTATAATTTGAAATTGATGTTAATTTCTTTTTTTATAACTTGTCACTAATTCCATTCACAGCTTAAAATAGAAAGCACTCGGAGAGCGCATACCTCTGCCAACACCATTGTCACTAAAAACTGAATGAAAATCAGTTATGTATAGCTATGATGCAGTGGAGGTAACTGTAAAAAAATTCCTGGATCTGCCCTAAGATTTTCAATTCTTCCTTAGCACATGGCCCACCCCTCCAGATAATTACATTGAAATACATTGAGAACTTTTGGAGATATTGTGTGGACAAACATGAGTGAATACATAAAAGAGAAAATTCTCTCAACCGAAAAATGTTCCTTGATCTGCCCCAAAACTTAACCAATTCTTCCTTACCCCATGGCCAACTCTTCCAGATAATTACATTGAAGTTCATTGAGAACTTTTGGAGATATTGTGTGGATATATAGCTACAATGTAGGGGAGATAACTGTAAATATTCCTGGATCCACCCCCAAAATCAATTCTTCCTTAGCCTATGGCCCACCCTTCCACTAACTTTCATTGAAATTCATTGAGAACTTTTGTAGATATAGTGTGGACAGACAAACACAAGTGAATACATATACCTCTTCCAACCTTGTTGCTAGTGATAAATTATGGATACTAACAACTAGTTTAATTTTGAGTAAATATAAAACTTTTGTTAAACAAATAAATAAATGAATATCGGTATATCTATCTATCACTAAATAGTTTTTGAGGATTTGTAACTCAGATTCCATTTTATGTTTTTTTAAATTTAATTTTTTTAAAGATTCATTCCTATGAAAATGAAAGTATATTACCATATTTGATGGCATACAAGACTCCCCTTTTATCTCTCCAAAATGTCTCAAAAGGTAAATGTAACCTTTGTTGTCCAGCCCCACATTGGCCAGAACTTGAGGAGTTGAAAACACTGGCTGATAAATTAGAAGAATTGAGGGAAATGAGGTTTTTTTTTTCTTAGCCCCCCCCACACCGAAATAATATTATATGCCATCAAATGTGGTATGTTGCAAAATGAATATTTAAAAGAAAATATTTTAATAACTTCTACAGATGCCAAATTGAATTTTTTATTTCACTTATTTTTAAATATTTTGCAAGAGAAAAGAGTTAAAAAATAACACAGTAATAGTTAGATGATAGTTTTCTCTATTTTTCTTCTCCTCTCAGTTAATTTCTGGTTTGTTTTTTCTATTTTGGCAGGTTTACCATTTAGCAGTTCATTATGCTAGCACTTGCATGAGTCCAGATGAGAACCGAAACACTTCCTCAGTCATGGGAGGTGTCTGTGAAGTATATGTCTGGGGAAGTAACAGTAGCCACCAGCTGGGTGATGGAAGTCAAGAAAAAGTCACCACCCCTAAACTCACCGTAGCATTTGGAGACTGTCAGCAGGTACATTTTATTCATGAAAATAAATCTATAAAAAAATATTTGTGTAAACTGCTAAGCGGTTAAATGAGTGCTTCTTAACTCTTTCCTCCCTGACAGCCAAACTTTCAGAGATTATTCCCAATGTATCACTTCCAAGTCCAGTGAAATAAAATCATGAAAAAGTTCATTGAAAAAGGTATTATTGATTGATTGGTCTTGTTATGATTTAAATATGTGTATGATTTAAATTTAAACGTGTTTTTTTAGTAATTCTTTTTGTTGCCCGGGAAATAATGCAAATAAGAGATCACGCTTCTACACGTGATCAGGGCATGAGTGAAATTTTATTATCACGCCTAGAGGCGTTATCAGGGAAGAAAGAGTTAAACTGGTGAATGATTCACTCAAAGATGAATGAAATTATTTTTGGGGTGAATGTAACTCAAGGAATGAAGGAAAGTTGAATGAAACATGAAGGGTGATTGAATTTACTCAGATATTTATATTTTTTATGCTTAAAAAAAGTAATTATTGTGGTAAACATACACAATAAGTAAGCATTATTTCTAAAAATCCAATTCTAAGTTCTAAGACTGTTGTTTGCTAACTTTATGTACAGTAGAAAAAAATCTAATTTTTCTGTGTTCCTTTTTTTGTCTCTCTGAGTTTTCTTCTCCAAAAAATATGAATAATATAAACATTTGAGAAATGAGTTAATTTATGCTTTTTGCTCATGATATAAAATGAATTACTATACTTCCTGGCATCGAGGACACTCCGGCATCAAGGACACACCCCAATTTTGAAAAAGGAAGAATAAAAATAGGATAGGCCTATGAATAATAAGTAATCCTCAGCCGGTAGGATGCAGGGTAAAATTTTGAAACTTATTTTGGGAAAAAAATTAGTGTCATCGACACCAAAAAATATGGTATGTATAAAATCATACTGAAGGGAGAATAAAATGAAAATGATCAAAAACATAAGATTTAATCACAGGTAAATAAAATTGTCTAATAAAGACTTTAGGGTGAATGATGAAATGATTTAAAAAAGCACTGGGTTAAGTAATCATATTTAATCAGAAGTATATCAAGCATATGATCATTATATGCATGCCTCTACTGTGGCATGACAGTAAGCAATCTCAACTTGCAAGCCATTCTTAATGGAGTGAGTTCAGTCATTACTTTGTGCCCACTAGTGTAGCATTGTGCCAGACTGAGATAAGATTAGTAAACAGCTATTATAGTTATAATAGCTTGGTAAACAGCTATATAACGTGGGTTGAAGGTGGGCTCCAAAATGGCTAGATCTTGCACCAAAATGGCTAAATTTCATTGTGGCTCGGTTGTAACGTGGTTGACTTTCTTGAACCCCAACAACTGCGTCATAATAATGAGAGAGAGAGAGACTATTATAAATGGAAATTTATTTCTGTAAAAGCAAATGCATGACATTTTTATTTTTGTTCTTTAAGATTTTATTTAAATTAATAATAGTAGTTATATATTTTTATTTTGAAATTTGTTTTTTCTTTCCCTTAGATTGAAGCTGGTCAGTTCTGTACATTTGTGGTCCACACAGACGGATCAGTGGCAGCATGCGGAAAAGGAAGTTATGGCAGGTTGGGACTAGGAGATTCTAGCAATCAAGCTGTTCCTAAAAAGTTGTCGTTTGAACCGAAATGTCAAATCAAAAAGATCTCTTCTTCTAAAGGATCTGATGGACATACCCTAGCAGTATCAACAGAAGGCCAAGTTTTCAGTTGGGGTGATGGTAAGCCACTTTCATTTTTCATTCTTTTCTAACTTTTCATCCTATATGCTGGACTATAAGACGAATAGTTTACAAGGGTATTTGGAGGATACTGCAACTCACCTGAGCCCCATAACTGTCTGTATCGAGCTTCGATAAATAGTCCCCTAGTCATAATACCAGCACATTGGATGTAGTGTAATGTTTGCAAAGTTTGATTTTCAAAAAAAAATATAATGTCTGTCTTATATACCTGCATATACGACAATTCTATTTCACTTTCACTTTCACATAGCATTATTTATGAGAAGCTGTTTTTTTTTACTGCACATATCTTTTTTGTTTTTTTTTTGCTTTGCCCCCAATAGTTTCAAATTACAGGTAATCTTTTATCTGAAATTCTGAAAATGAAAATAAACTTAATTTGTACCAAAATTGCATATAAATAAACCTCAAAAGTCGTTGAGAATTGTAAATTGTTAAGTGTCTAGTAAGTATCTCTTGTATTTAGTCTTAGATAATGAAAATGCAACATTGATTTTACAGGTTTAATGAATAAGTACTAGTTTGTATTAGAATGGTGATAATCTAGGAATAGTTGTTTTAGTCAAATATACAGTGGAAGTTATCTTTGATAAGTCTCTGTTGGTGATCTTAAACTTTTGTTTTATGAACAATATTTCATATAATTTTTTGAATCAACATTAAATAAAATGTAAGATTTTCCTTCTAATACTTTGTTTGTTGGGAATTATCTTCAAATTGTATATTTTGACATGTTTTAATTATTTCTTATTTTATCTTAAATTATACAAAAGCATTATCATTGTTTGCATTTTATAGTATTCATCTATAGTACTGATCTGTATAATTTTAAATTTCTTGTTTACAGGTGATTATGGTAAACTTGGTCATGGAAACACATCATCTCAAAAATATCCTAAGTTGGTCCCAGGGCCTTTGAATGGAAAGGTATGAGTTTATTTCCTTATATAATAATCGATAAGTAATCTTTGACATCTTAAAATGTGCTTAAATTGCTCTTTATTTGCTCTTTATTTTTGCTATTTCATAGTTTTGTAGATGTTGGATGAAATTTTTGAAATGTACTTATCAATTTTAAAAATCTAGGTTGTGAAATCAGTTTCTGCTGGTCATCGTCATAGTGCTTATGTGACACATGATGGAGAACTTTATACCTGTGGTGATGGAGACTATGGGCGATTGGGTAGGTTTTCTTGTTATATTCTATTTCTTGGTTGTTCTTTTTTATACTTAGAACAAGGGAGAAGCTTGGATATCCCACGGTTATTTAAAAAACTAAGATATAAAATAGGCAGATGTAGAAAAAAAACAGACATAAATATATAGATGATTTAAAAAAAAAAAAACATTTAATTAATTTTACTTACTATTATATATTTTTCATCAGTAATAGATAGTGGAAGTTACGGACAAAGAAACAATTAGAAAAAGTCACACTGTTCATTATATAGATAGATTTTCATTGCTTAAATTGAATATTTTCTGTAACATATCTAACTTTGAAGGTCACATAATTTCAAATATTGAGAATTTTCTTTATTATTATTGGATGAAGTATTGTAACACACCACTTTTTTATTAAATTTGACTAGTTTTTACCTTCATCCTAATTTTAGTTGTTTTTAAACAACCTATTAATTCGGGCCACTGTTTCTATGTGAATTTTCATTTGATGCTAAATGACAGTACTATATACTTGAGAAGATTTGATACTTTTGGTTGATAAAACTACATAGGGATATGGTGATATATATCTGAATTGTTGTGAACATCTTATCTATGATATAAATGTTAGAACCTAAATTATGACCTATAATGTATGGGCCATAACTTATATCCTAAGATTTATACTAATGGTTTGGACTTAATAATAAAAATGTAGTTTTTTTCTAGAGCATTACATGTTACAGATTTGTCTGCTTGTAATGTGAAATAGAGAGAAAGGTGAAAGAAATATTGAAATCTAGTATAGTGTATGCCTATTAAAACATTTTTCTGTGCATTTAAATTGTAAATATTTTGCTTTTTACCTTTCAGGACATGGTGACAGCAACAGTAAAAATGTTCCAACATGTGTTAAAGATGTGAGTGGTGTTGGGCAGGTGGCCTGCGGTAGCTCACATACCATAGCTGTATCACAGGATGGTAAAACAGTATGGTCTTTTGGAGGTGGTGACAATGGTAAGTATTCCAATGAAAAGCTTGGTCAATTCAAGGCATATTCTTTTTATTATAGCATTATTTATGTGCAGTAATTTCTATTTTACTGCACATATCTTTTGTTTTGCTTTGCTTCCTGTTTGTCTCAAATTATTACATTTAATGAATTTCAAAATAGTATTGTAGATTTCTCTTTAAATTTTTGTTGGAGATGCTTTTCCATTAAATTGTAATTTTTATTTCCTGTTACATACTCACTTAAAAGCTGCCTTTGGTGGCCTTTAAGCACTTTGTCAAGTCACTTCCTATTTATAGAATTTACTAGCATAGTACCCAGCCAATTTTCATTTTGGCCATCCATTACGTTTTCGTCAATTTGAACCATCGGCGACTTTTGTTATGGAAGATCATAACGCGTAAATTTCTTTTATTTATTTATTAAACCTGGTTTTGTCAGTATTCTTTTGTCATAGATTTTATTTAAATATTTGTTCATATATATATTTAAAGCAAATAACAACAAAAAAATAATTAAAGGAATTTATATATATTTAATTCAAATAGTTTTTTTAAAATAATTAAATGTATAAATTACAATATAAATCGTCTTAATTTTGTTTCTTGTTTTTCTTCAAGATGATATAGGAATTTTTCAATTCCTGTTAATGAAATATTACAAGTGGGAACAGTTAATAATAAAACGGGAACACTAATAAAATAGAAACAGTTAATAAAAATAATTTTTCTTTCTTTTGAGAAAAGATTTCTTTTTCTAAAGTTTAAACAAAACTTTTTGACAGCATTTTAAAAATTTAGTTTTGATTTTATATTCATGTTAAAGGACTTTGAAAAACTTTTTCCAGCATTTTTTAAACTCATTTTTGATTTTATATTCAATCTATTCAAAGCAATAAAAATATAATTTATGTATTTACTTCTGTTTTTCTTCCATTTTTCTAAAAATATATATAATTTCCTTTTAATTATTGTATTGTTGTTATTTGCTTTAAATATATATATGAACAAATATTTAAATAAATTCCATGCTGAAAGAATACTGACAATGGCAATGTCCAATGATGGATGCTAAAAGGCTGTTGCTACTTATGATGATTGTTTGAGAAAAGGGACAAAGGAAATATTGGTGTGTGCTGCTGACTGATGGTGTCCTAGCAATTAGGATGACATTTTATGTTCATATTCACCATGTACTAGCTTATCGTAATGGATTCAAACCACGCCAGTACTTTCTCGTTTATTTTATAAATTGGTTTGGTCCAGCACTACTCTTTGAGCTGAACAAACAAACAAACAACTTTGGTGACATTGGTCTTTATATGTATAGATATTATAATTATTTGCTTATTCCTCTTGTTTTTTTTAATATAGAACTAATTAGCAGTTAATAGACTTGAAGTTATCTCCCTTGGACAGTTTTTTTTGTCAATTTAAACTGATGAAACTGGTGGCCTGATTGGACTAGAAATTGCTTTATTTTCCAAGTTCCAAGCACTTTATATTCCAAGCCCTAACAAAGGTTTTGCTATGATGTGCTGTTTTTGCTGTGTTACGCTAATAAACTCACAAACAAACGTACAGAAATTGGATTGTTATAATATAGATGTAAATGCTTTTCTTTTATAGGAAAACTTGGACATGGGGATACCAATCGCCTCTACAAGCCCAAAATCATTGAGACTTTCACAGAGTTTTATATCCGAAAAGTTGTCTGTGGAACTCAGTCCTCATTAGCTTTGACCTCATCAGGACAGGTAGGGATCTTTTAAAAATTAAATTTTTCTGTCGGTAGAAATTAATCATGGTGTAATCAAAGTTAATTTTGGATGACAAAAATTGATATTAAAAATAGTCTAAAACCTGCTTTAATTACACAAAAGTAATTTCTATTTTTTATGACTAAAAAATTAAAAATGAAAGGTGTATCTGGTCTATACTCTTAGATATGAACAAAAACATAGTGTGACATGTTTTGTGTGTTACAAAGCAACGGACACTGGCTTTTATATATTTTGTATATTTATAGTTATATAAGAAGTGTGTTGTGTAGAAAATATTTGTGGCATTTTTGTAATAACGTTAGGAAATCCTATTGGTAAATACAAAAGTAGGTATAACCAACTTATTTAATGGTTTTTTTGTACTTGTCTATTTGTTTCCACAAACACGAATCTTAATATTTATATTGCACTTAGTTTTAAAAATTGCTGTATTTTTTATTTTGTTAACTTGTGGGCTATATTTTCATTTTTTAGGTCTATGCTTGGGGCTGTGGTTCTTGTTTAGGGTGTGGTTCTTCTGAATATACTGCACTGCGTCCTCGTCTGGTTGAAGAATTTCAAAGCACTTGCATTGTAGATATTGCTTGTGGTGATACCCATTGCTTAGCTCTCTCACATGGTAAGACTAGTAATGCTACTAACATTTCTTGCATTTTCTTTAGAATTTATAAAGGAGTAGAAGTTATTCTTGTTACTCCAATGTACATTGCAGTTTTTATTTAGATTAGTTTTGTTTTGTTTATAAAATGCATTTCAATATTTATAAAAGTTACAATTCATAAATTAGCAACAAAAATTGATTTGTGTATTCCAAAATTCTCATTGAGTGGAAAATACTTGAACCAGTTGTTTTCATACTAATATTTTACTAAAAGTAAAAATTAATTAAAAGATTTTATTTTAAACTTCAGTTTTGTGAGTATTTGTATTTCAAAACAATTATTCAACTGAATTTCATCTAAACTAACCTATCAAGAAAGTAGTAATAACACAAAAATAAAAACCCCATTACATGCATTTCTTTGGTAATTCTATATATTTAAAAAATGTTATTACTACTTTCTTGATAGGTTTAGTATTTAGTGTTAGATGATTTTGTTCACATTTTATCTAACTTTATTCATATAAAAGATTTATAGATAATGCTTTTTATTGTTTTTGTTTTATTCATGTATTTATTTATTCATTTGAATAAACATTTTCCTAATTCTGTTTTAGAAAATGAAGTTTATGCTTGGGGAAACAACACAATGGGTCAGTGTGGTCAAGGCCATGCACAGAGCCCAGTCTCCAAGCCTAAAAAAGTCATTGGTATGGAAGGAATTAACATACACCAGATCTCTGCAGGAACCTCACATAGTGTTGCTTGGACTGCTCTTCCTACTGACAGGTAGGGAAAAATCATTTTCTTTTGGTTAAGTCAAAAGTCATTAAATCTGGTCATTGAGATTTTTAAAAATGTCTCTAGAAATATTTTTGTAAATACAGGTGTCCCCCACTTTTTGAAAATTTGCTTTACGCCACTATATAAATTAATGGTAATTGCTTCTTCGCTTTATGTGAGTTTGGCTTACAAAAGGTTTTTATAGGAACACTCTACTTTCAGATAGCGGGGTAAACCTGTACTTTTCTTACATTTGAATGTATACCAGAACAGTGATACTTTTTCTTAAGACCAAGTCAATATGAAAGCTCATATTTTAAGTGAATAAGGAATTTTATTGTACTATAAAAAGCCTTTTATTCTTGTGTGAGTAGTGAATTTGACAGACTTTATTAATTCATAATTCATTTTCCTACTCATTTTCTATTTCTATTCAAGTCAAACATTATTTCTTTTTCTCCAGGAATGTGATTGCTTGGCATCGTCCATTCTGTGTTGACCTCCAGGAATCTACATTTTTGTTGTTACATACTTTTCTGGAACATTATTGTGATGATGTGAATGGTTCTGCTCCGCCTCCTCCCTTCCAATCCAAACAGTGAGTGTCACAGAATCTTTGACTATTGCTTGAAAATACATTGATCTTTAACAGTAGGAGTGGGGAAGAATTACTGTGTAATTAATGATGTCAATTTTTCATCATCTTATAATAATGGAGATTTGCTTAACCTATCTGTCA
>VCCN01003439.1:4339854-4352807 GCA_006491835.1 Architeuthis dux | reverse complement strand
TGCCGTGATTTTGCAAGCCCCAAAAAAGCATTTTTAAGACTGAACAAAAAGTAACTTATAGAATTTTAAAGTACTGAAGGCTAAAACGTCTATATCGTCATTGTAGGTTTTTTGTTTTCATAACTAAGCAAGTCAAAATTATTATTCATTTTTTTTTTTTACATTCACTGTAAAAACCCATTGTATTAATTTTAACTACTATTTATATTCATAAAGCACATAAAATTACTTATTTGCTATTCAAATATTAGGATTCCTGTCATTAAAGAATTGTATATTGTTATTAATCTAATGAGTAAAACAAACAATGGAACTTTTCATCTTGCCTTAGTATGGAAGAAGTGTTGTGTCCAAGTGTCCCCCCGCCCTCTCGACCATGCTGAAGGCTTCCAAAGGAAAGAAATGTTCAGTACATTTGGAGATCAGCATGGCTGCAGGGGATGCCTTCCCAGCTGTTTACGGCACCTGGTATTCTCAGACGGTCACCCAACTAGGTACTGACCAGGCTTGATGTTGCTTAACTTTGGTGATCGTATGAGAACTGGCTGTAACAAAACAAACAATTTGACTGTTTTCAAGTTATTAGAAATGAAGAATACTGTATATGCCTGACTATAAGACAAATGGTTTACAAGGGTATTAGGAGGACTACTGCTCACTGCAACTCATCCAAGCCAAATAACTGTCCATATTGAGCTTCAGTAGACAACACCCTAGTCATAATACCAGTGGATTGGATGCAGTCTAATATTTGTATAGTTTAAAAAAAATTAAATGTCAGTCTTATATGCTGGCATATACAGTATTTGAAAGAACCTTTGAAAATATTTAATCAAATTAGCTATTTATTTATTTTAGTTTTAATTTTTATATTTATTTTTAAAAAATATTTATTTATTTATCACTTTTTTTTATCATTTTGATCTATTATTTTAGAATAATTTATTGATACAGGTATACTATATTCACAACAATTTTACGCTTTGAATTTTCTTTGTTTTTTATTAGGGATCACTGCCAATTCATCCATTTATGCTTGAAAATTCTTGGTACTCATTTGTCCCTTGCTCAGGCCAGTGGAGTGTCTAAGGGGATTCTGGGGGATCACTCTCGACCATTCCGAAATTTGCTATTCAAACTGCTAGATATTGATACTCCTCCTTCAGTACAGCAGGTAAGTGAATAATGACTGGGTTTTTGATATAATTAAAACATTTCTGATTTTAAACCATTGTGAAAATCCCTTTCATTTCAATACTGGATACATGTGTCAGTAGGAAATAGATAATTATATTTATTTTACTCCATTCAAATAAATTGGTTTTAAACAAAACTGAAAAATTATCTGTAAATTGTAGAGCTGCAACAATTAATTGATTAGTTAACTATTCAATTAATCACCAACATAGTCCTCTATGACAGTAAACTGAATATCTTTGGGTTGTGGACAAAACAAGACATATGAGGACATCATCTTGGCCTTTGGAAAACAGTGATCAACAATTTTTACCATTTTCTGACATTCTATAGAACATGTAGAACTCATTTTATAAACAACTAATCGATTAATTGAGAAAATAATCAACAGATTAATCGATAATGAAAAGAATTGTTAGTTGCAGCCTTAGTAAACTGTAAAAAACACAGAATTAAAAACAAATAAATTGGAGAACCCAAATTCTGTGTCCCATTCTCAGTTCTTGGTCTTTGAACTGAGGTCTCCGTGCCAAATAGTTGGAGATATATCTGGCCAAAAACGATTCATGCCTTTTCCAAGGGCATTATTAGTGTGAAGTGAACACCAAACAGTCTCAGCCGGAGTTTAAACTAAGCTTGCCGATCCCATTCTTAAAAAGGGCCAAAAAATGTCCAAATTTTCAGGTTTACATCTAAAATTGAGTCAAAACATCTAGCTTCTCTCGATATCTAAAATCTAGGAAATATATAACATATTAGTAATAAATTAAATGTGACTTTAATTGTCAACATTTACATTATTAAAATATTACTTATTTTATTAAAAATATTACTTATTTTATTAAAATTCATCTAAATATCAATTTATGATATCTAGACACAACCAAAAACTTCTAGATCTAGATGGAACACATCTGAATTGGCAACACTGTATAAAACATTGCAATACTACAGTACACACCAAATAAAGTTCCTTTCTGGCATGCATATTCAGTTTAATATTCTTCATAAATTCTCGACAGATCGTATGCCTACATGACGTCAGCTGAATTCCAATCAGAACCACCGTTGCCAAATTTTACCTAAATTTCTATATACTGGTGTGCAAAAAAACATTACAGCAAAGAGATTTACATTAAAGAGTTACTTCCCATACATTCGTTTTTATATTTTTAGACCAAAATTTTGCCTTTTTTTCTTTCTAGCTAAAACAAGTAAAACCTTGAGACTAAAATTGTTTAAATTCTAAATAAAATGTTTGAAGGAAATGAAAAAAGGTCAGAAACTTAGATATGGCCAAACCAAAAAATTCATGGCCAAAAAGTATACAGGTAGTCGGATATAAAGCATGAAAAAGTATACATTTATGTTAATGTATACTTTTTCACTCTTTATATCTTTCTTCCCTGGGATGAAACTGATTTTTTTTTCTTTAAACTGTTGCCTCTGTTCAGTTTGTAATTCGCTAAGACAGTTTTTAAAAAGTCTGTTTCCTCCCAGATGCATCCCGGGGAAGATTTTTGTTTGTCCCAAACACATTTTCTACCATCCTCAGGATGACAGGACGCCATTAATTTCAAGCCCTGGTTAGCAGCATGGAAAATGGAATCGGCAAACCGAGTTGAAACTCCAACTGAGCCAGTTTGCATTCACTTCACATTAATACCATTGGGAAAGGCATGAATCCATCTTTTCTCCCCCCAGCTATGAGTAAATAACAGGGCAGACTTGGCAACCAGCCTTGGAAACTGACAACTCTGAATTCAAACTGGGAAAGTCCAACTCCTTGTCCAGATAGAGTAGGGAACGTGTTCCACAAATGGATGGTTAACTCGGCCCTGGTGAAGCTTTAAGCCAGAAGTGGATTATAATAAATTGCTCGAGTAAAATAAAGAAGAATAAAAAAAAAGAAGTGAAATAATACAACCACTGTCTCCACCTCCCCACGACATCTCAAGTATAAGTTGAAGATTAAAAAAAAAAGAATTATTCCCATTCTTTTAACATTCAATGTGATCCTTTAGAAATTGATTTTTTTTTAATTGTTGCTCAGTGTCAGCATTTTGTATGTTATCAGTTTTTTCAAATTTGTATCAAATAGAGTGTAATAAAAAATTTCATATTATCAGAGGCATATCAATGTTAAATTGTTGAGAAGCCAAAATAATTATAAAACTTAGCTTATATTATCTGCTTTTGTCTGATACCAAAAGATTGACAACAAACCTTATGTATATGATGAAAAGAAAGACACAATTGATTTGGAAATATGTTAAAAGAATGATTAATATTTCACTGTTGTCCATATTATTGTTAACTGTATATTTCCTATACTTTATTTTTTAATGAATGTATTTTTCCCCTTACATTCCAGGCTGTGATAGAGACATTATCAATTGGTGCACCATTATTATTGCCACCTCTAAAAGAGAGGATGGAACTTTTGCACTCCCTCCTCCCTCAAGGAAATGATAGGTGGGACACACTTTCTAGGGGACAGGTAAGTGATTTACATGTATTTATGCATGTAGTTATTATACACTATATGTTATTGTAAAGTTAATTGATTCAGAGTACAATATTTTATGGCATAAAATACACCTGCTTCCCCCCCCCCCCAAGAAAATGGCTCAAACGGTAAATATAACCTTTGTTGTCCAGCCTCGCTTTGGCAGTTTCTAAAAACTGGGTAATAAATGAGAAGAATTCAGAGAAATGCTATTTTTCCCCTTAATATTCCCTGCTGAAATAAAGGGGGGGTGGGGTTATATGCCATCAAATATGGTAGCCAAAATGTGTAAAGATGATTAGCATGTAAAATGTACCAGATCATGAAGTTGTATGATATAAAATTATCTTTATGGTGAATACCACTCACTCTATCTCCCTCTCTATTTATATATATATAATAGTTGTATTATAACAAATACAAATCATATATAAGAAATCTGATTTATGTTGTTGAAAATATTTAATTAGAGTGCTTGACATATGAAAAAGTTAATTTTATAATTAACACTATCATTTGGAGCTAATATTGAAACAAGTTATTGATAGAGCTGACTACGTATATTTCCTGCTACGGCAGATCTTCAGGTCAGAACCATTCTGACCTGAAGATCTGCCATAACAGGAAACATACGTAGTCAGCTCTAACAATAACTTGTTTCAGTTGTTATACATAAAATCAGTCAGCTAGTATAAATTTGGGATTTCATTTACTTTTGTTTTGATGTTAAGCAATACATTAGATTAAAGTAAAGTAATTTTATCAGAAACTTAAAATATACAGAAAAGCATTTCATATATATTTCAATCCTTAATTTTCTAAACTTAAAAGCTTGAAATGTGATTGCATCTTATAATTAAACTAAACTGATTTCCTTTTATTTTTGTTTGTTTTTAGCGTATGCAGCTTGATATCATCTTGGCAAGTCTCCAGGACAACATACATATAGCATCGTTACTTGGATTTGCTGAACCCTTTGAATCTACCTTTTCTGCTAATCCTGACTATGACAACTCCATGGATGTTGAACTTGCGGAAGTGTTAATGAAAACTATCTTAAGAACTCTCACTTTCCATACTGTGAGTGTTCCTCAACAAAAGTTTACTTCTTATTAACTAATAGCAAGGTTACTTGGTATTTGTAAATAAATGTCTTCTCAGAATTTAAAAAAATTATTTTTTCCTGAATTATATTTTAGGGATTTTGACCTATTGGGGATCTAATCGTTGGGGATTTCAACATTTGGGATTATGGAATTTTTAGATTGTGTCTTTCAGAATTATAACCCAAACCCATTTGCAAATGAAACAGATAATAACAGTAAATATTAAAATGTGAACGTTTTTAGATATTTGTTGATATGCTAAGATTGTTTTAGCATGTAAGATCTTTTTGTTGGGATTTATGCTTACACTTTTCTTTTTTTCAGGTTCAAGCTTTGAATGAAATCAAAAAGAATAGTGATAAAGCTTTACAGCTATTATGCTTGGATAACAGCTCACCTCCTCGCCATCTTCACAGTTTGTTGTCATCATTACACAAACATTTATTGGCATATTGCCGCATGAACCTGGTTAATAATGATACCGTAAGTACATATTAATATTATTTTAATACTAAAAATATGTTTCACATGTATTTACTTGAATTTTTCAATAATAATAAAGTAAATAATTTAACTTGTTCACTTCCTAGTATATTTTTTTAACATTGTAACTCCTGTGCTGGATTTTTGTTTTAAAATATTGAAGAAAATAGATAGTCATCATTGCATGTTTAATGGTGTAAAATGAAGAAGCAATTACCATTATTTTATATGGGAAAAATCTTTGAGCGTTCTTAAATAAAAAGAATAAAAAAATAATGGTATTTTGAAAAAGTAAGGGATACCTGTATATTAAAAAAAATGGTAATTGTATGTTAGGCTGAGATATCAGCGATTGGGATGGTGGAAGGTACAGAAGACTGGGGTGTAGGAGAGAGAAGAGGATGCGCACTGCCTCTATAACGGCTTGCTGCAAAACAAACTTTGAACGCTATTTTCACTTTTCACCTTTTTCATAAAAGCGAACAAGTAGCATAAAACAAACTTTTGAAAGGCAGGGGATACCTGTATATGCAATTTCACTGAGTCACTTGCCTAGGTTTTGAAACCCTGTAAAGCAGCAGTTCCCAACCTAAGGTCTGTGGACCCCTGGGCATCCGTGAGTCAGTTGAGTAGGTAGACCTTTCAAAAGCCTGGGTTCTGTAAGCTTGTTGACTAAGCAGACCTTTCAAAATAAAAAGGCTGCTTGGTAATGAAAAGGTTGGGAACCTCTGCTGTAAAGGAAAAAAAGAATTCAAATGGTGAAATGTAATTAAAAGTTTTAAAATTTATTTTTAATTCTAATGTTGTTATTGAAAAGCTTTCTTTTCCCCCTGGTCACTGGTACACAATCTGTATTTATGCATTGATTTTTCAGTCAATACCAGGCCGGGTCCTTCATCGTCATTTATCACTTATGCTACCCTTGTCGGGTGAAATCATAACCTGTTGCACCCATATGATTTCTGACATACAAGACAATAGGCCTCTTCTTATTAAAGTTGGAGGTAAGGTATATTTTGTTATTATTGATCTTTATTATTTTTATTCTTATTTTTTTTCAATAAAGTATTGAAAAAAAATGTTATTCTTTTTAATTAAAATATTGATGTTTTAAGATCGTTTAATTTCATGTGTTCAAAAGTCTAACTTCTTTATAAAAGGCATAGTACACCTTTATTATGAGTTGGTTGATTTTGTTGAATTTTGTAGAAAATACCAAATAAAAGCCATATTTTGTTTTTCCATTTAGAGATCTTATTTGAATCTCCTGCCGGTGCCATGTTGATCCATATAATCCATGCTCTTCTGCTGCTCCCTCAGCAATCTGTTCTTACACCTCTATTACATGACTTGCTTAACTTCCTACCTTCCTTGGATAAGATCAATCGTAATCTGCTGGCCTTCCAAATCGTTGTGGAATCTCCAAAGGAATTGGAAGTATCTGGTAAGTCTGTTGATAATATATTATGTTTCTTTTTTTTCTTTTTAAAAAATGTTAATCCTGTAACCTGGTGCAGGGTTGTTAGAGCACCACTGATGAATTCATCATGGGTGTTTCAAGGGTGAAATAGCTTGACAGAGCACACCTCTCTTCAGGCTGGTTTTGAATCAGAGCTGTCCATCTCCTAGACTGGTTGCTAACCGTAGCGAGACAGCCAAGTCTGTCCTACTATTTGTCCATAGCTGGAAGGAGAAGAGATCGATTCATGCCTTTTCCAAGGGCATTATTAGTGTGAAGTGAACACCAAACAGTCTCAGCCGGAGTTTAAACTAAGCTTGCCAATTCCATTCTTCATGCTGTTAACTGTTTGGCCACTCTACACCTCCTATATTAAGTTTAGGGTTTTGTAATCTTTACATTAAACCTCTGATCTTCATTTTGAAATTATTGTTAAATGTTTTTTTATTTGATTGATTGAAGAAGTTTTTCTTTTACTTTCATTTATTTATGAAAAATAAAAAAAAAACTATCTACCCTTTTTCTGAAATGTTGCTTAGTCCCAAGACTAGTAGCAATTTCTAAGTGATTTAAACTTTTAAAATTTGGTATTGTAACAAACCATAAAATTTGAAAATGATAGTTGTGCTATTGTAGTTGATAATATTACTGTCAAATATTACATACTAGTATAGTCCTGGATCCTGAATATGATCAGTCCATCAGCTGGCTCACTGACCATCCTTTAGCAAGTGTTTTCTTTTTACAAGGTAGGAGTGCAAGCCACCCCTGCTTTTTTTGTTATTTTTATCTATTATCAGAAGAAAAAGAATGAAAGATATGCAGAAAATTAATAAAAATCAGAAAGTGTAATGGTTGTACATACAAACAAGCAGAATAATAGTATAATAATAATTTCAAAGTAATGATTATTTGATTAATATGTGGGTTTTACAGGATGTGTTATTTGTATCAATTGAAGCCTGTCTGTAGTCATCTTTTAGTTTGTGTTCTGTAATATGTTTTTATTTGATCAGAATGTTATCTATATGATTGAATTAAAATTCTATGTCTTTTCTTTTTCATTTTGTAGATCCCAATCATCTTGCAGCTGCTTCCAAATGGTCCTGGTTGCTTGACTTGGAGAGAGCTTGCTCTTTGTTGGTTGGAAGATCTCTGAATGCTCTTCTGCTTGGCCCACCATTGTCAAACAGTGAGAAAATGAACACCATGTGGCTAGAAAGTCGCTTGTTTAGTAATGGTCTCGAAAGACCTTCAAATGATTTAGGTGAGTTTTTATATAGGATCTACTTTTTATTTTTATTTAAAAAAAAATCTAAACCATCATTTCTGTCTTTATTTATTTTTTGTGAGATCAAATATAACATTATGAAAAGAATTATATTGGATAAAAACATTTATGCACTATTTAAACTAGAAACCATTCAGCGAGCACATACCTCTGCCAACGCCATACACTAACTAAAAAAACGAATGAAAATTACTTCATATATAGCTATGCTGCAGGGGAGGTAACAGTGGAAGTTTTGACTTCAATATTTCGGAGTATTGTCTTAACATATCTCTCAATTGAAAAACAAATCCTGAATCCGCCCCAAAATTCAATCAATTGTTTGTTAGACCATGGTCCTCCCTTCCATAAAATGTCATTGAAATTCATTGAGAACTTTTGGAGATGGTATGTGGACAAACAAGCAAACATTAGTGAAATCGTATAATTTTATACACATGCTGCTGCAAAAAAAACAACAGCCAACAAAGTTTTCCACAAATGAGTAGTAGTACCTTATGATGCCACCAGACTTTGTTGGTTTTCCGTCACTGTGGAATGCCAGTTGGAAATTCAGCCACATCATATATTCTTGTATTAGCAACTTTCCAGTCAATGTTCATGAGCCCAGAAATGAAACATTAATTCAGTGGTGTGAGATTTGAATTAACTGACAAGATGACAATGTCAAGACACTGAGCGGTCAGTGAATGTTGGCAGAGGTAATTACCATTTTTAAAGTTTAGTACCCTTTTTTTTAATAACGATGTATTATTTAGTACCCTTTTTTTAATAATGATGAATTATTTAGTACCTTTTTTTTAATAATGATGAATTATTTAGTACCCTTTTTTTAATAATGATGAATTATTTAGTGCCCTTTTTTTAATAATGATATACTATTTAGTACATTATTTTATTTGCAAGAACTCGGCAAATAGATCTTAAATAATTTATTTCAAGATTTATCTTCCTAGTAGAAGTTTCAGTTGTTCCTTGTATGATTTGTTTCCCAACCTTTATAAATCGTTATCTGTAATATTTTTTATCAAAATATTTTATGATAATTTTAATTATGTTTAAGTGAGATTTGATAAACTGCATATATTAGGATGAAGCAAAATGAATATTGAAACATGAACAAAAATTGTTTCCTATTCTGTAAGCTATAAATTTTTTTATTATTTATTCTTATTTTAAGATGAAGTATTTTAACCCAATATTTTATGAATTTTGTCTATTTTTTTCCCTTCATCTTAATTTTTAGTTGTTTTTATCACAACTTCAACTCTGAACTCTTTATTTCTGATCTGCACGGTTTGCTCGACCCTCTAGAAATGATGGCCTGAGTTGTTGAAGTTGTGATAAAAACACCTAAAAATTGAGATGGAGGTTAAAAGTAGCGAAAATTAATAAAATATAAGATTTTATTTGGAAAGCTTAAACATAGTTTTGTATATTAAAGCAACATTTATTTAGTTTGATAAATAAAAAGAAGCTTTTTTAAAAGTTATGTATATTTATATTCCTAGATATGATAATTCGTGATAGTATGTACTCCATGATATCATCCACGGCTACAGAATGTGATATTCCTGAAGATCTGAATTTGGATGCCGATACCATCTTTCTTCTTGAACTTGGTCAAGGGGTTTTCAAGGAACCTGTACAACATGTTTGGAGTATGATGCTTGAGTATGCAGACAAAAAAGGTAATGTTTTTGTTCAAACAAGAAAAAAACCCCTTGTTTATCCCTTAAATTCGATATGTTTCATTCTAGGGGCCATTTAGGGATAATTCTGGCAAATGGGTATGTGTGGGAACCATTCACCTAATCTATTGGCTTATCCCAAACCATGACCTTCAGTATAGAGTCTGAAGTGTGAGATTTGAAGGAAGTCTTTGTTGTTTGGGGAAGTGCATATTATGTAGTGGGAAATAGGTTGAGTTTATATTCAGGGTATTTCAAAAAGGATGCAACCATCTTTTTGACAACTTGTATTTAAACCATTTAAATCTAAAAACTAATTTTTAAAGACACAAATCACAAAAAGATGCCAATTACACATACATTTTAACTTTACAAAAGATGTTGAAAGTGATTTCCTTTAACCAGGATGCAAGTTCGTACCCGTTTCATTACATTGGAAAACGTCATAGCTGACACAAAACAACGGAATGTATGCTCGAGACAAAGTCATCTTTAAAATTTGGAAACAGTTATAAAGTCTTCCTAGAATACTTCATGGCTTTTCATGCTATGTAATGTTTTTAAAATTCTATATTCAGGCAATTCTAAAAGGTTATCAACTTTTCTCTTTCTTTTTTCCCCTCTGTAGACTGGGATACATGTGAGATGAAAGAGCCTGCATTAGATAAAGTGTCTAAATTCCTCCTGGCAGCATTGCTCAAGCACTGTGATCTCATAGCTACTGCACAAACATGTGAAAGGTAAAATATGTCTTTTGTGTATACTCTGTAGAGCTTTAATTCTTTTTCTTCTTGTATGCTGGAGAAATATTTGCTTTCGCTCTTACTTTTTGTATGTTTTTATTTTTGTTATTTAATGTTATTTGCCTTGCAGTAATAAATCTTATTTGACTTATTTTTCCTATTCCTACAAATATAACTTTTTATTGTAAATTAAATTGGTTGCCAGTCAATTTGGCATGAGGTCAATTTGTTGATAGGACAATTTGACACCAATTCCAAGAAATGTTCAAAATTAAAAAGCAAAAGTTAAATGCATTAGATATCAAAATTTAGATAGGGAAATATTAAATTTGAGATTATATGCAACCGCTTTTAAGAAATTAACAAGAACCATAAGTTCAATAATGCATCTAAAATCTGTGGTAGTGGTAGTAGTAGTAGGAGGAGGAGGAGGAGGAGGGCTCACCCAAAGGTCTGGACCAAGTTTCATATCAATCCAACATGATACAGCTGAGAAAATTGATATTTAGCATTACTAGTTATGGTATTAGTAGGAGCAGGAAGAGGAAGCTGAGAAAATTGATATTTAACATATATGGGACAGACCGACTGAAAAGTGTCTTATGTGTGGACGCATATAAAAAATTAAAATTAAATAAAAACTAAAATTTAATAATGTTAGATATCGAAATATTAACAAATTCTAGCAGACACCAGAGACAAATTGTCCTATTGACTAATTTAGCTCAACCAATTTACAGGTGATGAATTGTCCTTGCACCTTTTTAAAGTTAACCCTTTCAACCCTTAGCCTCTTCTGAGCCTTCAGATACCCTCTACCTGAGCTCCTCAGTAGAAAAGCTCAAATCAATTGAAAAAAAAGTGTTGTACATTAACTACTGAAATGTTTATGTCTAATTCATTTCATTTTTACAGTTAATTTGCTGTGTAAGTCAAATATATTTCTTAGTGAGGTGTGGGATTTGTGTTACCTCTGTCATCAAATGGGCTTACGATGTTTAGTAAAATAGCACTCAGCCTCAAATATTGGGCTTACGGTTTGAAAGGTTTATGTCTTCTCTCACTTTGGATTGGATATTTGAACTGTAAAACTTATAAATTGTACTGAACTGTTTCCTTATGTATTTTGTTGTTATTGTTCTGGATATTACTGATTTCACGTTTATTTTATTTTTATTTTAGACCAAACAGGAGTTTAATTATGGCATATCGATTAGTTTATCAAGCCAGAAGCCGTTTAATTGGCTATAAACTATCACCAAATCAGGCTCCAAAGATGAAAGAGTTTTCTAATATGAAAGCTGCTGCCAACCACAAAGGAAGTACTGGCCTATCTGAAGAAGAGGAAGAAGTTGCCAGAGAAATTGCAAAGAATGATAATGAAGGTCAAGAAGAGAAAAGCCAAGGTTTCACATTAACTTTATCTTATTGTTGTCACTTTTTTTGCCTGTTTGTTTGTTGGTTGGTTGGTTTCTGTCATGCTAAAGCAAACACATATATAAAATTAATGAAACCCTGCCTTGATTTGAATGTTCAGTCTGGAGATAGACAGGCAAATAGTTTCAGTCAGGCCAATCTTATGCTGTTTGAATATTGGGTGAAATTAGATGACAAGTTAGCAACCGACCAAGCAAGCAGTAGGTGCAGCTTGAACAGCTGCTGCTGATAACAGCTTTACTCGCTTGCCTGCCACCACTTTCTTTACATCCATTATAGAGTACTGCTCAAAGCCATATGGAGGGAAATGGGGTCATAAGAGTGTGTTGCACCAATTCATAATTTATCCATACATAATATAAACAATCCCATCATTTGTTATGGGTAGTATGCTAGTTTTATTTATAATCTTAGTCATTTAATTTAAAAGAAAAATCTTATTTGTTTTTTTGTCAAACTCTGGGACAAAGTCAGAGTTGACTTTACTTTCCTATGTAACAATCCTCACCAAAAATAGGGGAGTAAACTGATATCTAAAATCCCCATTTCCTCTACCGTGATTTGAACTCATGACCTAGTGATCGCTAGCCCGGTGTGTTACATCCGCGCTAAACTGACAAGTCTTACATACCTCCAAAGTTTATAGTAGAATTACGCAAAGACATAAGAGTAGGAACAGTGTTTGACTCTGGAGCAGCTTGACGTGTCATAATTATTATTATCAATATGTAACAAAAATTGTCCAAATTCCAATTTTTATTTGGTTTTATTCTTGTTGACGGAGTCGAACCGTCAAATTAAGATGTTGACAACTTGTGTTCAATAAAGTATTTTATTTACATTAAGTACATGTGAGGAGAATCCTGCTAGGCTAACTGACACCCAGCCCAAGCAAGCTACTCCTTATAACCCTCTGGGAAGGACGATTCCATTCTACAAATTAGGTTAATACACAACAAAAATATTAAGACTTATCCTACAGAATTTAAAGAGAAAGTTTGAATGTTTGAACTCTACTTGCTGATTCCATTCTCTGT
>VCCN01003439.1:4323181-4338234 GCA_006491835.1 Architeuthis dux | reverse complement strand
ATTTGACAGTGATGCTTTTCACTACAGTTTTTCTATCTTATACATAATTTTTAAAAATAGAAGTAATTTTTCTTATAGATGAAGACCTTGTGCTGTCTGATACAATATACAGCAGTAGATCTCACCTTTCTCAAGGTAAGTAACTAGCTAAATCTTTTGCACTTAAATTCTGTGGTGGATATTATTTATTTGATTATAAATAAAAGCTTAAGTGTATGTAAAGAAATGAGCAAATATATTAAATACTTTTTGCTGAAGAACATATTCTTTTATATAGTTTCTATAAATTGGAGAAATATTAGTGAAAATGTGTTTTATCTAAATTAAGAAGAAAATTCTTATTGTTACATTTACATTAACAAAACTCAAAATGAACAACTATGGGGCTTGGATAAATTGCTGTAAGCAAATTTCTCCCAACTACCCCTGTAAACCATGCATCTAATGTTTCAGTGAATATGGTAATTTCCTTCATTTCAGCTGATATGACATTATTTGCACTGGCTTCTAAGGAAAGATACTGATAATTATTTTTGAAAATAAAATTTGATTGTTTAAAAATGATTGACTTTATAAATAAATTGATTTTTAATTTCAGATCCAAATACTGAGAGAAGGTTATACTTATCACCAAGGAAGAACAAAAAATCTGTGACGCGTACAAGCAGTTCACCTAATTTATGTTGCTTGAATGACTTGGAAGAAGGAAATGGGGATTCAGAAGGATCTGCGGAAGTAAATTGAAAATAATAATCCTATTTAAAATTTGCAAAATATTATATTAATAACTTTTCATTAATTCTACTCTTTAAAATATAAATTATAAAGTTGCCCAATCCCTATATATATAAAATTGGTTGTGTGTGTGTGTGCATGTGTGCGTGCATGCACACGTGACAAATATGTAAAATTAAGGGAACCCTGACATTATTTGAACTAGTGGTCGACCAATATGGGTTTTGGCTGATGCCAATAGTTAGAGAGAGTTTTTTTTCTTCTTTCTTTTGCATCTAAAATAATTGAACACAGAAAAATATTTGAAAATAAAAAAATGTGCATTGTCTCTATTTGGGAAATGAAAAAGTTATGAAGTGTCTACATTAGTTATAAACACTGTCTAGTCTACTTCAATGTTTACCTTTTATTTTATTCCCCTCCCGTACAGCTAAAGAAGCCTAAGTTCCCTTTTCTTTCGTAAAGAATACTAAGAACCGACATGACTGCCTCTGCCCTCTCTCCATAGCCCTCCCTCTGTGTTGTACGGTTGTCTCTCTGGACTTTACTACCCCACCTCCGACTCGGTCAACCCATTGATCTTGCCAAGCCGAATTCATGAAAAATTACATGCTTTTTTGCCCCCCTCTCTTTCAACCTTTCAGTTTTAATTTTACACTAAAAGATACTTTTTTTCTATTACTTTTCATTATCTCAATAATTGGCTGATGCAGATTATCTCAAAATGTCAAATATCGGTTGACCTCTAATTTGAACATCTGACCTGGAGATAGGCAGGCAAGTGAGGTATCCATGATACCAACATCCTGCTGTTTGAATATACAGTAAAATTAATTTGGAAAGACTAAGTTAAGTTTCACCAGAAATTTAAAATTGATGTGTTGCTTGAACTGACCATTTTTAAAACATGTCAGAAAGACATGTCTACTTCGAGCATTGTGTAAGAGTGAACTGAAGATGCGAGTGGGTTGAAACTTTCAGGAGTTTTTATGCTTGCCCATTGGTCAATGTATACCACATGGTTCAACTTACATAATTCCAATCACATTATTTAATAACCACACTTTGTATATAATATTTATATCAATTGATAAAAAATTATATTTCCATATCTTATTTTTTTATCTTATCAATTTATCTCTATTTTATCTTTCCTTTTGTTTATTAAGCAACATGGTGGAAATGGAAATCTGCGTTATACAGCTGCTCAGTGTAATGGCACAGCTACTCCATTGTCTGGGGAAAGTAAGTTAATCTTTTATAAAGCTTAGTTGTTAAATATTATATATAAATTGCACTTAATTTCGGATGTTATAGGCGTATATAATTTTAGCTTTCAATGAGCCATCTAGTGCCTCATATTTACAATTATGTAGAATTTAAATGTATACTGCAGATATTTTGCATAAATTAATAATAATAATAAATGCATTTATAGAAAGTGCCTTTTCTTGGGAACCTTAATACTTAAATACCCACTGGACAAAAGTGCTTGAAAGCATGTGCAATCAATTGCAGTAAAAATATAAGGCCTATTAAAAAAGAGTAAGAAGAAAGTGCAACTTGTCAATAAAGTTTTTTACAAAACACAGGGCAGGAGCTACAGTTACAAAGTGTATTTATTTACAGAGTTCATATAATTATGAAAGTCTCGAAACAAAGTTTTTATTTTTGATTTAAAGCCTGCTAATGTATGTATGTTCCAGATATCATAGGGTAATTGATTCCAAAGTCTTGGTGCTATATAGCTGAAACTCCTGCACCCATGAGTCATATTCATAAAGACAAGTTCTAAAATCAAACCATCTAAATATCAGATGTTAATAAGAGCATGGAGTTCATAAGGGCACATATCATGCAGACATTTGAATACTGTAATTAATTTTTGAACATGAATCTTTCTTCTATCCTAAGCGAATGTAGGCTGATAATGTCGGTCCTAATTACTCATTTACACTAAGATTTTTTTTACTAATAACTTGTAAAGGCATGTTACAAAAGTTCATTTTCCAGTCATTTTTGTAAAACCCAATTTGAACGTCTTATGAATTTTAGTGATTACAAAGTGTTTTTAAAAATATTTACATTTTGGCATTTATAGAAATTTGTTTTTTAAATACTAAGTTATATCCATTTTTATAGAAAAACTATATAATTTTCACTCCACTCCTTTATGTACTGCATATGTATTTATTTTTATAGATCCAAGTATGGAATCTCTTCAAAAAGTGAAAGAAATTTTACGTCGACTCCGATGGCGCCAGGAGCGTGTAGGAGATATCACTCCTGGTTATTACAGTGAAGAAAATGAACACCACACATGCCGTAAGATGTGCATCAAAGAACTCATGCTGGATATATTTCACTTTGTATGTGGAGAGCATGGCACTAATCAAATGTTATTTGCCACTTCACTTGAACATCAACAAGAAAGAGCTCAGGTACTTTATTAAGTTTGACTACTTTTTACCGTCATCTTAATTTTTGTCAAACTCCTGACCAAGTCTGGAGTTGACTTAATATAAATAATATAAATATAAATAAACTCTTTGCTGTTTGTCTCATTGTGTTAATTCAAACTGATATGTAAAATTAACATTCCCCTACAGTGATTTGAAATCACGTCCAATTGATTGGTAGGCAGCTCTCTTACTGACTGAGCTAAATTGACAAGTCTTATATCAACACAAATTTATGTTAGAAATACGCATGGGCTTATTTCATTCTAATAAAAACATTTATAAAATTAACATTTTCCCACCGTGATTTGAAATCTCAACAAAGTGATTGCTAGCCGGCTCTCTTACCGACTGAGCCATGCATATCTATGACAATATATCTTACAGATATGCAAGGCTTATTTCATTCTAATAAATAAATACATTTATGCAAAAAAATATATATTTTTACAATTTATTATATATACAATACAAAAGTTGCAGTAATTGTCTTCAGTCAGAATAGAATTAGGAGTGGAGTTTGATCCTTCAGCAGCCAGGCTTGTTGTTTTTATCAGATACTTTGTAAATCTATATTCAATTATGAAAATGCAATGATTAGTTGACCACTATGTAGTGCAATGTAGAAGACTGAATATTATTACTAGTTCATGACCTGTCGCTACACTCTGACGGTTATCAAAAGTGTACAAATAAAGGTTTATGTAATATTAGGTGAAAAATTGCCCAAACTGATATATTGTTTAAGGGGTAATTTAAGAAGAGTTCAAACTTAACCCAACAATGCTTCAATGACATCATGTTGAATCGAATGATCATTGTCTTTAATCAATATATAAATGTATTATGCTATTTACTTATGTGCATATTAATCAATTATTTCTTGATAGACGACAGTTCTTGTTAGTTTCCTCTTCCTCATTATGACATCTACGCCTTCCTCTTGTTTGGGTTCCAAAAGTCATTGTATATTCATAATCTGTTGACTTCTCTTTGTGTGTACCTTCAGTTGCATATAAACCTTCTTTTATATTTTCCTATTTAACTGTTAGCACTCTGTAGGCGACTTTGTTCGCCGAGCAAAGATTTGTCCTACCACTGCAGGTGATTCCGACCGCCAAATGATAGTCCTACATTTCATATATCAAATCATACCTTTCAGTCATACATGAACAGACACACAAGTTACAGGCTTTCAAAGTTACTAAGTGCACAAAATCTTGGCTGCCTTGAAAAAGAATGCAGTGGAAGGGGACGTAATACTTGTGAATAATGCAGAGTGCTAAAGGTTCAAATATTTGTACTTTTCTATCCTGTCTTTTCTCAATAACTATATTTTGGACGTCAGGACATTTTAGATTTACCTCTTACTTTTATCTTAAATAATACTCTGTGCAAATATAGTTTTCTGTAATTTGCAACTTTATATCTAATAGAAATTTATCAATTTAAATTCCTTTCAGTCCCGTCTTGATGCTCTCCACCAAATTGTTGAATTACTGTCAACAGAAAAAGACAAATTTGAAGGCCAGAGACGAACCAGCCTTGACAGCCAAGACAGTGGCAACAGCACTCCAGAGGAATTCACTTTAACGACCCTCCTCAGTTCAGTTCATCTTCAATTTCTTTGTGGTTGTTTTGGACTTAGCTCATTGCCCTTTGAGACAACATCTGCTTTACCTGAAGGAAGTCACTATCAGGTAAATTTTGCTAATTGAGTAACCCTTCTAAGGAAATACAACTGTTTCTATTGTCAGTATTGGAATTTAAGACCTTTGTTGGAGAGCAAGTGATTAAAACTATATAACCAGCTGTACAAACATCCTTGTTACCATATCTGATGGCATATTAGACCCCCTTAATTTCAGCAGAGAATATTAAGGAAAAAACACATTTCATTGAATTCCTCTCATTTATCACCCAGTTTTTAAAAACTCTTCCTTAAGTTCTGGCAAATGTGGGGCTACACAACAAAGGTAATGTTTACCTTTTGAGCCATTTTGGGAGGAAAAAAAAGTGAGGAGTCTTATATGCCATCAAATATGGTAGTTTTTTAAAAATGTTTCAGTATACTTGTGCTTTCTCCAGTGGGAAAACATCTAGATAGCTACCCTGATTTAAAGTCAAACCTAGCACTATTAATAAAATAATATTTTTTATCAGAAGAGTTCTGTTAAATCCATTGTAATCAAGAAACTAAAAGGTTTAAAGCAGTATGAAAATGTTACACTTCTGAGTCAAGATGACGGTAGGTTTTATTTAAATTCTTATTACTATATTAGAAAATGTAATTATTATGCTTAATTTGTGTTTTTAAAGTTTCCCTTGGTACAACTAGGTGTCATTACATTTAAACCCTTAATAACAAATGTTTGGTGAAAGAAATTGTTTTATAATTAAACACATAAAAAAAATGCTAATCTCTTACTAATGTCATTTTTTTATGAGACATAGGAAGCTGCTTATTGTGACCACTTTGGAACAGGTTTTTTTTAAATAACAATAACCGGCTGATAACATTAAGCAAAGGATGCAAAAATTGGAACAATTTACAATCATTGTTACAGATTAATTGTTATGTTATTAAATTAATTGTTATAAACAACTTTACATTATAAAAAATTAATATGAAATTAATTTTTTAATTTCTAATTCAGTTTAGTTAATTTTTAATTCATTTAGATTAAAGTGTTTGAGACTGACTGATATCGATAACAATAACTGTTTGATAACATTATCCCTGATTATAATAAATGGCTTCCTCTGTAGTTTATTTTTCTTGACTTTTTGCATATTAATTTTGTGGTATTCAGCTGACTAAAAGTTTGAGTGGTTTTAGATAGCCAATTTTAAATACTTGTAATGATATTTGGATATATTTTGAGTTTACTATTGAAAGTATTTATAATTTTTAAACTTGTTTTTGTATTTCTGTTGATAGGACGGAATAAAAGCTGCTCGCGCTCAAAGTCAACAAGAAGTTCAACTGGCTGTTCACCGAATATATGAGCTCCTTGTTGGAGCTTTAGTCACAACATCCAAATCAAAATCTCTTGATGAAAGTAATTGTCTATTTCTCAAGTCAATTTTAAAAATATTTGATGCTTTGTATAGCAAATGTGAAATGCTGAATTGAATGGATTTTAGTTTTTACAGATGATTCAAGTAATGTCTTTTTCAACTGGGGTTCTGCAAGAGGTGGTTAGGGGTTCCACAAAAATGGTATACATGCGTGACTTTTGCTTCATTGAAGGTTTTTTTTATATAATGAGTAGTGGTCCCTCTCTTGGTGACTTTTGGCACTGAAGCACCAGTTTTTATACCAACTGAAAAAGACCAATGGCTCTCATTTTTTACAATTGTTATGAATTTGAGTTTTTTAAAGGAAATGTTCTTACATTTTTTATATAAGGATATAAAGTTTATGGAAAACTATAGTTTTATGAAAGGTAAGCTAAGCTTATCAATATTTTTTCAAGGAAATTGACTTCCATTTTATATTTTTTGTATTGAATGTCCTTTGGGTGAGAAGGGACTGAAAAAAATAGAATATCTTAGAAAGTCCACCAAAATGTACAAATATGTGGAAAACTATCTACCTGTACACTGTAGAATACTGATCATTACTTTTAGATTATAATACATATACATTTTTGAACATACTGATGGGTTGTTAGCTATACATATGATATTTTTTGCAGAGTCCCTTCAGATATGAATGTTATTACAAGGGTTCCTCCAGTCTAAAAAGGTTGCGAAAGGCTGGTCTATACAATATACACCAGAATTAAAGTAGAATAAAAAGTTTCATTATTATGGTGCTTTCTGTAAATAAAGATGAAATTGAAAAGTTATAGAGCATGAAGAAAAACACTTTATGTATGTAGCAACCAAATTTGTTTTTAAATATAGGAAATTTGTAAATTTGTCTCATTTTGTTTCATATGAAGTTTAATTTTTCAGTGAAAACTTGAGCTCTTGATTGTGTTTTTCAGGTACAATGCAGAAACTGTTATTGTCCACAGTACTTTCGATGAGCAACAAATATTGCCCCGCTGATTTGTCCCTTGCAGTTTCTTGTGGTCAGTTACTGCCGCTTCTTTACACTCTAAGTGAAAACGCTCATACTGTACCCCTTACAATGCAGATTCCACCTTCGATTTTGGAGGTCCCTCAGCTTAGTAACATGCTACAGCTGGCTTGTCAGCATCTCTTGCAAATAATTGCTGTTGGAACAGGGTAAGTGCTACCTGCTTTTTATACTAGCAGTTATGGTTTCAGAAATAAAATGGGCATTGAGAATATATATTAGTGTTTAGTTGTAATATAACAGTAACCGAACATTGAAACAAATAAAGATTAAAAATATTGTCGCAAATTGCAGCATATTTTAGTTATAATCTATAAGTTTTACAATGTTTATTATGAAAAATTAATTCCTCCCCCCCCCAAAAAAATATTTGATTATAGTAAGCAGATCATTTTTAATCATCAACTGGTTACTAAATTGAGTGATGGTAGTAAGTTTTTTGTGTTTTAGATTCCTATTTAACACTTATTGCGTAAAGATACAACTATGCAGGTACATCAATAAGTCTACAGCCTAATGATATAAAGATGATTTATTTTACACAACAAATATTTGTTTTGCAATATACTCTCCTTCCTTGTCAATGCACTTAATTCAGTGCTGAATATTAATCACATAGATCAAACATTATACAGTGGAAAATTCAGCTAATGACTGTGTCAGGCTATGGACATATTGATCCACCTTTGTACTTGCAAATATGCAGTTTCTATTGTATGGTTGGTTATGTCACTGGTTACATTTTGAGAAAAAAATTATGCAATCTAATGTGACCAGAATAAACCCAAATTTGTATACAGTTGCAAAAAACAAGGGAGACTACTCTATAATTAGCATTTAATGGTTATTTCCCTTCACAAATCAGTTATTATTATATATATGGGGTATTAAATATGTTTTTGTCTTTGATAATTAATACAAGTAAAATAATTTGAAGTATTTTATCATTTTCAGAATGTATGCTGATCGTTTGAGTGATGGGGTAATACAGAGTGTTATTGACTTGCTGTGGAAACAACTAGAAAAATTGCTTTCATCTGCCATCTCACAAAATGGAGAACAACAAAAAGGTACAGGTAAAATCAGATTAAAACCCAAATTTGAATCTAAAATCAATGTGGAATCAAATCATAATTGATGAAGCAATTTAACCATTAACATAATATTTTGCTTTTAAAAAAAAAAACTGTTTCAATTTCTTTGGTAACAAGCATTACAGTCATATACATCAAGAGGATTTTTATTCCAGTGTAATTTGACTTAAGCTTCTAGAACAGAGATAGGCAACCTACAGCCCATGGGCCAAATCTGGCCCACGACAGGATTTTGACTGGTCTGCCAGCAAATAAGCTTACTTTTTATATTTTAAATATTCTTTGTGTCTTTTTAATAGATTCAGACGATACCTTAATTGAAATAAATTGCGACTAAATTGAGTTCTTTGATTACTAATTGGTATCCTTGTTTAAGCACAAATGATTTTCTAGCATGCATTATACATTGATTTGAGGAAAGATATAAATGGATGTATTTAAATGAATAATTCCCATATTTAAAGCTTTTATCTGGCCCACAGTCCACTCAATAATACGTGATCCGGCTCACAGAGCCAAAAAGGTTGTGAACCACTGTTCTAGAAGTTGATTATTAATGAAGATAGGATTAGGATTCACTTGCAACAAAAAACAAGTTTGGCTAGAAGATTCTTTTTCAACACATGCATTGGTAAATGAATTCATTATTGATACCTTGTTAGACCAATATATTAATAATTAAATCGCATTTAAATGTATGGTTTTAAAAACCAGCTATTAAACTGCAAGTTGATTTGTATATTTTTGCACTTCTTTTTGTGTTTGTTACTTAGAATCCTGCCCAAGTCAAATTGCCATTGGAGACTTTTTAGTCTTTCTGAGAAGAATTGCTGCCTCTGCTCCAGTCCAGTCACGTTTAGCCTGCAAGAAGTGGACCAATGTACTCCTGGATATTGCTGGCAAATTTTCTGATGAAGGCAAGCATGTTTTTTTTATATTCATTTAATTATTACATTTTACATTTTTTTTTCAATAAGATATTAGTGTCATATTTACCTAATCTTTTTACAATTTAGGTGTAACATTAATAGACAATTCCATTTTCCATGCTGCTAACCGTTAGGCCACGTGGTGCACATAGCCTAACGGTTAGCAGCATGGAAAATTGAAATGTCGAACAGAGTTCAAACTTTGGCCCTTGCGAAAGGCATGAATCTTCTCCGTTGAGCTATGGGTGAATTCATCCCAGAAAGTCCAACCCCTCATTCAGCATTGTGAGAGGCTGGCAACGGACAGTAGGGAACGTGTTTCCGTAATGTACGATTAACAGTGCTTTGATGGGCCTAGCAAGCCGGAAGTGGATTATAATGAATTGCTCAAGTAAATTAAAGGAGAATAAAAACGGATGGACAGAATAACATTACTGCTGTCTTCACCTCCTCATGAAACCTTGAGTACAAGTGGAAGATTTAAAGGAAAAAAATGAACAGATTTAACCAGAGAGAAGTAGGAAAACTTACATCTTTCTGTTAAGCCTGCAGTTGTGTAAAAGACATTCTCTATGGATTTTTCTGTGTAAAAGGAAATGGTACTTGGCATGACTGTCAGAACATCACATTGACATTTTTAACTGCAACGAAATGTGACAGTTCTAGGAATGCAAAAAAATTTTTTTCAGACCAAATTTGAATAGGTTCATAGCGTTCATAAAAAAGGAAGGATAGAGAGAGTGGGCAAAGAAAAAGGGAATTTTCTTTTGCTTTTGTATGTCACACTACATCATATAATTCTTTTTTAAATCAATTCTCGAAATAAAAAAAATGTGTTGTAAGAAAAAGCTTTTGTAATTTAAGAAGCTAAATCATTTTAACATCTCATATTGAGCTATAACTTATGTGGAACGCAAATAGATCCACACTTCTTGGGTTCAAATGAAAATGTAGCAAGGATTGAGAAAACCAGACAGTCTCCATTTTCAGAGTCTTTTTTTAATCTCTTAATACTTTACATTACATATTCTTTTATATAAACAATTATTTTGTGACACTTGGAATATGTCAGTATTACATAAAATAAAAAGTTAACAAAAACTGCATCTTTATTTGTCATATTTGCTTTTTAATATGAAAACTGCTCCTTCAAAAATTGTTATTTGTTTTTAATCATTAGTTTATAAATAGATTTTATGTTTCTAGCACCTAACATTCTGAAATGTTTTGTGATTCATAATGCTTATTTACTGTATATGCCATTATATAAGACAGTTAACTTTTTAATTCAATATCTATGCAAATATTACACTGTGTTCTGCGCTGGTATTATGACTAGGGGGCTGTCTACCGAAGCCTGATGTGGACAGTTATAGGGCTTGGATGCACCCTTGTAAATCATTTGTCTTATAGTCCGGCATATACATTAAAATGATAATTATTATAAAAACAATTATTAATTAATTAATAATTAATTGGGAACCCATATTAGCCCAGTGTTTGTGATTACTAAACAGGCGGTCTAGATTGTATAAATGAATAAAGAAATGAGTGCTGTATGGGGATTGAACCCGTGTCCACCTTGGAAGCAACCTATACACAGTCCTGCTCTTTACCACTGAGCTAATGGCACACTCATGGCAAAGGCAGTGGTCAGAAACACACATTCGCTCGCCTCTTTATTCTAACCGATCATATCATTAGGCACGTGATATGAAGTGGCCCCTCATCTCAACAGTATGAAATATATATTGATTTTTAATTTATTATGTGAGAGGGTTGTTATTGTAGGTTTTGAATTATAGCTTTAAGATTAAGTTTGTCTTGTAAAAACTAATAAATCTTTACATTTCTTAAAATTGAAATAGCTGAATTTAAAAAAAACCTCTGTATTTCTTCTCCAGGTTTCCCTCTGATCAGCAGCCTTCGGACTCGTCTAATTGCTCTTCATTTACTTGAGGTCATTCTGCCTAGCTGTGCAACAGATAAAGATTATTTTGAACTGGTATGTATCACTTGAAATGATTAGTTTTATTATATTCTTGATAATATTTATTATTTTTATTATGGTGTTTTGTTTTATTCGATTTTGTGTTTCATTTTATTCAATTTTGTAAAGTTTTATTGTAGTTTTAAAATAATTTTAATTGAAATAATGAAATTAATCTAATTTATCTTCAAAATAGAAAATCTATAAACATAGAAGTACAATTTTTATTAAGTTCTATTTGTTATTAATAATGCATGTAATTTATTTGAAAGTAATGAATTAATCATAACTCAGAATAATGGAAATATTTAAAAATATATTACTGTTTAAAAAATCAAGCTTAAAAAAGAATTGGCAATTTCATGTTGAACCTAATATTTAGGAAAATATTTTATACACAATTCAAGTAAACTTGTTAATTCATATTTGTGAAAATCTTACTTTTCATTTGTTAGCAGTTTAATCTAAAATGAAATCTAATTACCAGTTTAATCTAAACTATGTTATTAGTAGAGAAAGTTTCAAGATAAATTTGATCACCTTTTAATACTTTCGTTGCCAACTTTTAGAAACCGTCAACATAGGTTTCTTCAGTTTTCAAGTTGATCTTGCTGGCTATGTATGTATCATGCGTACAGGCCACACCAATGGAGCTAGAGGACTGAAAATTTAAACATTTACTCCTTATTATGTCTAGAAAAAACTTCTTTTTTTTTCTTCAAAATTCCCCCATAATACTTTTCAGTTTGCAATGTAAGTTTATGCTAAATTAATCCCTAGTTTGAGAGCACTTATTTTTTGAAAATTCAGACTTTCTTTAGTGATCATTGCCCAACAAAACGGTTTGTATTGAGTAACTTTTTTCTCGTTTAATATGTAATTTATCGAAAACCTTATTTAATGTCCTTTAGTGCTGCATGTTTTAAAATTACCTTCTTTTTTTTTTTTAAATCCTAAAGTTTAATCATAATGTTTGAAAATAAGGGTTGACAACCTTTTCTCAAAACTCTAGCTTGTTCTTAAGCTTGTATGCAAGAACTGACCCATTTTCATCCATGGTTATCTGTATTCATAAATGTATAATATTTTTGTATCTTGTATACATTTCAACTTGTTTTCTTTCTTCAACAGATTGTACAGCGTTTGTTTTCTGACATGGCCCAACATATGTGGTGTGTGCCAATGGTGCTAGCTAATCAGCAGACTTTAACAAAGAAAACAGAATTGATGGAAAAAATTGATGAAGTTCAGCAATCTGATTCAGTTGATGGAGGCCTGAACTCTGATAATAAGCAAGAAGTGGTGGCCAAGCAGAGTACATCTTTTGATCCTGACAAGACTTTGTGTTGCTATGTTGAAAATGGCCATACTCTGGTCCATGGGGCTGGAGGAAAAGGATATGGACTTGGAAGTATGCAGATAACATCAGGTTGCTACCAGTGGAAAGTAAGTGGACTAATCTTTTATTTACTCTATATTTCGGCGGATAAGGCGACATTCAGATTAGACAAGACCCTGATTTCAGTCTGAATTTCATGGTTTTAGCTCACTGTTTAGTTACTGGCCTATAGGAGGATCCCATTTTGGGGGAGTTTTTTGAATGCCACAAGTTCACAAAAATATATGGTATTTATTTTTTTTACTAATATTCTTATTTATGTTGTAATACATTTGGGAGTGATATCTAGAACATTTACAACAAGGCTACTCTATTTTTTTTGTAAAACAGAAGGTAATTTTGTAAAATAATCTTCTTTTAATATAAACTCACTTATAGGCCGTCTTCACTGGCCATTAAGCTCGATGTCATGTCAATCCCATTGTATCAAATTAATTATATAAGAATTTTTATAACCTTGCTATATCGGGGAGTGCAAACTGTGCTATAACAAAATGCGTTATATCGGGGAATGCCTGTATCAATATAATAAATGTGTCTTTGGTTTATGCAATACTAGACAATCTTGTGACCCAATGGGTCAATAATCAGTGTGAGCGCAAATGCAGACCCCACAATATTTTCAGTTGTAAATCACCCAGATGTTTTTTGCATTCTTTAAGTTAACATGTTTTAGGAGTATCTTAATTCAAAACCTAAATTTTGTGTTTCGAAAAAATGATTTCCCAATGAAGTAAAGAGAAGCAACAGAAGTACTTCAAAGCCATTGTTTTGTAAGAAGGACATAATGTTAGGGACCAGTTCAACATTATTGTAACAAGAATCCCCCACCTCAAATTTTGTTTTTTGGAAAAATTATTTATCAATGAAGTAAAGAGGAGTAATTGAAATACTTCAAAGTTGTGGTTTTGTATGATGGACGGTAAGAGAGGGTCTTGTTCAGTAGTAAAGTTACATCGTTACCCCTTTTGAGAAAAAAAAGGCGAAAAGTGAAAATAGTATTCAACATTTGTTTTGCAGCCAGATGCTATAGAGACAGCGCACATCCTCTTCCTCTCTCCTATGCCCCAGTCTCCTGTACCTCCCAACAACCCAACCTCTGACGACTCAGCCTAACATACTATTATCCCCATTTTTGGGGGGTCTGAGAACACTAAAAAATCTTTCCCATATAAATTAATGTTAATTGCTTCTTTGCTTTACACTATTTGGGCTTATGAAAGGTTTTTATTGGAACGCTCTACTTTTGGATAGCGAGGGAAACCTGTAATTGCCTAACAAATATATACTTTCAAAAAACCTTTTGAGTGAAACTACTTGTCAATGTTATTTTAAATGTTTTCATTTGAATACTTACAATTAAGCTATACTTTCCTCTTTTTATTCGCGACTCAGACCACACATTTTATCCAGCAAGAGTATTTTTAAATTGTTTTTTAAAATTTATTGTAGTTTCTTATTGTAAAAGAGAATGCTGGTAATGAAGGAACGTGTGTTGGTGTATCCCGGTGGCCTGTTAATGACTATAGCCAACGTACTACAACCGATATGTGGTTATATCGTGCTTACAGTGGTAATCTTTACCATAATGGAGAACAATCTGTCACATTACCTGGTTACAGCCAGGGAGATTACATCACAGTCCTATTAGACATGGATGCACGGACATTGTCATTTGGAAAGAATGGAGAGGTATGGATTTACTTTACTGCCTTCTATTGCTATGTAATATCACTATTCATTTAACTTGTTCACTGCCAACTATATTTTTTAACGTTGTAACTTCTGTGCTGGGTTTTATTGTAAAAATTGATGAAAATAAAGTCTTCATTGCATGTTTGAAACAGTTTTATTTTCATATGAATCAACTAATATGTACAACAGAATATATAATAAATGTAATATATACATAGATGTATGCAAGAAAAAAACCCTGAATAACGCACTATCGTAAAACAAGTTGTCTTGTCCGTGGCAGCGAACAGGTTAACTAGTTCCTATTTTACTTGAATGGGATGGTTTCTTGTGTAGACTATAAGTTGCACAATTTAAATAGCGGTTCATATTTTGTAATTAACTACTTCCATAATAACCAAATATTCTCCTTCTTATTTTTCTTCTTTTAGAAATTAAAGCTTGCCTTTGATGATATTGATGCAACTGAACTGTATCCCTGTGTCATGTTCTACAGTTGCAATCCTGGTGAGAAGGTAAGTTTATTAGTTTTCATCCAATTTCCAGATGATAGTAAATTACACATTTCATGAATCACTCTTCAGTTTTTCCTGTACAGAAGAAAAATTATTTTTTTATTTGTAAAAACTTCATTTAGTTTATTTGAAATCAATTACACATTT
>VCCN01003439.1:4299007-4321867 GCA_006491835.1 Architeuthis dux | reverse complement strand
GGTAATTGTGTACAAAAAAATTAGGATTTGTTTACTTATTGATATTTCTCTTCATTTAAAACACTGAGTTTTCTGAATTTAACATTATATTTTTATACCTATTTAACCCCAAATTTGTATTATAAGGGGGAAATAACCATTTTGCTCCATGCCCCCCTTGACACCTCAACATTTTTAAAGAATCACTGCTTTATATTATGCACATGTCTTATGGTATGGTTGAAAGATCTCGAATGTCAAAACTTCATAACTGGAACAGTTTTACACAGTTTCGATCTTGCCATTAAACAGTTTGTCTGAAAACAAGAAAAATGACAAAAAAGTTGAATAGACAAAGTTTGTCAGTTGTTTTTAATAGCATATATTTAAATGTTTTATATATTAGAGGTGTGGAGGTGCTCATGTTCATAGCTTCTGAGTATATAAAATCATTTTTTATTTAATATTCGTCAGATAGTCAACATGAAATACTGAAGTTACATACAGTGACTTAATAGTCACCGTATGTAACTTCAGTATTTCATGTTGACTATGTACACATATTATTTAATCATTTGATTAAAGCTAATTTTCGTCACATTTATTTAGATGTTTTTTTGTACATGTTTACATTGCAATAGATTTTCCCATTTCTAATCATTCTTTACAAATATTTTCAGTTGGTGACAAGAATGCTGTGGGTCAGCCTGCTAATACCACTTGTGATATTAAACCTTTGATACAGTCTGTTGAGTCGTTATGTTTTGAGGTAAGCTTTATTTTTTAATATTGCTTTTGATGATTAATTATTGATTGCCTTTGCTGAGCAATAATATTGAAAATAATCTTTGTTATAATGAAAAGTATATAACTTGGTTTAACCTAAATATGAAAACTAAAATTGTTCAAAATAAAATACGTTTATAAAAAATATCTGTGAAAACCTTGAAATATTTTTATATACTAATTAATCCTCGTGAAAAAATCACAGATATATTTGAATTTCTATGAGATGATTTTTTAAAGAAAATAGCTACTGAGCTTGTTTCAGTGGAAGAGTCCATTGTTTCAAATAGTAAGTAGGAGATATTATCACCTTTCAGTGGAAGAGTCCATTGTTATGGACAGAGGAACAAACAGAAAAAAAATCACACTATTCATATTTTATATATATATGGATAATAGTTGCTAAAAATTATACAAAAAAATATCTTTAATGATAATTCATGCACTTATTTGTAATAAATTAGTTTTAATTTTGTTAATATAAGCTTTCTTTTGCATGACCAAATACAAAGACTTAATTATTATAAAGAGTGGAGAGGAAACTTGATCTTCAGACATGATATATATTTTATATCTCAAGATGTAATTGTAAATATTTTGTGCTACAGGTGTGGCCGTGTCTTGTACTAATTGGAGGACTTGATCATGGACTCCGAGTTGGAGGACGATGTAAACACAAGACCACAAGTAAAAAGGGAACTGTGTTGGGTGTTTCTCGAGAACAAGCGACAACTGCAAAAGTCCACTGGGATGACAGTGATACTTTCATCAGGTTCTTTTAAAATATTTTCTTTATTACTTTCTATTTCATGTTTTAAAATTCTGATTCAGAGTTCTAGAGAGAAGATGATTTTATTAGGATGTATCAAAAGTATTTTTGTTTTTTAATCAACTCTTTATTGTACAATTACCAAACAAGCTCATGTAATGCTCTACATAGGATATCCTTCGATGACCCTAGCTCTTTTGAAAGTTTAGAGTGCTGGTGGTCAGGTTCTCCTCTACCTTGTGTTTTGAGCCATCATAATCGACAACTGATGGTCGTGTTTCTGGGCTTTATTTCAAGGGATAAGTAATCACCCTTAAAATGTTTAAACCAGTTTTGGTCAGTACGGTCAGATATTGTTTCATTTCCTTCCACTTCTCAAATTCTGTGAGCAGCTTCAGTGGCTTTGAGGCCCAGTTTAAAATAATGCCTCACAATTGCCAGAATTTCAATACTTGTATCTGTCATTATAACATCTGGAACAAAAGGTACAGTTGATTAGTATTGATAATGATATGATTATATGTAATAATAATAATAATGTAGTGGTGTATCTATATAGTTTTTAGATGTGTACATGAAATAAGCTTCAAAGTAAAAGTCTGTAAAAAAACGAAAATACTTTTGAAAGGACTTAATATAAGAGTAAGTAAAGAGATAATTAAAATACAAAAGTATTAATAAAAAAATGATACTGAATTGAAAAGTGGTTAACTGTAAACGTAATTTGATATTACTGAAATAAATTAAATAAAAATTAATTGCACTTTTATATTTTGAATACAAGATTTTTTCAAATGACTTTATTTGTTGGAAGTAAATTTTGAAAGGATTTTATCATAGTAGAACCCCCATATAATACGCAGTACTATATAAATTAATACAACTACAGCTTCAAAAACAGCGACAGTGCCTCCACCAAAGCCTTCATTAGATGATGACTCTGGGGTCAGTCATGGTTTCAGGGCCAAAGCATTATTACCACTTAACGCAGGGCACCCCAGCAGTACCTCATGATAACACCTGTCTTTGTTGGTGTTCTGTCACAGTGTGGGTGTGCCTGATCTTGGAGCATCCTGATATATTTCCTGTTTTCTGTTGATGGCAATCTGAGTTTAGTCAGGAATGCTGAGGTTGAATTGGCAACAAAATTTCAGCATCTGACTTCGATAGGAAATATATTAGTTGTATTTTACCTTTTTAGATTTCTTCAGCTGTTAACTTTGTTTCAGTTATTTTAGTCAAATTTTGTCTTCCAAGATATAAATCCTATGAAATTGTGAATATGGGATGCAGTAATCTTGCTTTGGCTCTGCTAATTATTACAGATATCATTTATATAATCACTACCCATCCATTTCTGAAAATAAAATGGTAATATTATATACCTTTTCCTGAGCAAATTAAAAAATATGGCAAGCAAAGTAAAAAGTCAAGTGAATCAAATTGATGAATAATCACATATATACAGTGAGCCAGAATCTGAATTTGCACTGGCCAACATCAAAAGCTTAGTTCAGTAAATCTGAATAAGTAATAAATCTGATACCTGAGTTAAAACTAAAATTAATTATCATTTAAACAAAATACATTAAGAGACAAGTTTTAACTAATTTCAGTTGAAAGATTGTCATTTACGTCGATTCTCCTGTTCATCGATTCAGTTTGCTTGTCTTTTTACTTTGTTTGCCTTACTTTTTAATTTGCTTGGGAAAAGTCAGTCTGATTTGAGTATATTTTTAGGGAAACTTTGTAATTATGGTTTAATTTATTAACTTGTAAGATTATTCTCAAACCCTTTCTTTTAATCTCTGTTGTTTATATTTTAAAATTCATGTTTTTCATAAATACAATATTTAATTTTGTTATTATTTTCAGTGATGCTGCTATAAACAATCTTGAGCCACTGGATCCCACCGAGTTTGATATCAATCATCTGACTGGCTTGACACCGCAACTTTTGCAAACCATCATGAATCTCACTTTTATAACTGATGAAAAACGCTTGTTGCAGGATATCAGCCGCAGAGAATTTATGTCCGTCAACACAGAGGCTACTAAATTCGATAAACAAGCTGACAATTTTCGTGAGGCACCTACAGTGGTGGCTACTGTTGCCACTGCTAGTGCTGTTACCAAGAGCGTGAGTGAAGAGGCTGCCAGGACAGTCATCTCTGAATCAAGCTCTGGTGAAGACCAGGTGCATGTTTTGGCTGACCATAATGCAGACAAGAAGAAACCAGCTGTTGGGGCCAATTCCACCAGTACCACCCTTTCCGATCAACTTCGTTCAAGTGTGGTTAGTTATTATGGTGGTTCTGCTTCCGGTTCACCAATGACAATATATGTTCGAGACCCAGCAAGACTCAGCCAGACAGAAGCTCAAACCATCCCTAAACCTTTGCCCGCAGCAAGAGAGACTCATTCTTGTCTCAGCTCCGGCAGCTCCGATGCCCAAACTAGCGTTTATGAGACAAGTGTACATAAACCAGTCAAGGAAGATGTACCTGTCATTATAACGGAAGAATCGGCTGAGGATGCAGTCTTTGAGCCAAGCACTAATAATGAAGACATCATAGCCCTGCAACATGAGATCTTCAATTTCAAATTGGCCTCCCTCAAGCTGGCAGCATTAAGAATGCTGTACCGAGTGCTTTTGACAAACAAATATGCAGAAATGTTGCTCGTGCCCAAGTCAGACTTGAGGGCTGAGAGTAGTAAAGCACTTCCTGATGGCACTGTGGTGCGTCGGGATGATGACATGAAAAGCGTGCTTCGGACTGTCATGAAGCAAATGGTGAAATTGGGCACTGCACCTTCCCCTTTCAGACGTCTTGTATCTTTGGTTGAACTAGAGCGGGCTCAAATTGTTCTGTACCAAATCATGATTCAAGCACAGTCTGACAGTCAGGCTAATCTTTCTCAGTACGAAGGTAAGTAGTTACCATTGTAATGATGCTTAACTCTTAAATTCATGAACTGCAGGATACTACTCCTAATGACAGTCAAACTCTTCTGTGAATAGAATAAAAAATAATGGAGAATTGAAAAAAATAAATAAAATTACCTAAAAGTAACTTTATTCAGTAGTTAAGTTAAGATTCTGTATACTTATGAATCCCTTCATTTCAATAGGTGGGACTTCCCCAGTTGTAATTTATTATACGGGCACCCCTCTACTTACAAATGTTCATAATTTGTGCTTTTACTGAAGTTGTGACCTCTAAACCTAAGGAATTTTATAGAGATGGCATATTATCATTAGAGGATCGTTGGGAAAAGATTATTGGTTCAAATGAGTCATATTTTGATTTAAATATTTATCGTTTTTGTTGCTTATATCATACTTCATCTTACTATTTAAAAAACCCACCTTCTTGTATTGTATAAAACAACTGGCTTTGTTTGTCACTGTATCCCTCCCTTAAACATTGGGGCAGCTCAACCAAATTTGGCATGCATACTCAATGGTCCTAGGGGAATGTTTTAAAGAAAAGTTTTCAGAAAATTTATTTTTTAATGGTTTTAGAGGGGGTTCTATTTACAATGTAACTATAATGCTAAACTGAACCCTTACTTTCTGTTCAATATACATATACATTCTAGTTGGAAACTGGCGGGTTTCAGCTAGTTTCATATATAACAACCAAAAATTTTAAAATTATTTACTCACTTCCTCATAAAGTCTTGTCAAATTTCACATTGTAAATGGTTGAACTGAATTTTTTTATAACCTTTCCTTTTATCGAATAAATTAGGATGAACCATTGACCTGTTAGATTTAATCCTTTCTTTCTATTTTCCTTAGAACAACTTGAAAAGCTACGAGCTTCAAAGGGCATCAAGTCCAGCATCGATCTAACTTCAAGCCCACCACTAGAACGGAGCAACAGCACTAGTACTGCTGCATCAACAGTTGATGACAGTGGTGTTAATGCTGGCAACAATGGAGTGGGTACGCGTCGTTCAAGTATGGACAGCAGCTCCTTACTGCAGCGGCATCAACCTGTTGTACACCGTATCCGAACAATGCTGAGTGAACCAAGGTAAATAATCAAGAATTACAGTTTATGGGGAAACTTTAGCAACTGCTCAGCAAGAATCATGTTTAGGTGTTTTCAGATTTGATTTGTGATTTAATTTAATCCTCAACAACACTGAAAATATTTTCTATAGTTTTGAGGACGATTAAACTCCTTCTTGTTGTTTGTGTTGTTAACATGACGTTTCAGCCGATCCATTCTTCGGCCTTCTTCAGGTGTAATATCCGAATGTGATGGGGGCAAACAGAAGGTTTTAATTAATATCAACATGTCGACTGAATGCATTAGTGCAGAGTTCAACACAATGTGGCTTCCGCTGCTCAACAGGCCCAAACCCGACAAGACAAGGACAAAGAAACACTCGCATCCTATGTTATAACAGTTACCTCCTTTGAAATTAAAAACAACCCAAAGAACAAGAAGCAGTTCAATCGTCAGAAGAACTATTTGAACACTGAAAACGTTGATTCACAAAGTCATGTTCATGGAAATAACAGCAGTGCTCGAATAGCAGGTTCAGCAAACCATTTGTATGAATTTTGTATCCAAAATCAAAAATCACATTGATATATGTTGTAGTAGGACTGCCTTGAATAAGGTTTATATGCAACTTTAAAACTCAAAGAAACAAAGAGGAGGGCTTGCCTAGTTGGTTGTGTTTATCAGCTGTTTTGTAATGGGTCTGTTCCATTGTACAGCAGTGTACACCATGGTTATACTCTTAGACTCCTATGTACCACTTGAGAAGAGCAGATGTACCTCTAGGGGTACATATAATTCAGGTTGGGAACCTCTGTCCTAGATAATAATTTATAAATTGTAGAAAACAAAAAGGTGGTGGGGAAAAACACTGACACAGTTTGGTGCAAGAAGTCACCAAATGGCACGTCAAAGCTGTAACGCCAGAACAAAACCTTCAACAGGACACCTCCTTGCTTAACACCAGCAAGCAGTCACCACTATCAATACTCGTTACAAAGTTCAAGACGCTACTGCTGGCTCATCAAAGCCATGCTTTTTTATAGTAAAGCTTCTCACAACATATAATGCTGGATTTCAAATGGTGGCAGGCGCATGCTCAAAGCCTTTTTTCGATGAGGAAGCCGGACTTCATTTTTTCCGTTACAAAAATAAAAACTGAATAAGAACAAATGAATACAAGGTATTCTGGAATGATTAAAATAGTAATTGTAGGAATGTTTTTGAACTAATCATTTCTTCTTCTTAGAAAAAACCTAAGAAACTGTGACTAGATTTAATTTTAGTATATGTTTAGAGAATGAAATGTTTTCAATATTATACATCATACTAGTTTACCCATGTTGTCAAAAATTATGACAGTATTTAAATAATTTTGCCATTGCATTGTACTTAAAAAATATCAAAAACATTATGTTGCTCTGCATTTTCTTGTTTATGTTCAACTAGAATGAACTCGGATTTAAAAAAACAAAAACCATAAGTTCAATGATTGTCCACCATCCTTATATCCATACTTCAAAGAGATTCTAAACGAAGTAGTAATAGTAGCATTACTAGTTGTGGTGGTAGTAGTAGCAGCAGGAGTTTCATATCAATCCAACATGATATGGATGAGAAAATCAATATTTAACTTTATTAGTTGTGGTATTAGTAGCAAGATGAGGATGTTTCCCCGAAGGTCTGGACCAAGTTTCATATCAATCCAGCATGATATGGATGAGAAAGTTGATATTTAACATTACTAGTTGTGGTATTAGTAGCATGAGAATGGGGAGGAAGATGAGGATGGTTCACCCGAAGGCCTGGACCAAGTTTCATATCAATCCAAAATGATATGAATGAGAAAATTTATATTTAACATAATTGGGACTGACCAATCAAAAAGTGTCTTATAGAGATGAATCTAAAAAAAATAATAAGAGAGACTACTCTATAAATAGCATTTAATAGTTATCTCCCATGACAAATGTTACAGACAAAAAACATAGACATGGCATATTATATAAGTAGATTAATGAAAACTTTTTAAATTTCAAATGTTTAATGTCTGCTAATAAACTTGTTCTTTCAGTCTATCTGCTGTTCCAGTGAATGTCCCACCATTACGGCACCCAACATTGTCTCCTGCTGCTGTGACTAGTGGTTCTCAGCCTCCTCAAACCCCACCATCACCTTTGTATGCTCCTTTGATGGAAATGGGATTCTCACTTGGCCACATCATGCAGGCTATGAGAGCTACTGGTAATCAGTTTTCTTCACACACACACAACAAAAATGATTGTAGTTGTTCAATGCTAAGAGGGTAACATTTTATGCTACAATATTAGTCACTTGGCAACACTGTACTCAGAGACAACAGTATTTAGCAGTTGAAATGATTGCATCATGTGATAGCCTCATGCAAGCATCCATTCCTTTGTATTGTGTCAACTATGTCATTTTCCAATGTAATGAAACGAGTACGAACCTGCATCTAAGTTAAAGGAAATCATTCTCAACATCTATTGTAAAGTTAAAATGTATATGTAATTAGCATCTTTTTGTAATTTGTGTCTTTAAAAAATAGTTTTTAGATAAATACAAGTTGTCAACAATAGGGCTGCATCCTTTTTGAAACATCCTGTAATGCTTTTAAATCGTAATGCATTGTTAATACCATCTTTTGCTAATATTTCAAAATAGTCATCACTACAAAGATATTTTTCTTAGAATCATTGAAGAAAAACGTTTGAACTGCAATAGATTAATATTATACAATTGTTATAGAAAAATAAAAATACTGATAGGTGCTTTTTTCCCATTAAAACATCAATATGATATGCAGAGCAAATGGCTTATTATATTCATGGATCATGTTATCAATCAGTTATTGTTATCAAAATCATTTTGTCCCAAACACTTCATTTAATGTGATCACAATAAGTGGCTTCTCCTATATATCTTTTGCCTAATGTTATTGTTATCTAAAAGACCATGTCCCAAAGTGATTACAAGAGGTGGCTTCCTCTGTATTACCAACAATTAATGATGGATTTATTAAAGTGTTTTGTACTAAATGCTGGTTGAATAATGTTTCAAATCCTCCTAGCTGCTTTTATTAATTTTCCAAGTAGGTTATTTGTAATAACACTTGACTGATTCATTATTTTGTGTATTGCTCATCCTTGTTGTCTTGTTAATCACTGCTACCCACAACAGACAGGTTTGAGCACTGTTGCTGGATTTAGGTTATTCCTGTATCCGGATGGTTACTAATGGGACCCCCATGCAAGTTTTTAGCATATTAGTTTTTGAAAATTCCAAAACCTTTCAAGATTTTAGTGAGGAGTTTGATTTACAATGCAAGTATAATGCTAAACTGGACCCTTACTTTGTGTCCATCTGGTTAACTAAACCAAATCTTTATCTTTAATCACATAAAGTAGACATCTAGCTGAAAATTTCACCTGTTTTTTTTAATTGTATACATCCTGTGCATAAATATAAAAATGCACTTGTATTCATAATGGCCTGTGCTTTTTGCATGTCAAAAGTATTTCTATTAACCTATTTTCGCTCTTTTGTTTTGTTTATCAGGAGTAAGTGGTGAGGCCTCTGCCCATGTTGTAAACACCCTGGCCACATGGATGGTAGAACACCCAGTTCCCGATTGTGCAGCTCTTACTGAATTAAACACTGCAGTCAGTAGTTCTACACCGACCAATGTCCCCGTTGACTTGTCCTTCCCTCAAAGCTCCCTCACTTCTCGTGGCACGTCGCTCACTGATGTGCTCAGTGCTCAGCTATATAGAATTGCATCTGACTGGTAAGTAGCAAATCAAATACGACCTCTGTTCCATAATAGTTGTTACATTACACATGTTCATTTCATACACTAAATGTAACAACTATTATGGGACAGAGGCAGTATACTATAATTGCATTGTTTTTTTTATTCCTGTAGACTCCTTGTGGGGCATAGGGGCAGCAACCACTCTGCTGCAATTTGAGTAGTGAGTAGATTTTACGGGGTGGAGTTGCTAGTTCCAGGCTCAAGCTTCCTCCTTTACCCAGGGTTGGGACCAGCTATGGCCACTGCCAAGCTGTCAGAGTAACCTTCTTTTAGAATGACTGCCTTACAGGGCTAAAGGGCTGCTCTGATATTTACCGATAGCTGGGAGGAGAAGTGGCCTTTCCTAAGGGCATTTCCAGCATATGATGTTTGGTTAGAATCTGTAATTACCAAGCCACATGTTCTGCTTTCATTGTTGTTGGAAATTCTGGAAAACTTTGAACCAGTTAAAGATTAATTAATAAACACTAGCTGGATTCATGGAAATTCCATGAGTGTTGATAATTAAGATTATCCATTATCTCATGCCTTTGCTCTTCTCTCACCCTATGCTTGTATCTTCTCTTTCTCTCCATTATCCTTTCCAATATTTGTTGCTCATCCATGTTTTCATCTAAATCGGTGGTTCTTAACCTTTTTACCACCACACCTCCCGTTTAGTAGTTGGACCTTGTCTCCATATCTCCCTCCTCACATCTTCAATGATTAGTTTGAAATGGGAACTGTAAATATGTGGGGTGGGGGAAGATTTGATATATTCTGTTCATCACAATATTATGCAAACACCTGTTAAGAGAAACTCTTACTTTTTTCCTGCAGGCTTGTGCCCCTCTTGAAAATACCTCCACCTCCAAAGGGGGTGGGGGCATGCCTCCCTGGTTAAGAACCACTGATCTAAATATTATACAAACATGGATTAGTTTCATAATCAAAAACTTTTTTTTCTCCCCTCTCCCTTCCAACCCTCTTATTAAACTACCTAACTTTCCTTTCTCTTGTTTCTCTCTTCCTACCCCTCAGTAAACTACCTAACTCCTTTTCCTTGCCTTTTCTCTTATTAAAATTAAAGTGTAACATTCAAATGCAGGAAGGTAGGAACAAGCAGAATAATATAGATTCTGAAAAATGAATACAAAATAAAGTTTAGTTGCAAAATTAAATATTTGTGTTTTAATTTCACTTGGAAAATTTTTCTGCCTATTTTTAAAGGGAAAACAACCATCAGAGCACAGAAGCCCCGGTGGCCCATATAGAAACACTATCTGACCAATCCTCGGATGAGCGAGAGGGTGAAATACATCTTGGACGAACTCGCCGTCGTCGCCTAAGCAGAACCCGACACATGGATATAAGAAGTTTCCTCACTAGCAGACCTTGTAAGTAATTCATTTTCACATGTAAATATGTTTGGGTAGTGATAGATTTAAAGAAATTTCACTTGTTTGCATTAACTATTGGTGAGAAGACTATTTTAGTTTCAGTTTCATTGTTTCTTCTGTGATTCCCAGACTGAAATTTCTTTCGTTTTTGTGTTGCTATACACATTTATCCTGACCTTTGTTGTTGGTTGACCATTGTTCCGATGATGTCTGTGGTTTTGTTGTCAGTGATGGACTCGAATGTGGCTGACAAGTCCAATTCTTGAGGCGTACATTCGGGACAGTGGGGGGACTGGAGTACTGCAGGCACGGATGATGAGCCCTTTCCACGTTCTCTGGCACTGGTGATCCCTCTCTTCGGCTCTTTTCAAAGGATGTGAAGGCCATATGTGTTATGCTGCATTATTAAGTTCTGTCCTGATTCCAGCTCATTTACAGGGGTGCTGTGTTACAGTGGCCCTGCGCCAGGGTTCCTTAGAGGACTTGGCAGGGCATACATGCAGATCACGTGACCTGTCCAGCAGAGAGCTGGGTCTTCAAGGTCATGATCTCCACATTGCTGAGGCTGGTCTATCCAGGACTTCCAGATTGGTGTCCCCATGTCTGCCATTCGTTTTTCATGATTGAATGTAAGGCCTTCATGTGGAAACAGTCAATCTGCCAGTCATGTCTTCTAATCTACAATCATTTTAAATACCATTTCATATAAGAAAATTTAGATGTTAATAACATGGGTAATAACTATTGATCAAAGTTACCTCCCTTCCAACTTCAGGTAAAGTTTTTGATTCCATTAGTGTAATAAATGTGTTTTTCAGGAGCTGCTAGGAATGGTTTCCAGTGGTGTATGACATTAAGAGATAATAATGCCACTTTTTTTTGTTGGAGCCAACATAGTTACTCATTTAAAAGAAAATTAGACTATTTTTGACAACTTTTAGTTGATAACAAATCATTAATTAATGAAAATCTTGTCCATGTCTGTTTCTGTGAAATTTAACTCGGCTATCAACAGTGACTACTATGCTTCTGTGGCTTCTAAGTTGGTACTAAGGAGTATTGTATATGCCAAACTAAGATGAATGGTTTACAAGGATATTTGGTGGACTACCACTCACTGCAACTCATAACTGTCCATATTGAGTTTCTGAAGACGGCCCTTAGTCATAATACCAGCACATTGAACGCAGTGTAATATTTGCATAGTTTTAAAAAATTATATGACTGTTTTATATACTGGAATATACAGTAATTTTTAACTTTTGTTTAATTTATAACAGCCAAATCTATGGGAACTTTTTCGTTGATATCATTTTAAAAAAAAATCAGATGGAAATTATTGCATCAAGTATTAAACCTAGAAACTTACAAAAATTGTAATCAATGTTTCCTCTAATTTTAAGTAGTCAGTGTGTGCAAAATATCTTATGTTGTGCAATTTCTTTTCCCGATACAAAACTGTGTGCACTTTTGAATTCGACACAGTGAATCAATATTTTTTTCAATTAAATAACTCAGTAAGTTATCTACAGAATTTGAAACAGATCTTTGTAAACTTTATGATATGAATACTGTCTGACAAACAAGGATGCAGCCATGCTGTACAAACCAGAAAAAGAAATTAGTGATGTACAAATGTGGTATTTGACAAATCGACTAGTTAACAGAAACAGTTAGCTAAGAGATTATTTTCAATAAGTATAATTATAATATATTATTATACTTATAAGTATAAATTACTACATTATTTTAAGTAACTAACCTTTTGTGTGAACATCAATTTCCTTTGTGCACTGGTTGAAAAACTTGTGTGCGCGTACGCACACGTACAGCTTAGAGGTAACTATGGATGTAATACTTAGCACTATTTTCTATTTTAATCAACAAAGGCCATTAAATAGTTCATATTTAATCTACAGATGCAGTTAATGTGCGCTATTTCAATCTGGCAATATAAATGAACATTCAGATAGTAATGATATGATTTCTTTTTAATTGAACTAAACTGGAACTCAATAACAAACTGTTTCCTACTTTATATGTAGTCTAATGTTAATTTTAAAATTCTTTTCTTAGCTGGAACCAGAAACTTGAGAGAAAGTCATCGTGAAAACCGTCCTGAGCGTCAGCAAGAAATTGGAGAAGCCCAAGCATTCTATGATATGGAATATGATATATTTGATGACTTATTATATGAAGAAAATGTTGATGACTTTTTGACTCTGGATCCTACTGAGCAGGTTAGTTATTGTTACTTATCTTTTCTCTTAGGTATTGGTCCAGTTTTCTTATCAGTGTACATTATTAAAGGTTGAAAGCTTTTTGACTCAATCTACAGAAGGGCTGTATAAAAGTTTGAAAGAAAATAACTTGATATTTAAAATGACATTTTTATACAATACTGTTGTGTTACTACGTTATTGAGTTGGACAGATTAAATAGTATCAAGTCTTTAGAAGGCAATTTCTGGGGACACAGGTACAGCAGAGAAGAAGGCCTGTGAAAATTATATGTTGTGAAACTGGATGTAATTTGTCTTATAGCCCTGCTGGGAATAACATGGTAACCACAAAGTATATAAAGATATCTCTCGTTTGTGTCTATCAAGAGAGAGAGACCCCTTATTTTTAAAACTCTTCTCTCATCTATATCTGGGCTGGTCTCCCCTAATAAATAGTGTTTCCCTTTTTTTTGTCTTGTCAGTCTTAATTTTGGCTTCCCATTCATCAGAGGCCACGTTACCTCCCACTGAGAAGCCACAACTGACTCTAGCATTATCGTTCAATCCGATATCTTGTTACAATATCCTTTTAATATTTTTAGTGATATAACTTTAAATATTTTATAAGAGGATTTTAAGGTAGATGGTATGGTTTTTCTTTTAGGAGCATCAGTTTCTCCATTAAAATTACTGTGAAATTAGTTGGTTTGAGCTGAAACCTGGGGACTTCAATTACATCTTGGCAGTGAAAAAAACGATTGTTTAAAAAAAAAGAAAAGAAGATAAAAGACAGGAACCTAGGATTGCCATTTAAAGTATTTTATGTATACAGGAGTCTCTTGATATATTGTGGTCCATGATAGAAGGCAGGTTGGTTTGTGGACCCCAATATTTTTGCATATATTATCGCCCACTTATCCAGAAAACTGCAAATAAAAACAGAATTTCATCAAAAGACTCAATTAATATGACTTGAGGTATTGAATTTCTTTCATTTGCAATCAATTAACATATAATTACATGATGTTTTACGCATAATTTTGTAATGAAAACACGTTCGTTCACCAGTGCTCTTTTTTTGCACTAGTAATTGACTTTTGATTATCCGCAGTTCAGTTATAATGCGGTTGTCTTTCTTGGACCCCCAACACCTGCGTTATAAAGGGGAACTACTGTAGCACATTATGTAGCAACATTGGTTGAATCTTGGATTATTTTAAGCCTTTAAATAGATTTGAATATATTGTGATTTTTACAGAAAAAGTTTAATAAAAATGTCTAGTCCAATTATCTACAAAGAAAATCTGTCAAACTTTTGGTATGGTAAGATGCAAATTTATATTTCTGTAATTTTATGCATAAAACATAGTAAAATATTTTTTTACACAACAGGATTTTAAAAACTTCTTAGTACATGTTCTGATTTTATTTATTTATTTTTTAACAGTATCATACTGGTTCAAGTGAATCCCGAGATCTGGTAAATTGTGATCTGTGCCTTGCTCGTACAACCAATTTCAACACCCATATGAAGTCCCATCACCCTGGCTGTGGATGTAATTCTACTTTTTCATATTTTATAACTCTCTCTTTTGAGTTTTCTCAATATTTTCTCAGTCTTTGACATTAGACATTTTCTAGTTATAATGTCTTTTTTTTTCTGTTTTTCCGTTCTTTAACCTGTTTAGAAAGTCATCAGTCCACTGCCACGGACGAGATAACTCATTTTACGATAGGGTGATTTTTTTTTCTTGCATACATTCATGTATATATTACATTTATTAGATATTCTGTTGTACATATTAGTTGATTTGTATGAAAATAACTGTTGTTTTAAATATGCAATGAAGACTTTCTATTTTCGTCATTTTTTTTATGAGTAAAACCCAGCACAGGAGTTACGCTAGAATATATATTTGGCATTTGATTCCCGGTATGAGCAAAGAGTGTGGAAAATTCTTCATTAGGACAAATTTCCCTGTGCACTCAGCAGCTAATTGAGTACACTCTAAGCTGTGTGATTGGTGGACTTGCATCCTGCTAAGGGGGTGATCATAAAAACTTGTAGGAATAAAGTCCTGGTCTCAACCAGACTTGAAACTTGATCACTAAACTGATGCATCCAACAGAAACTGGGTATTTATCACCAGGCTCCATACTCCATTGGGAGTTGTTTCTTAAGAGATGGGACACTTTACCTGTATATTTGGCAGCAAACAGGTTAAACGTTTCGTTCTCATCTTTTTGTAATTTTTTGTTTTCCATGGTTTTTATTTGTTAATGTCTTTTTTCCCCCTCTTTTCTTCCGTTTTATTTTAATATTACCATTATTTCTTTTGCTTTTGCATTTGCTTGCTTTTATTTTCTCATCATTTTGCAAATTTAATTTTACATTTTTATTTTTCAAATTCTACTAAATTAACTGTTTATTACTGTAGACTCTTTATGGAGTATTGTGCTGTGGTTTCAGTAGTAAGTAGTTTTTAAAAAAAATTTTTTTGTGGAGTTTAGTTGGTAGTTCCACACCCATCCATCTTCCTTTACCTGGGTTTGGGACCAGCTATGGCGATTGCCAAGCTGTAGGTTTTTTCTGTCAGAGTAACCTTCTCTTAGATGAACTGCCTTATAGGGCTAAAGGGCTACAACTACCCTGCTATTTACCTATAGCTGAGGGCAGAAGTGGATTCATGCCCTACCCAAGGGCATTAGTGGGAAGTGAACATAAACAGCCTCGGTCGAAACTCAAACTCAGACTGCCGTTTCTGTTTTTGTGCTGGTAACTGTTATGCCACTCCGCACCTCCAATAAATTATTAGCTAAATATTTAAGAACTAGTTTTTTATGCTGTCAATAAATGACTAATAATTAAGTAATTTGGCAGTTGCATTGTACTTATAAAATATCAAAAACATTATGTTACACAGCCTTTCCTTGTTTATGTTCAATATTTACTGAATAGTAAACTAAACTAGTGGTCTAAATTGAGTAAAGATACAATTTATCAAGTTTAACGTAACATAACATTCTATTTCTACTAAGTTACGTCACCAGATGCCACTGATAACTTAAGCGTGACAGATGCCAAACGCATATTGCTAATTATATGTGTGGATTCTTTCCAAAGTATTGTATTCCTTTTTCTTTTTTTACATTTTTTCTTTTCTTTTCATAGAATTTATTTATGTGGCCATTTCATTTGAAATTTTATGATTAAAACAAATGCTTTACTACCTCTGTCCCATAATAATTGCTACATTTAGTGTATGAAAACTATATGCAAATGTAACAACTATTATGAGACAGAGGTAGTATTATTTATGTCAATGGAGTTTAGGTTATTAGTTTAAAATGTTAACTGTTGCATTTCATTTTTGGGCTTGCAGGAAACTTGAACATTTGATTTGCAGCCAACATTATTTCAAAAAATCTTTTCAATTCATTCCTTTCTAAAAAATTCTGATAAATGAATGTAAACAAAATGTAAGCATTTGGCATTTTATGGAATTTCTTTTTTGTTGTATCACAAAAGTTGCTGAAAGAATTTTGAATCATGACTTTTAGCTATTTTTTCCCTATGCGATTTATCAATTTACTAGCATAATACCTGTAAAAAATGACTGGATTATTTATGTATGGATAAATCATAAATATTAGTATAAATATATTTGTTGCAAATGAAAAAAATGCTTACCTCAAACGAAATTTATTTTTCTCGCAATTTTCTACAACTCTTCATATTTTCTGTTTTTTAATAATTTTAAAACAATAAGGCAACAGAATTGGGTAAAAAACGAAATTGAGACACTAGCAGCAGCTGTAGTAGTAGTAGTAGTAGTAGTGATATTACCAGCAGCAGTTGCCTTCCTAAATCAGTGAACACACACACACAGCAGAGCTTTGCTTACGAACAGCAGCCAATTAATGCATCAGTGTGTTCACAGTACCCACTTCTTCTCTTTCTGTTTGCATGACAGAAAACCAACAAACAAAATGACAACAGGTTTATATTATAAGATGTTCCTTATCATATCTCACAATCTCTATTTCATATTTCCATAACCATATCTTATTTTGTCATTTACAATTTGAACATCAGTTATGATATTATCAAAATGTAAAAAAATAAATTTTTAATTCATGATGTAGGTCAGCCATACTGTCGGGATACTGTTTTGAAGGGGTGGCAGACCTCTACAGCCAGCTTGGGCATCTGCCTAGGAGAAGGAAACTCTAACAGAAAACCTATGACCTTGTGACCATACTCCCATTGTCCCACCTTGGTGGGCCATGGCATGTAAACCCTTGGTTTAAAGAGTGGGGTCTGTCATGCGCACACTGCAGTTCACCTTAAAATTTCATTAGCGCAGGTCTGAGGGTTATTCCTTGACCTGCCTTGCAAAGCCAAGCCATGAAATATAAAAACTGCTACATAATTTGATGGAAAGTGTTAATATCAGTCTTATCTAATTTAGGAATTAGACCATTTTGTGAAACCAAAGTGTAAATTGGAAGTCTATTAAAATATTTTATTTCTATAAATAGACTTCCATTTTTATCTTTTCACCATTAATCCTTTAGGTGCTACCGGCACTGAATTGTGCCCCCCCCTCCCCCATTCATTCAGTAGATGATATATATGAAAATATGGCTAGAAATCTTCTGTGTGTATGACCAATAGGTGGCACCCATATATTGGCATAATTCTGAAGTAAGATACTGCGGTCATTCTATTCAGATTTTTGCCGTAATTTTGAAGTAAAAAGTGGATTTTTTTGTAAACTGGCAAGAAAGTTGTACTAAAAATTCTAAAATCCAAGATGGCCGCCACCTGCTGACATCATCATATGCAAATTAGTTAATATTTTTTTCCCAACATAAACCTTGTGCCATACTGACCATTTCAGTTTTCTATACCAACCTTCTATCATGAACCATTCATTCTCTATGGCATTTCAGAAAACACAAAGTCAAATTTATGAAATTTCCTCAAAGACTTGTCGCCTAAAGGGTTAAATGAAAATCTAGGTTAAGTCTGTATAATTCCAAAATAATGAATTTCCTAGTTTCCAATATGTAACTTCCAAAAAACTTAATGAAACCATCTACTACAGTGTGACATACTTTGCTCAGTCCTTTTCCACTGTTTATACCTTTTATCTGTATGTAAATAACTTTTATTTTATATATTTCATTCACACATTTTTTTTATTTCAATAATCGGTAGCTACATAACAAATATTTATATTATGGATGCCAAATTGGCCATTTTTCGGCTACATCTGGCTGATTTTTAAAAATATTTAACCGATAAAAAAATCTAGTAAATGTTCAATTTTTATTAATAATTTGTTCTTCAGTCTTAGCATATAGTTATTGTATTTGATAAATGTGCTTTAAATAAGTATTTATATGTATATATAACATTTCTAGCTATAAAGTTAGCTGGAAATGAAAATATTTAGCCACTTTTTCACCATTTTAAAACAGTTTTAGCTATAAATAAATACTTGACAACATTGAAAGCGTATTTGTTAATGCTGTTTTGATTGTTTGTGAATTTGCCGTTCCCACTCCCCCAATGTTGTTTCTGTCGGCAAATTTCTTCCCTTTTGAAATGGATTCACATGTCTAATTTCTTCACCTATCTATCGGCCTGTACCCCCAATTCCTTTCTTCCCTTCTTCCTCTTCTTTCCGACCCACGGCGTGGGTAGTGTAGGTATATTTTAATTTCCCCATGTCAAGTGTATCAATATATACTGGGTTCCATTTAGGCAATTTTGCTGCCATACATTAAATTTGGAAGCACACTATTTCTTTGATGCAGTAATGTTTATAGATATATACAAGGTGGTACCCAAAAATAACCAGAATTATTTTTAAAAAATCACAACTTTGGAAAGAAACTGTGGGTCATTTCGAACTTGTCTCCTCCCCCAAATTGTGGACCACATTCAAATGGTTGTTCTTTTAGTTCTCTAGGATCAAACGAAGCACGAATCTTGTAGAAACATGTTTTATTTCCAAATCTTCTGTTAACATTCGCTGGCATGAACTCCAAAACAAACCAGTCACCTCAGATATCTCCAAACCAAAGAGGTTTCATTATCAATTGTTTTGAAACCTTTATAATCTGTGTAGTGCATGAACAAATCTTTAATAAGTTTGCTTGAGACATACATAATATACATTGATAATATCATTTCAAACTAAATTACAGTAATAATGATAGGTTTAATGATCATGGATCTTTCCAAAAAGATTTTCTCACAATTACACAAATTGTGCAGATCAAATTTATGAATCTGTTTATCAGATGTTAAACTTGTTAGAATATGAATGTCTTTAGGACACTTTACCTCAATAACTGATTATTTTTGAAGCCTTTAAACCTTTTTTTGAGTGGACGTTGGGCCAGATTAATGCCATCAAGAAGCTTGAAATATGGGAATTATACATTTAATGAAATTAGTTATATTTTGTCTCAAATCAGTGAAGAATGCATGCTAGAAAATCATTTGTGCTTAACCAAGAATGACAATTAGCAATGAAAGAACTAAATTTAGTTGCTATTTATTTCAATCAAGGCATCTTTTGAATTTATTAAAAAGACAAAGAAACTTTCAAACATAAAAAGTATGAACATGATGCATTCAATTGTGGCAAATTAAGTATGATAAAAATTAGAATTACATAATTTTAATGCAAACATTTGATAAATCAATGTGAAACTTGATTCTGTTGCTTGAAAGCTTCTCAATATTGGGTGTCAAACTTGTTAATGCCAAAAGCTAGACATTATCAACATCAGTCAAACTTGTTTCAGGCTGGATAAGTATAGTATCCCACTATCTCCTTGTGGGCTGGTCAAAATCCCTACGTGGGTTGGATCTGGACCATAAGCTGTAGGTTGCCTAACCCTGCTTTAAACTGTTGCTTGAAATTAGCTGTTGTATAACAAGTGTCAACTTACTAATTCCGGCTATGGTTCTTATTGTGATGTAGCCAGGGTTGCCAGATTGGACTACAAAGGAGAATAATCTGAACTTTATCTCTGAGACTTACCCATCACAGACATCAGAATAGCATCAAATTTGGAAATCAAGTGGTTCTGGAGGCCGAGGTTCAATACCAGCCTCAAATAGTGATACAAGGCTTGAAGCAGGTATTGAACCTCTGCCTCTAGATTCACTCGATTTCTAAATTTGATGCTATTCCAATGCCTGTGTTGAGTATGTTTCGGAGATAAAATTTGGATTATATCCCTTTGTAGCCCAATCTGGCAATCCTGGGTGTAGCTGTTATAAAATCTATACAAGTAATGTTTTCCTTAATTCTTGCGGCTTTTATTTTCCATCATTGATCTATTGTATTGCAGAATAATCTGTGTTGTAAGCTGTTAATAGTATTTATCTCGAATTAACCCAATGCATGTCTTAACACAGCATTTTAGTTTCTTGACTATTTGCTGATATGCAAAAATGAAACAATCAAAACTTTTTCTTATCTTAATTACCCTGTTCAAAGTTATATTCACTGATAATATTCATCCTTTTAGTGAATAAATTCAGTATAAATGTGCAATTGGATTCTAATATAAAGAATATTTTAGAATTTCCATTATGTATACCACTGAACACTGTTTACATTTCAAGTGATATCGTTGTCGTTGGCTAATCTCGTTTCTTCTTCTTGAGATCTGCAAGAAGTGCCAATGGCGTGAATTTGTTTAAGGTGGATCCAAACTTTCCAGAGAGTGACCCACACACTATGATCTCAGGACCATCCTCTGTGGCACATGCAGGATCAGATGATGAGACTGCAACGGACTGCCGCTGACTTGTGTGTATTTTTGAGTCGTGCTTTTTTAGCCAGTCTGTCTGGCATTGTCCTCTTCCGTCTCTGCAGCCATTGGAAATCGCAGTGGTGATAGTTCCCCCTCCTCCTCCACCTGCTTTGCCGTTGTGCTTGTGTTGTAACCCCCATTCGGTACTACACCTTGCCCAAATGTGACCTGCAAGGCTGGGGAATTCAACTCAATACTGAGGTATTTTTACATACCTGCATACCGGATTTAAGTGATAGAATCATTAAATTAATTTATTGTATTCTCTTAGTACTTTCATAAGTCTCATGACTTTAGAATCATGATGCCTTTATTATTAAGTTTTGGCCCCCAAATTTTACATCTATTCAGAAAATTTGTAGCTTTTATTTATATATTTTATTTTAATTTTTTCTTTTTCTTCTTTTTTAAAAAGATTTCCCTGAAGGTTTCCGCCATTTGGCATTATTCTCTATTGTATCATTACAAGCTTGCTTTTCTTATATATAAATATATTATTTTTTTAATATATATTTTGTCTACTTTGGTTATTTTATGCTTTTATGGATTCTAGATATTTGAATTGTTTCCTTTATTAGTTCAGTCTATTATGATTATCTATGTTTAATTGTAGGGAAATATTTCATATTGGATTTTCTATTGTTCTAAGTTTTTGAAGATCTGCATGACTTGTAGATCATAACGTTTATTCCTGTAGATTCCTTGTGGAGTGAAGGGCTGCAACCACTCGGCTACAGTTTCAGTAGCAAGAGGGCTATCCTCCTCCTTCATCTTGGCTTGGGACCAGCTATGGCAATTGCCAAGCTGTAAGTTCTTTCCTGTCAGAGTAACCTTCTCCTAGATGGTCTGCCTTACGAGATGAAAGGACTCCATCTGCCCTGCTATTTACCCATAGCTGGAGGGAGAAGTGGATTCATTCCTTTCCTAATGGCATCAGTGTGAATTGGATGTAAACAGCTTCAGCTGGAGTTTGAACTTGGCCCGCCAATTCCATTGTATGCGCCGTTAATGTTATGCCACTTGCACCTCCATAGTTATTATATAGGGTTTCAATATTAATGAGATTAGTTACCATTGATATTTGATTTATTCTTGTCTGTCTTTATCATAGCATTTTGATTGAACTTTTTAATTGTCCCTGGGTGTTATGTGCTTGATGAACCAATGATAGTTTGAAATTTTCATTAAAAGTAAGAAACCTGGGATATAAAAGTTACTGCACCATTAACTCTTAAATTCATAAACCACTTGTAATTGACAGTGGAACGCTTCAATGAACAGCATAAAGAATAGTGAAACTCTTCTGTGAATTGAAAAAATTCACCAAATAGTCAAAGGGAGATAATCTTAATCAGGAGTTATTCCCTTGAAATTGACATTCTATTTCCTTTGTATGAATTGAAGAGTTAATTTTATAACATTAATAATGTTAATACTTGAGTACTGTAAATTTAATATACATTTCTTTTCTTGAGTCACCAAATTGGGTAGGTAGCTTCATTTAATGAAATTCAACAATATTGGTTGTTATGCTTTTATAAAGTACCTATATCATGGCTTGGCTCTGCAAACAAAGATTTGGGAGGGTTTTCCATGTCTGTTGCAGTCCCTCAGGTGGCCAGCAAGGTCTATGTGGGAGAGGCACGTCTTTCTGCAGCGGTTGCAGGGGAAGGTTTTGCATGCCAGGGAGAGCTCCCGCCTTGCAGAGCTGCTTTTTTCTTCTACTTTTGCTCTGTGGTTTGCTTTGGCACAGGAGGTTGCTTGGTTGACACCGCCATGTTTTCCTATCAGCTGCCTCTGTTGTCCAATGATGATAGTTGATGCCACAGGAGATGAAGGTCTTTTTCACGGAGTCCTTGTATCTCTCCTGTGGTGCCCCACTTCTCTGCTGACCATGAACTAGTTCTCCAAATAGGAGGGTCTTTGGTAGCCAGCCAATTGTTCTAGCATATACACCAGTACCTTGTTTTATGTTCCTCTTTGATAAAACCTTGTTTTATGTTCCTCCTTGGACAAAACCTTGTTTT
>VCCN01003439.1:4264020-4298757 GCA_006491835.1 Architeuthis dux | reverse complement strand
AGCCGAAATCACGGAAAAAGAATTCTTGTTGCTTGCCAATCTCCAGAATTTCCTGCTTAAATTTGAACGTCCTTATAAAGAGCCATCTCGTTGCTTTGTTGGCATGCACAAAAGAGAGCAATCAATCAGACAGTCACACTTGGTTTTCTTTTGCCTTCGGAAATGTTTGCTTTTGCGGTGGTGCCAAGTAAAAAAAAAATGGTAGTAAACAGAATTCTTTTTTCTGTACTGTTTTTACTTGTTACCACCTGAAAAAGAGTCTTTATATACGGATAGTACACCTGAAGAAGGTCATAGAATGGATCTTCCGAAACATTGTGGGAAGAACAAAAATAACAAAAACAAGGAGTTCAATTGTCTGAAAAACTCTTTGTAAGTCAGTGCATGTTTTTAACTTTGATCCAATATGAGGAGAGGTAATTAACTAAAGTGTTGTGAAAAACCACTCAGTAAATAGCTTTAATTCTTTTTTAAATGTAGAGGGTTAAAAAGAAACAGTTTTTAAGTCTGTTTTTCTGAAAATCAGCTAATTAGGTTGTAGGATTCTTACAAATTATTCTCCAATCAACTTATGATTCTGTATCTTTGTTAGGAGATACATTTGTGCAAAACATATCATTTTTAAAAAACTATTCTTTAAAATATATAAGTATAAATGTTTGTGTGAAATTCTGGAGGAATCAAGTTTTTTGTCCATGGCTCACCAAATTTAACCCTTGCTTGAAATTTGCCTGCTTGTCTAATTAAAATTTCGAAGTTTCTATTTTTTTGTGCTTTGAATGAAGCAATGAAAGCAAATTCAGCAAAATAGATCTTTGCTTATGAGTGGTTTATTACTTATTTATTTACCTCTGATACACTTGAAGATATTTTAGTTGTTGTCTATAGCTTTGAGAAGAGTCATTAACATTCTAACTTTTGTTCGGACAATCCAATCTTTTCTTCCCATCTTTGATGTTAACACAACATTTCAGTCGATTCATTCTATCGCCTTCTTCAGCTGTAATATGTAATATCTGTAAGGAATGAGTCTCATTTTCTGGTCTCTTTCTCCATTAATGCAAAGTAAAAAAAACGGTATTTAAAAAAAAAAATTATGGTCACTAATTTGGGAAACACCTGAGTACTTGGTTGGTGGTATGATTAAGTCTCTGTATCTAGCACTGCCAAAAAATGGATTGTTCCGGTTGGTATATTAGTGACAATTCTTTCTTCTCTACTCAACAGGGACATGAGATGGAATTCTTTGCTTAACAAAGAAAAAGGACAAAGAACATTTCCATGTTAAAAATTATGGAACAAGTTATAATGCACACGTTGCTAAAATTAGAATAACTTATTTTACAAGTGTTGCTGTTAACATTTAAATTTTTCTTTTTTGATACCGTTTTTCCGAGACTCTCTTTCCTCACAAATATTACATATTACACCTGAGAGAAGGCCGTAGAATGAATCGGCCAAAACGTTGTGTTAACATCAAAGATGGGAAGAAGAGATTGGATTATCTAAACAAAAGTTGGAATATTTTAGTTTCTTTTTCCATTTTGCTGTGGACACTCAGTTTTATATGTGGCTGTCTGTGAGATGAAAATTATTAGCTTTACAAGCACAGGCTGTCACCAGGGTTGCCAGATTGGGCTACACAGGGAGATAATCCAAGCTTTATCTACAAGACTTACCCAACACAGGCATTGGAATAGTGTTGAATTTGGAAATCGACTGAATCTGGAGGCAGAGGTTCAACACCAGCCTCCAATGCCTGTGTTGGGTAAGTCTCGTAGATAAAGCTTGGATTATCTCCCCTTGAAACCCAATCTGGCAACCCTGGCTGTCACTGTGAATTTGACTCTGCAGAGTTTAATATATTAAATGTTTTATAGGGAGTTGTTGTAATCATGGCTACAGTAGTTCTGGAGTGTATACAGATGACTGGTATGGAGGGACATGTGGTACAGGCTACCCATACTATTTGTTATGTCCTGGCTGCCGGTCACACTACCTGGAAATGTTTGGGCGTTGTGGTTTGGGGCGTTCCTCAGATACTGGAAGCATGCCTCCTCGAAAATCTGCACAGCTCCAGCAAACAGCCCCTGATTTCATGTGGCCTGGGGAATCAGTAAAGGATGGTATGTGAAATAAATCCCTTTCTTTAAAAAAAAAAAGAAAAAGTTTATCATTTAAATTTAAAATATGAATATTTTTAACAATATTTACTCATTCATTTTTTTTTTCAGTGTTAAGATGAGGTGTGATTTTAACTCAGTAATTTTATCTTTTTTTATTTTATTTTTATTAGATGAAGTATTGTAAACCATTATTATTAAAAAAAAATGATAACTACCAGTACAGAAACCAAAACAAACATGGCACCAGGGAGATTGGGATGGAGAGTAGGTTTAAAGGTTTAAGGTTAGATTTGATCTACCAAGCTGTCAAGTTCTCATAGCTCAGGTGGCAGAGCAGCTGGTGTGTGTTTCCCTGTGGCAAAAGGCATGTAAATTCGAGTCTCAACAGGAGCTTATTCTTTATTTCCAATATGCGCTGTTTACTCACTGCCGTAGATCGATAACCTCAGTTAAGTTGTGATAGAAAACAACTAAAAAGTTAAGATGAAGGAAAATAGTAGTCAAAAATTAATAATAATCAGTAATTTCAGTTTTAAATTCTCATTCTTGCTGAAATTATCACAGTTCATTTCAATGGGTCAGTGGCCAAGTAGATGCGAACATTACACTATTACATTGTCAATAAATGTCCTAGGTATTCTGTCTTTATACCAGATTTGAAGGATCACTTGAACATCACCCGCCCAACTCCCTAGACTGGTTTTGGAGGGAGGATGTTCAAGTGATCCCTTTCAGTGGGGGGGAGTATATTAAAGTGATCCTTCGAAACATTCAAGGCATCGGACTCCAACACAAAACTGTTAATCATTCAGTGAAATTTGTGAACCCATCCTATGGATTGCATACACAGACTATTGAGTCATATTGGCACAAGCAAAAGTCCAGAATTGAGGAGATGCGTGGCTGTAAGCATGGCTTTTTTAAAAAGTGGCGGGACAGATATGTCGATAATGCATTAAAAAATTGGGTATTAATGAGTGAACAATATTTGCTTTAACTTTTTCAATAAAATAAAGCATTTAAAAATGAATGCATTTTTAGATGAGTGAACAATATCTTTAACTTTATTAATGAAATAAATTAATTCCTATGTCTTTCCTAGTTTCCTTAACTTTCCTCAAATTATGATGGTTTACAATTGAACATCCTCTCACGTTGAATGCTTTAAACTTAAAGTTTAAAGGTGGAGGATGTTGAATTGACAAAACTTAGGGAGGATGTTCAAATGGCCACTCATCGGGCGAGGATGTTGAATTGGTCCGATTTGAAATTTATAGATGTCAGATATTGCTCGGATCATTGGGATAAAAACAAAAAAGGTTTTAATCTAAGCAAGTTACTGAATCATTTTCAAACTAAAAACAAAAATACATTTTTAATATAAATAGAAGTACTGCAAAATTATCATAAACATGAAATAAATGAAAAAATAATTTTTGTAAAACCCAGTATGATAATAATTTATTTATTTTCTTGTTACTTGAATTATTTCTGATTTTTGTGTTTTCTCAACTCTACACTGTAAAGAACAGCCATTCTCAACGGGGGGAGTGGTGTCAATATGGCCACCTTTTGAAGGGGGCCATAAACTGAAATAATAAATGAATTTCTGTTTATCTGTTCATGTTATATCCCTGTTTGAGAGGGGGCCCTGGAACCTGAGAAATGCTTTTAAGGGGGCTGTGACCAAAAAGGTTGAGAATGGCTGGTACAGAACCATGACATAAAACCATTTGTAAAATTCTGGAATGTTTTCATCTTGATGAGTGTTAATAGGAAATATAATCTATTTTCATTTATTCTTTGTTATTCAAAGAAATTTTTTTTTATTTAGTTGTTCATGCTGAAAATTCTTAAATGTTGAATACAGTAAGTCCCCAGGTTAAGAATGTCCAACTTGCTGACAACTCTTACTTATTATATTAAAAATTTGAGTTAAATTTATTAAATGCTCAGTTTTTTCTCTTATTTACCCTTGCAACCATGCCTCCAAAGTACTAGTGATGCATCAAAGAAAAGGAAAATAAACACGATTGAAAATAAAGTGGAAATATTGAAGCGATCAGAATGAGAGGTGAAATGTCATTGGAAAAGCGTCAGGCTACAGTTGATCAATGATCAGAACAATTTTAATGGATAAATTGAGAATAATGGAGCATGTGAAAGAACATGCCTCAATGAAAACTACAATTACCAGAAAGCAACACAATGGTTTAATTATTGAAATGGAAAGGCTAATTTATTTAGACGATCAAAATCAGCATAATATGCTGCAAGAAAAGGCTCAAAGCTTTTTCAATTATGTAAAAGCTGCACGTGCAGCAAATGAACTGTGATGAAGGATTTCCTACGTGTAGTATATATACTATATACTAAGACAAACATTTGACTAACTGACCTTAAATACGAACTGTATGTACCTGTTCCAACTTACCTACAAACTTTACTTAAAGTCAGACTTACGAACATTTGTATTAGAGCTATATGTTGTTTGATGATCATCTTTGTACTAATTGGGGCACATGAGAAGTGTGTGGATTAACTGTGTGGAAGTTACTGAATATCAGTTTATAGATTGCACTTTATTTGGCATAAATGTTTCTTTTATTTTACTGCTGGACTTGTTGAAGAAATTGTTTCATCAAATTGCTTTTACTACCAAACAAAGTTTTATTTGGACAGTGCCAATATAACTTTTTACTTTCCTTAACTCTTAAATTCATAAACCGCTTGTAACTGACAATGGAACTCATCTATAAATAGCATAAAAAATAGTGGAACTTATCTGGGACTTGAATAGAAAAAAAATTAAAATAATTCACCAAATGTTCAAAGGGAGATGATTTCAATCAAAAGTTATTTCCCTTGAAAATGACATTCTTATTTCTTAACTTAAATTAACTTATGTATGAATTTAAATTGACATTCTATTTTTCTTATGTATGAATTTAAGAGTTAAACCTATTAAATAATTTTACATAAGAACTTATTATTTCATTTTTGAAACCTCATTTGATTGAGGATTTCTTTCATTTAAAATTTAAGTAATAAACAAATTTTTAAAGAATTATTGCATCTCATTCTTTAACATTGGTTGAAATAGAATTGTCTATCATTTAAGCTTATCCTTTGAATTTTAAAATATTTTAAGATATTCATTTAAATGCAAAAGTATGAACCTTTCCATTGACATAATGAAGATTAAAGCTGGTGTTTGTGATGAGGGTGGGAGGAAGAGGGTATGAAATTTAAAGTAATTTTAACCTGTTTATTTAGGGACACGTTTAATTCTGTTTTAGTGGTCAGTGATTACGTGGAAACTTCAATTCTATTATTGAAAGATCAAAATATTTAAGAATTTCAGTAAATGAATGAATTATGAGATGAGGTTTGTTTTTGTGATAAGCCTGCAATTATTGTGTTGGATGGCAATATAACCCCCCCTCCCCATATTTCAAAATGGAGTGCTTTTTCTTTTCTTTGTGTGTGCATGTGTGCACTTTTCAGTTCAACTATCCATTTTGTGCATTTACTTTTGGTTTGTAAAAATATTTTTTAAATTTTAAAATAAATCATTAGTTTTCTTCTATACTTTTATTTTACTTTCATTTTTATGGTTTATTTTTATGATATTTTTATGATATTTTTATCCACAGAATTATTAATTAGGTTGTCAATATTTTTTTAATTCTTTATCTTAATTTTTCTCAATACAGTGGATTCCAGTTAATAGGACCCCATAGGGACCAACGATTTTGGACCCAATAACCAGCTGGTTCGATTAATCGAACAAGGCAAATAGTTTTCTTTGAAAAGATATTTATAGAAAACTCTTGTTTGAACCAGTAACTGTTGCAAGGGAGGTAACTTAGTCAACCACAACATAGCACAGTATATTTTTGAGAGTTTGGTTATTTTACATTTAACTTGAGTCACAAGCTAAAAATATTTGAAAGATAGTTGTTTTGAGAACTAAAAATATATTTTTGATAATTCTGTCAGATTTTATTTTACAAAATGCTTATTCTGTAGTACTGCTGATTGATCCAAATAAACAAAGCAAATTAACGCTTAACTATTTGCAAATAATGAATACTAGGGATGACGTGTTGTTTTTTGGGAAATCAACAATTTTAAAATCCTACAAAAAGTTGGATTAAAATCTTTGTTTTAAATTTACAATGTTTCACTTAATAATATTCTTTTATCATAAAATGTTGTTACTGAAATTTGCTTATCTGAATTTTTTAGTGGATTAAACTGATTCTCAATTATGAGTTCTGTACAGAAAATCTGCTTTTAAAATTTTTCACAAACATGTCATTAAAGAGGGTTTATCTAGAAAATTTAAAATGCAGTATGGATTTAAACATACTTCTTGTTTGTCATGTGTTTGGAGAGGTCAGTGTTTTTTTGTTTTTTTTACTTCTTTTTTAAAAAAAGTCCTACAATAACTGACAAGTTCCTGATTATTGTGAACATGTCAAAGTTTCCAACTTTTGTTTGGACAATCAAATCTCTTCTTCCTATCTTGATCTTTAGCACTTGTCAGGTGAATAATTCAAGGAAAGAGGCAAACCTTTCTTTTCTCCCCATCTGAAGAATGGATCATCCATGTTGTCAACATCAAGGATGGGAAGAAGAGATTTGATTGTCTGAACAAAAGTTGGAATGTTAATGACTCTTTTCAAAGTTATAGATAATGTCAAAGTATACCTTTTGATTGGTGAGACTAAGTGATAAAGAGGAAATATTAATGGTAAAGTCATGTTGGATTCTGTAGGTTAGCTTATAGTGTATTACAGTTGAATTTTAAATATAATTGAAGAGAATTTGAAACTGTTGGTAAGACAATCAAGACCGAGCTGATCTTATTTTCTGGTGGAAGCAACACCCTTTCCCCAAACACTGAAACTGATATAATATTTTGCTTGTATTAGTGCTATTAGAAACTGTCAACCAAAATATAGGTTTCTTTAGTTTTTAAGTGATTCTGGCTGGCTGGCTGGCTATGTATGTGTCATGTGTACAATGGAGCTAGAGGGCTGAAAATTTAAACATTTAGTCCTTATTATGTCTAGAAAGAATTTTGTTTTTGTAATTCCCACCCAAAATAGGTTTTTAGTGGGGGGTTCAATTTGCAATATAAAATTATGCTGAATTGGTCCCAAGTTTGTATCTGGCTGCGTTCACGCTTGTTTTTTGAAAATTCAAACGTTTTAGTAATCCAACAAATGGCTAGAGAAGTAACTTGTTCATTGATCACCCCCTTTTTTTCAATTTTTAAAATTTAATTGATCACACCCAACATGACATACTGCCAAAAGATGTTGGTCATGTTACAGTTTCTATTGAGTGACTAACCAGACCTGTATCATTTCATTTTCTTCTCTGGTCAGTGGTACTTTGTATCTTATTATTCATCTTTATTAAGAGGTGGCTACATCAAGAGGAAAGAATAAAGAATTGAAAATAATGTCAAATTGGTGAAGCTTTTTTTACACTCAAATTTGAATATTGTTGTGGATGGTAGAAGTTAATGTTAGACCATAGTAATATAAGTTTAAAATTCTTTAAATTTGACCATAGGAAAAGCAAATGTGTCTTTAATCAACAAAATCATCCAGGAAACTCCCAGTGTAGGTTGAAATTATTTTTCTATGATTTTTGCATGTTGCTGTTATAGATATATTTTTCTAAAATTTAATTTGTTCGTTTTATGAAGTATTCACCTGTGAATCTCTGATTCTACAAGCAAAGCAAAGTTGCTTCCCGTGTTGCACAGAGGATGATGCAGTGATTTTTGTCTACATTTCTTGAACAATTCACGGAGACCCAATCGTTGTTTGTAGCAATTGTGGGTTTTTGTGGTGTCAGGGTGCTAGTGGCACTCAAGATGGATTGCCTCACAGGATTAAAGGGCTCCAATTGCCCTGCTATTTACCCATAGCTGGGGGTAGAAGTGGATTCATGCCTTTTCCAATTTTACAATGTAAGTTTATGTTAAATTGGTCCCCTAGTTTGTGTCTGGCAGCGTTCACGCTTGTTTTTTGAAAATTCAGACTTTTTAGTGATCCAATAAAAGGAGAGAGAAGTAACTTATTCATTGATAACCCGTTTTTACCAATTTTTTAATTGATCGCCCCCAACATGGCATGCTGCCAAAAAACGTTGGTCACGTGACAGTTTCTATTGAGTGACTAACCAGGCCTGTATCTTTTACTGTTATACTTTCAATATTTTACTAACTAAAGTTGAGCTCTACGAAGGAAGACTCATATTTTCAGATGATGCTAATATTACTGAATTTACAAAAGTTTAAATAATTTGTTGTTCACTCACTTAATATTTATTAATGGAAATTGTCTTATTTAAGGAGTTTTTGATCTTTGTATTTTCAAACATGGAATAGACCAAAGATTTGTCTCATAGCCTACAAGATTAGTATGTAATCATCATTAATCTCATTATCCAGTATTTAGATCTGGATTCATATTTCCTATTCATGAGCATAGTCCCCTCTAAGCTGTGCCAGTTTTGCAACCAGCGCACAAAGGGCAAGTTACCTAAAATAATGTAATTACTGTATGTTTTGGAGGATAAGACAACCTTTAACGCATCCAGAAAACACCTCCAAAAATGGGGTCGTCCTATAGGCCAGATACAAAAACAGTGACTAAACAGTAAGCTAAAACCAAGAAATCCAGACTGAAATTGGGTGTCTGAAGGTCGCTTTATATGCCGAAATATACAGTAATAATTATACTTATAATTATAAATATAACATTATAATTATACTTAGTGAAAATAATCTCATAGCTAACGATTTCTGAAATACTCCTTGATGTTTTATCTAAAGGAACAACAAACTGAACAAAATAGTTCAAAGTATAGAATAAAATCTTAACTAATGCATACTTGTATTGTATTAAAACATGCCAATACAGATTTATTAGCCATGAGAGACAGGCTGTGCCAATGTTATCTTGAAACCATTTCAGGTTTACATTTGAACAAGCATTCAGTGCATACATACTTTTGTCACCCCCCAAAAAACATAAAACTTTGCGCACACTGACTACTAAAAATTGGAGGAAACATTGTTCATGAGTCCACAATTATAACACTTTCAAAGATTTAGTTGAACAAGTTGGATGCTGCAATATTATCTTTATTTTATTTTTATCAACCATTATTATTATTATTATTATTATTATTATTATTATTATTATTATTATTATTAATTTTTGACTAGTATTATCTTTCGTCTTGATTTTTAGTTGCTTTTTATCGCAACTTACTCAGGCCATCAATCTATGGCAGTGAGTAATCAGCTTGTATAAAAAATAAAGGATACGCTCTCAGTAAGATTTCTTTCTTCAGGTTTAGTGGTCACAGATTCAATAAAAGCACATATTATGGATTCCCTATTGAACCATTTATTACACATATGAAGTTCAAAATGCTTGAAAAATGATATTCTGTAGGAGAAATGTCAGGTGAATATGGAGGATGCTGCATGACTTTATATCCCAATTCTCTAACCTTCGCCACAGTCAGCTGAGAGGTTTTGGATCGGACACTGTCATGGAGTCTTTCGTTCAGTTCATGTGGGACCTTTTTTCCCCACTTTTTAACCTTTGAGATTATGTGATATGATCACTGTTAAAGTCTTAAAGTCTTTAGAAAGTACTTGCACTGTTGTTTGTGGATTGTTGGCTACTGTTGTTGATCATTAAGAACAGGTTTGGGCCTTCAAGGTTTATTATTGGTCACTATATTTCCAGACCTAAATCTATTGAACCAATGCTGAACAGTTTGCACTGTAGTAGTGTTCACTCAAAATGCTTTTTTTTATGTTATCAGTAGCTTGAGCAGCATTATGTCCTAATTTGAATTTAAATTCATTTAACAAACAAAAATACAGTGAGCTGTAATAGCTATAATTATTTAGTGTAATGAGGAATAACAAGATACTCATAAATCAATCCAATCAAAATAGAAACTTTCCAATTTTGAACAGCTTTTTTCCTTCTTTTTTTAAACCCCCTTTTGTTAAAAGGTAAAGAATTCATATTAACCGAACCAGTGGAATCTTTTTGGGGGAAAATGAGTGGAATTTTGTGGGGTTTTTGTGATTTGGAAAATATTCAGAATTTAAACACTTCAATTATTACTTCAAAATTGTATATATAACCATCATGCAGTGGTTCCCAAGTGGGGGTCACAAGGATGCTCTTGAGAGTCACAGGATTGTTTGTTTTTTTTAAATAATAAAAACAAGAAAATGAAATAAAATATTAAAAATTTTAAGAGTAAAAAAAAAATAGTGCAAATATATTTACATCACAATTTTGGAATATCAGGCATCATTGAGACTCTGGAAGAGCAAAATAGTTATGAATAATAAAGCATTGATAAATGTATGTAAACTCTGGATGTATTCCAGTCTGTTCACATCCAATACTTGTACTTGATTATTAGATTAAAGTAAATTCATTGGATAAAACTAAATGATGAAATTATGTTTCCGCCCTGTGTGTCACCAGGCCCCCACCAAATTCAAGACCAAAAGGGTTTAGGAAACACTGCCATAGTGCGTATTACAAATTACAAATTGTATTTTCTCTTTTTTCTTCAGATGATTTAGTTTTCCTGAGTAGCGATACTCCAGTTGAGAAAATCCCTGTAAATGATACCGAGAAGCTGCTTCTCCGACTTGGTCTCTCGGAAAGACGTCCAGCACCAGATGTGGTGCAATTTACAGAATCTGATGCTCTTGGAGAAAAGTTGGTCACTGTTCATGCAAGTGATGACTTAGTCTCCTCATTATGTAAGTTATTTTTAATCTTTTAGTGACATCTTCCTAGGTTAGTTAAGTAAAATGAATGATATAAACATCAAAATGGCTAAAACTAGCCTTATTTGTAGTTGGTCTAATATTTCCCTCCCCTCCATCAGAGTGAACTCCTGGATTTTTAAAAAAATCTTCATAACGGAATTCTGTCCTGTTTGATAATAGTAAATCTTCTTGCGTTCCATCGATCGTATCATTCACTGCATTCCAATGGCTCTGCCATCTCTTGTTCTTATGATCTTTTTTCTCTGTGCATGAGATTGAAAAAAAATCCCAGTTTTTACTCTGATGGAACTCACCGTCAAAGGGGAGTGAAATATTAAACAAACTAAAAATAAGGCTAGTTTTACCCAATTTGTTGTTTATATCACTTATGTAGTATTATCCTGAATTAGGGTTGATTGGGAACATTGTTCCATTTCCAAATCTTCTGTTAACATTTGCTGGTATGAACTCCCAAGACAAAACCAGTCACCTCAGATATCTTAAAATTCTCGTGGAACCCAAGTGGAGATAGGCTGGTGTGCATGGTCTTTTTTTTGTTGTTGATTTTTTTATAGGTATTAAGTGTTTCAAGTGGATTTGCTCTTTATTTTTTCAATAGTTTAGTATAGATATAAGCTAAAAATAATTTATTTATTGCTTAAAGATTATCAGAGATGAAATTATTTTAAAACACTTTGAATTAAATGAAAATGGTTAGGTCATGTCTATGATGCTATATTATAGATGATATGAAGAAAATGTATTCTAGTATAATTTCTTTTCATGAGATTTTAGTTGTTGTTAGTAATTTATTGCTTCCCTGATTAGAGTAATCTGGAGTTTAGTTGCTAAAAATACAAAGTGTATTGATTAGGATTTATGAAAAGGTCAATTGATATTCTGATCAATAAATAGCAGGACTGATTTGGATATTGTGGGATAAACTTTATTAAATCTGCCTTGTGACAGATCCAAGAAATATTTTTACAAATTGTTTCTCCTTCTCCTTTTGTTCCTTTCTCTTTCTTCTTTTGTTCCTTTCTCTTTCTTCTTTTGTTCCTTTCTCTTTCTTCTTTTGTTCCTTTCTCTTTCCTCTTTTGTTCCTTTCTCTTTCCTCTTTTGTTCCTTCCTCTTTTTTCTTCTTTTTCTTCTTTTTCACTTTTCTTCCTTCCTCTTTCTTATTCTTATTCCTTCCTCTTTCTTATTCTTATTCCTTCCTCTTTCTTATTCTTTTCCCCTCCTCTTTCTTATTCTTTTTTCTTCCTCTTCTTTTCCCTCTTCTTTTCCCTCTTCTTTTTCTTCTTTTTCCTTCCCCTTTCTTTTCCCTCTTCTTTTTCCTTCCTCTTTCTTTTCCTTCTTTCTTTTTCCTTCCTCTTTCTTTTCCTTCTTTCTTTTCCTTCTTTCCTTTCCTTCTTCTTTCTTTTCCTTCTTCTTCCCTTTAAACCGTTTGTCCAAGATCAAAATGCAGTATCTGTTCTTGATCAGTGATAAAAAGGAAATTTACTTATTTTTAATAAAATATCCTTATTATATTTACCTGTAAACTTTGAAGAATTACCTGATTTTACAGATGTTGAGAAAAACAAATGTTTTTATCCGAATTTCTGTGATAAGGTATCATCATTATTATACACTGATTTACTCAGAATAGATGTTATAGCACATTTCAGCCGCTGTACCTTCCAGCCTTCTTCAGTTGTCTGTCGTAGTTGGTAACCTTCTGGGAATTTCAAGCAATCTACCCTTGTGGATTGAATAAAGGGTTCAGTTTGAAATTCCGAGAAAGTTACCAACTACAACAGACACCTGAAGAAGGCCGGAGGGTACAACGGCCAAAATGTTGTGATTATAACAACAAGCATGAGGATACTAGTCCGAGTAAATCAGTGTATAAAAATGTTATTATTTTTTTAGGTTGTAAAATATTAGGAGAGGCCTTGAAAGTATATTGACACTACCAAATATATGAAAGTTATTTAACTTCAGACACATTATCCATTGTTATGTAATATTTTGTTTCAGCTGCCACAGCTCGTTCTGCTAAAAGTGTAAAGAACTACAAATCTCTTGGGGAGCAGGCTGTTTGTCTCCGTAGTCCTCATGAACGTATGTTGGCTCTGCAACGTACCACATCAGCAATGCAAGTTTTACTTGCCCGAACCATGCTCATGAAGGCCTTAGCTCTGCTCAGTGAAAGGTAGGTTACATAGTTTTTGAAATCATTCTAAGACTTTTTTTTCATTTAATTTCATTTGTTATACCCAAACAAATTAACAACAAAGAAGTTAATTAAAATATGTTAATCAGCATATTCTGCTCTTATAAAAGTTTTCACATTTTATTATTATTTTCAATAATTTTGTCATTCCAATGTCAGTAAATGCTAGTGTTATGTATATTGCTTGTCAAAACCTGTGAACAAAAACAAATGGATCTCATCTTACACAACACCCTAACAGTAGATATTGATATATCTATGAATGAAATTAAATTCTTTAGAAATAAAACTGATATACCACAAAGAAAAGGAACTTTCTAAAAACATTTGTACAATTGAAAGTTTCTTGAGATTGTGAGACTCAGTCAGTGACCAACGTATAAAAAAAACACCAGTGTAAAAGTTCAAACCACTAGTAATCAACTTCCTAATTCAAATGTTTTTATTAGTGCAAGATTTCATTCATAAATTTATCAATCATTTGGAAGATACTTCAAAATATCTTTGTGGCAGTTATGAAATATGAAGGAGTTTGAACAGATTATAAAATTGTATAAAATAAAGTTTTATAATTTTTAAATCACTTTTGCAACTAACAAATGCCTATAAAATACTTTATTCTATTTATTATTTTATCTTGCAGTGGTCCGTCCTGCAGCCTCTCTGCTGCACTTGAATACATTGGTCTTTCAGATATTATGCTGGTAGTGCGTCTAATGCAGTTCTGTGCTGCTGGTAAGCTGGACATGTTTTCCACCCCGTTGCAGATGACAGAGCCTTCTGAGTGCCTTAGTTATCTAAGTGCTGCTATTGGGGCTTTAGCAAAAGAGAATCCATTATCTCTCAAGCAATTGGTAAAAGTGTGTGCACAGGTAAGAAACGATTTTCTTTCAACTATGAACATTTTTGATAATATTTCGGCAGTTTATTCTATGAATATTTTCTACGTCCAGTTGGATTTCAAAACCTTTCGCATTTGGTTCATTGACTTTTTTTGTCATGTTGTATTTATCAAGAACATTAAGTTCTAATTATTCCTATTAATGTGAAATCTAAACAAGAGTGTTACTGTCATCTTCATAAATCAAAACACTTATACCATCATTGAAAACTCTGTAAATGTTAACATCTATTTTTTTACCCTAATTTATTTGAACCCATACTTCTAAAGAAATGTCATTCTGAATTTGTTTTTTCTCAGTCAATGACAATGCCTTGTTATTTTTAAAACTTAACCCATTAACTGCAGCAGGAGCAGCTCATTTGCTGTGTTCTAAATGTGGTGGTAACTTTGATTATACTGGGTGGCGCAAAATAAACTGAGCAGTTTGTTTTCTCTGTAGACAATGGACCCTTCAACTTTTTCTGCTTATGTCTATGTTTCTCTGTCCGTAACTTTAATTGGAAGGGTCCATCTTTTACAGAGAAAACAAACTGTTTAGCTTATTTTGCACCAATCTGTATATGTGTGACTAATGAAAATTTCCGTCATTTGCAGTTGAGCCATAGAACTGCAATGACTGAAATTTCAGTCATCTGCAGTTAATGGGTTAATATTTTTTTTGCATTATCTCTATTTCATTTTTTAAATGTAATCCCTATTCTTGCTTTGATTTGTTGTTGTTGTTCTTCTTCTTGATAGGAACTGATGCAAGCTGCTGCAGGCTGGAGTAATAATACTGAGGTTTCTACCCGACAAAAACACCTACAACATGCAGCAGTGCAAGAAAGAATAACCTCACCAAACTTTGCTGTGACACAAGCCCTCGTATCTCTATTAGCTAGTCAAAGCTGGGGAAAAAAATTGATGGCCCAAAATGCAGCAGAAGAGCTCAAATGTGAATATATTTTCTCATTTGTTTATTACTCGCTCAAAAGCCACCTTTGGCAGCCTTTAAGCTCGATGTCAAGTCACTTCCTATTCATAGAATTTATATTATAATTATTTGCTTATTCCTCTTATTTTCTTATAAAGAACTGTAATTAGCACTCAATAGACCTAGGGTTATCACCCTTGGACAGACATTTTCTTTTCTTTTTTGTCAATTTATACATAATTACATTAATTACTTGGACACCGGTAGCCCAATTGGCCTGGAAATTGCTTTATTGCGCTATCATGTGCTGTTTTTGCTGTGTTACGGTAACAAACAGACAAACAAACATACAGAAATCGGATTATTATTATATAAATTAAGTCACCCTGAAAAAAAAAAACTAAATTTGCAACAGAAAATACCATTTTCTGTTATGGTTAAGTAACTTGAAATTTAAGGAAATGCAATTAAATGTGATTTGATCTATGGTTGGTTGATCCTATATGAATATTGCAGTGAAAATTTTATAGTTGACTTGCTTGCAGGGGACAAAAGGATCTTGTTTGCAATAAAATTGCTTGTTAAAATTTAGACATAGAAATAACACTGATGGATTTTCATAAATAAATTTTAACTTCTGCAGTATTTACTTTGTCTAATTTGTTACAGGAATACCTTGAATAGTGTGGTTTTGATTAGTGCAAGCTTTTGATGTAATACGGTTATGGTATTGGTGTACAAATTAATGTAACCAAGTATAAGCTGAAAAAACCTTGAACAGTGCATTTTTGAACAGTACAGAACATTATGGAATAAATTAACCGCACTAATCAAGGTATGCCTGTATAGGAATCAAGTATAAAAGTAAAAAAAATCTGATACTTTATTGTTATGGAATAAACTAGATCATCTCCCTCATACTTTATCCTGGTTTCATTTTAAATCTTAATTTCAATTATATATCAAATATATCAAGAAATACAAAATAAACGAATCCTCAAAGAAATTTGAAAAGGTTTACCATATACATTGGATTATAAGACAAATGGTTTACAAGGGTATTTGGAGGACTACTGCTCACTGCAACTCATCCAAGCCCCATAACTGTCCATATCGAGCTTTGGTAGACGGTCCAGTAGTCATAATACCAATGCATTAGATGCAGTGTAGTGTTTGCAGAATTTGTTTTTTTATAAATTATATGTCCGTCTTATATACCAGCATATATGGTTCACTTTTTAAATGCATGCATTGAGTTTATGACACTTTAAAAGAAGTTGAAATTTTCAAAACTGTCTACAATTTTATGTTTTTATATTTTTAAATTCCTGAACATTTCAGTAATTTCATGAAATCTCTAGTTTTACAATCAGTGCAGTAATGGTTAGCAAGCTTGTGATGCTGACCATTACTACTGTAATGAATTCAGTCCTTATTGGGTGCCCCATTGCTATGGCCTTGTGTCAAACTAAGCTAAGTTCAGTAAATATCAAGTGTATTCTTTTTCAGTATTTACAGTGTATATACAGCTTAGTTTGACACAAGGCAACAGTTGCGGGGAACCCAATGAGGATCAAACTCGTTACAGTAATAATGGTCAGCATCACAAGCTTGTTAACCATTGATTGTGAAACTAGGGATTTCATGACATTACTGAAATGTTCCGGGATTTCACGAAATCACTAGTTTCACAATCTTACTGATATTATGTTTTCAATTCATACATTCTTCTCCTCTTTATTCCCATGTTTATTTGCCGACTTGTTTCTTACTATTTGGTCAATTTTGTTTGCAGCTGCAGCTTTACCAGGCTCCCCCATTTCTGAGAAAATAACATCTTTGACTTTGACTGATGCCTTAGCAGCTTGTGTACTCTCATCCCACGTTCCTCATCAACATCGCCAATGGGCTGCTAAGCAACTTGTGCGGTCCATCTCCTCACAGATGCGATCGCATGCCAATCAATTGGAAAACATTGCTGATATCACCCATGATTTGCCCACTTGTAGTTTTACAAAATTAGAAGGCCATGAGAACAGGATGGATTTGTCTGCTTGGAATGAAAAGAGGACCATGCTGGCTACAAGGTTTATTATCCTATTTATTATTCTGTTTTTATGAACAATTGTTGCACTTTCTTATCAATATTCATTTCCTCTCTGGTATCTTCTCACACCACTAAAACTTGTTGATTTATTTGTTTTAACATGTTCTGCAATTTTATTACTCCATTCCCCTTTTTATGTTTCACCACTTACAAAGTGGGTTTCTTTACCCACTTTGTAAGTGGTGAAACATAAAAAGGAGTCAATTGCTGTTCGCAGAAACTAAAGCATATTATCTTATAGCAATAAAATTTAAATTTTCCTCATATCTTTCATCCTTTCTCTTCTCCCTCCTCATCCTGCCTTACAGTTTAATGAACATTGGTAATAATGGAAGAGGATGCTTATGCACTGGAAAACTGGCTTTCTGTCCATCCTTTTATTTGCCCAGAGACAGTTTTTGGAAATGTTCAACTGGATCTTTGATTGGTCCAAAAAGATGATCTGTAATCAGTTGTGCATTATTTAAATAGATATTTGGCAGCCACTCTGAAGAGACCATGCCATACTATTTTCTGTTATTTAAACCTGAATAGGGCGTTTTCTTTAGTTGTGCTTTAGGAGCGACATAATCAACAAGTCAAAAAATGTGTGTTTGTAAATAGGGAATCATCTTCAAATTGATATAATAAATGTTACTCTATATGTTCATGAGTACCTGATACAGAATTGAAAACAAAGCCTTAAAGAGGAAATCATAAATTTGCATTTTTTTTCTTCTTTCTTTTAACAGTAGCTTTGATGGCACAGTCCGGATATGGCACCTACCAAACAGAACTCACCAATTCCTTGAACAAACCTGCATATTTGAGAAGCAGAACAATGAAACCGGGGAGGGTCTTGGAAGTTGTGTCCCTGAACATCTCAGCTGGACCAGTTGTGGCAGATTTTTGGCTGCCTCTATAGACAATGTCATCAACATTTGGGAAATATCAGGTACAAAACGAAACTTTCGCTTTTTACTTATTTATTCATTTATTTTATTAGATGAAGTATTGTAAATCATTATTAATTTTTTGCTACTATTTACCTTCATCTAAATTTTTCAGTTGCTTTTTATCGCAACTAAACTCAGGCCGGTTTCTCAGTGGTAAGAATGGTTGCACGTTAACCTAACCACTCTCCACCATAGAGGGTCGTGAGTTCAATATTCACTGGACTTATTCTTTATTCTGATCTGCATTGTTAATTTATTTACTCACTTCCGAAGGGAAACCGGCCTGAGTTTAATTGCGATAAAAATCAACAAAAATTGAGATGAAAGTAAATAGTATCAAAAAATTAATAATAATGAAAACTTCCAATTGTCAGCTTTTTATTCACAGTTATGAAATGATAATATCTCTATCATCAAAACACAGGGCAAACTTCTTACATTCTGTATAAATTTGTTTTCATATTTTTTAAAACCATTTACTAATATAGCTACAGTAAACTCTTGTTGTAACAGCACTATTTAATGACAAGCATTCTAATGGTGCGTTTGTTTTTATATTTTTGCAAGACTATTTTCGGAGATTAGTTTGCAGCAACAGCACATGAAGATTTCAATGCATTATTTTAAAAACTAAAATTAGTAAACCCTTAAAATAATGGTGCCTATCGGGCAGTCACTTTTAGCGCTCTGCCCTTAATATGATTAGAGTTTTTACACTAATCGACGACTTTAATTTTGTAATAACTTTTGTAAAACTCAACCAATTTTGATAAATTTTATGTCATCTTGTAGAGACCTTTATTGTGAGTAACTTTTAAAATTACACCGAGTCACGAAAATTGCTCTGAAAAAGACTACAATGTTTAGGGAATTTTTACTTCAAATTTGATAAAATGCTATGCACATCTAAACCACTGCAGTGAATTACACTAAACTTTCCATACATTCTTAAACTGACTCTGCAAATGTTTTTTTTAGAAAAAAAACAAGGATTCTCCAACCTGTAAACCTATAATGGTTTTAGTGATGGAAATGAGAAAAATTTTAACAGTCAGCACATGATTTATATAACAAAATAAAATTACATTTCTAATATATATGTTTCTGTGGTGCAGTTGATAAATGTATTTATTTTGTAATTGAGAGATTGGTGGTTGAATCCACCCGGGTGGGAGTGACCTTTTAAAAACAATATTAGTTATAGTTGAGGACGAATTTGAGGAAAAATTACACTTTCTAAAATAAGATTGTTTAATTTTGCCACTGCATTAATATATTTTCGTCTATTTTATGTTACAATATTCTGAAAATAGACAAAAAAATATTAATGGAGTGACACAAAATAGCTATTTTTAGTGGCATGTACCCATATGTAAATAGACTCTGTAAAATAAAATTGTTCAATTTTGCCACTGTATTAATATTTTTTCGTCTATTTTATGTTAAAATATTCTTGTTGAGTGTTTTTTTAAGTTTTTACAATTATATTAACACATTGTGCAGGTATGCATTTTTCTTACTGGTAAAAGGATGGGGCATTAGACTGTGAAAGGGTAATAAAAAGTCATTTTTGTCTGTACTTTTTAGTTTCTCATTATTAATACACTTTGAATAAAATCCATCCGTTATTATGGCAAATTCATTATAACTGCACTTCCAGGGGGTGCTGTAATAACGAGAGTCTACTGTATTTCTACTTGGATACCAGGGATGGCACAAGGGTTTCATGCGCCCTAGATGTGACTTGTGCAAATTCACCCGTTGTCCAGTTGGAAATAAGTAGATTTCAAAATATCAATGTTCTGATCACAAAAGCAAAGTTTGAAGGGAATAATAATAGCCATTTTCAATACTTTTTACACATAATCAATAACACTTATTACCTAGGAACAAAAAAAAAGTAAAAATTTGTTACACACTGTAATGATTCATCTTTCATTTATTTTTTACTTTCTCTTTTAGGCCATGAGCGTTATATTGATGTGAGTCCAAGTGTAATCACTGCAATGACATGGCCTCAGTGTAAAGGACTAGCAGAAGGTCTGCACAAATGTGATAGTTTACTTCTTGGTCGTGCAGATGGATCTATTGCGATTGTTGAAGTCAATAATGATGGGTCAATCCGTCGCCTGGAACTTGAGCACTGTTATAGAAAAGGTTGGAATTTTTTTTTCTAATTTTTGGAGTTTATTACTTACTAGAAAACCCTGTGACCTGTTGGGTGTGGGGGGGGGGTCAACCTTTGAGAGACAATTAGTACAATCTGATGTGACCAGAATGAACTTGGATCTTTTTATATATTTGCAAATAAATAGATAAATAAGGGTGACTACTCTGTAATTACCATTTAATGGTTATCTCCCTTGGTGAATAGGTCTTTATAATATAGATAGGGGTAAGAGCGAACAAAGACCCTACACTAATCATCCAGATTGTTTTCTGCATTCTTTAAGTTAGCGCCTTTTAGGGGTATCATTCAATACCTCTGGCTACAATGCAAGTTTTGGTCATAAACAAAATCAGACTTTTATTATTATATACATAACTGAATATTAAAGGCTTGTTAATAATTGATGATGCTTTACATATTGAAATAATGTTGATTTCATGCTGTTAAAGAACAATATTCTTTTTATGTGCATACTGAGAACCATGAAAATGAAATCGCTCATTTATTTCTATTTCATATTGGTAAATTTTAGACAAAAAGTGATGATGAGATTCAAGAATGAATAAAATTTCAGTTTGACTGATGATTTAATTAAAAAGCATACTACAAATTACCTTGGCTATTTTGAAACCATGTTTCGCAGCTATCAAGCGTTCTTGATATATCGCTTTGTGAGCATATACCGAATGAACGCATGAGAAATGTTATCAAATTCAAAGATATCATTCTTGAAATTCAACTGCAAGAACTAATATGGGCCGGCCACATAATAATATAAATGCCAGACAATAGGTGGACAACACAAATTGCAGTTTGGTATCCAAGAGCACAGGAAGAGAGGAAGACCCTCAATGAGGTGAAATCAACTGATGATAAGAAGCAATGGAAGGAAACTGGCAAAATGTGGCCAGAAACAGAAGCAAATGGAAGCTCAGGATGATTGCACACAAACTATCCGATTGGATAAAGGATTTTGAAATTTAATCATATTTGATGAATCATTTTACTAGGAAAACTAATAAATAGAATGTTACATTTAAAATATTATGGAAACAATGTACATAATTGGTTAGTCACATTGTTACACTTTGTGCATATATTTTAGATTCTTCTTGACTATTCATTGCCTTTTTTAATGAATTATGAACACTCTTCGATATAATTAAGCAGATCAAATTTAAGATTTTTATTACTTATGATAGTTTAGTCTGAAATTGTAGTATTCAAGCATTTTTATTTGATAATTCTAAAATCCTGGTTTAATTTGAAATTTAGTTATTAATCGAGAAAATATTTTGAGTATAGAAATTCTCTGTTGGATAATGTCTTAAATTTATGCTTTCATTATCAACTCTCACCTAAATAATAACTTTTTTCTATTTCTTTCTTCAGCATCTGTAACATGTCTTTCGTGGTCCAATGAAGATCAGAGATTCGCTGTAAGCTTTAGTGATGGAGTGTTATCTCTTTGTAGCCGAGTGGATTTTAAACAACCTATCATCATGGAAGCATATGAAGTAAGTATTACTTCCAATAATTTGATTCTTAAAAATGTCTAAGATGCAGATTTTGTAGTAGTAAATAAAAAATTTTAAAAAATACTACTGTGTATGCCGGACTATAAGATGAATGGTTTACAAATGTATTTGGAGGACTACTGCTCACTGCAACTCATCCAAGTCCCATAACTGTCCATATTGTGCTTCTGTAGACACCCCCCCCCTCCTGTCGTAATACCAGCGCATTGGACGCAGTGTAATATTTGCATTGTTTTTAAAAAAAATTAAATGTCCATTTTATATACCGGCATATATGGTACCTCTTTATCTTCTTCCCCAGTTTTTAAATATTCTGTTTATTTTAAAAACATTTGTTAATAGACATCAATTGAAAGTGTAAAGTGGGATCCGACTGGACTTCTTCTGGCCACTTTTTCTGCTGCGGCTCCCTCTGTAAAGATGTGGAGTCACAAAAGGAAAACTATTCATTGTATGGAAGTCCTTGAACACAAAGCCAATGTGTCTGCAATTGAATGGTGTAAGATGGTGGGAACTGGAGATGAAAAGAAACTCATGTTTGCTGTGTAAGTGCTTTTCTTCTTTTCTTCTTTTCTTCTTTTCTTCTTTTCTTCTTTTCTTCTCCAAATGTAACGTTGAGTGAAGATTTATTTTTTTAAAAGTTGGATTCAGATGTTGTATTTTCTTTTTAGTTATTATTCTTGTTTTCAATTATTATTCCCATTTCTTATATCTGTTACTCAGTTGAGAAAAACTTAGAAGAAATTGAACCGTTTTCAATTGATATTTCATATACAGAGGAAACTTTTATTATAATCACGGATAATGTTATCAAATGGTTATGGTTATCAAAATCATTAGGTCCCAAACACTATATTTAAAATGAATTAAAAATTTAGAAAAATTAAAAATCATTTTAGCAAGTGTACCCAAGATTTCATGAATAAATTCTTCTTGAAGCTTCTAAAAAATTGTTCTGCATTTGTATAGATTGTAATGAGAAAGGGGTTTTACTGTAAAAACTTGGAAGGTAGGATTATTTCATGAAAGTTGTGTACAATAACTGATGGAAAAATATTCACTTGTGATCAGTTTGCAACAATTCTTTATCCTTTAGCACTCTGAAGGTGACTATATTCTCTGAGCAAAAACTTTGTCCTCCCACGAGCAAACTGATTAGGGCACTGTGTCCACCAAAGGGCCCACAAAAGGCGTTGGAGAACCCCCAAAATCAAATTCTTCTTAGGGCCCCATAAGTGACTCCAATCGCTGAATGATAGTGTTTGAATTTCAAGTGTTATCATGTCAATTTCAGACGTACAAGTTACAGGCTTTCAAACTTACTAAGTGCACAAAATCTTGGTGCCCTTGAAAAAGAATTCAGAGTGCTAAAGGTTAATCTCTATAGTCTTTGGGTTGTCACTGATATTTACAATCATATGACAATGATTGAGCAAGTGATATTTTTAAAATTAGATCTTGTTGCTATGCATGAACTTGATTTTTTTAACATTAAATGATTATAATGTAATTTTGTATGTAGCATTAGTATCTGTGAATAATAAAGGAATAATGAACGCTTTTGTTTCTTAGTGGCTGCACTGATGGTACTGTGTATCAATGGAACATCCCACAACCGTCTCCTGATGAAAGTTTTTTGTCACCAAATGCTTATGCAATGGAATCACATGAAGAAATGGCTGAGGTAAGGTGTTCATAGGAGTTAATGAAACTTTGTGTTTTCTTTTTCTTTTAGAAATTATTTTAATAAGTGGGAAAATAATAGTGTGTTACATGGTTTTTTTAATATATATATATATTAATAGACTAGCATTAAAAAAATGACAGGATTATTTATGTTATATATGGATAAATTATGGATTGGTGCAACACACTCTTCTGACTCCCATTTCCCTCCATTTGGCTTTGTGCAGTACTACATACTGGATGTGAACAATTGTGGAGTCAGGCAAGTGAGTAAAGCTGTAATCAGCAGCAGCCTTTCAATCTGCACCCTTGGTCGGTTGCTAACTTATAACTTAATTTCATTTGATATTCGAGTAGTGTAAAGTTTGCCAAATGAATAGACACTTGCCTGCCTACCTCCAGGTCTGATGTTTGAATTATGGCAAGGTTTGGTTAATTTTATATATCTGTTTCGTGTGACAGAAACCAGCCAACCAACACAAAAGTTTTTATATAATAAGATATCCTGTCTTCATGGTCCTTTTCGTTATTGACTTAGTTTATAGCAAACCAAAATTAATTTCTACCTTGTTTTGTTGTATTGAAATCAAATACTGTATATACTTGTGTAATGTTCGACTTTCGACAATGCATACTTTTGAAATAGTAAAGATTTTGGGACTAGACTAGGCCTGCAGACTCATAGGCCTACGATTTAGGCTTAGGCTAAACAGCAGAAGTAAACAAATAGTTCCGTTTCATATAATATAATGATAATCTTATTTCAAATGTTGTTTTACTTAATGTATCTCATTATATGATAGTCATTTTATTATTTCATTATCCTATTATTGCTATACGATTAATAAGATGGTCAGAGTTGAAAATTAAACAAACATTAGCACAGCTTAGAGGGAACTGAGTTCACGATATGATATTGTTATTGAAGCTTTTTTCTCTTTTTAAAATCAACTTTGTAATTTGCTAATGATAATTTTTTCATTGATTTTTTGTAGCATGCATCCACTGAAGAAAATGGCAATAACATGTCTGTTACAGCAACAAATTTAAAGCAGGCTGCATTGAAACCGGGACTAATACTTGTTGGTCATGTTTGTAAAGTAACGTGTATTGCCTTCTCCCCCAGTGCTCTCATGTTAGCTACTGGTTGCTTTAAAGGCTGGATAAACATCTGGTCTTTAATTGTAAGTAATGTCTATTACATTTTATTTAAAGAGTTTTTCCGATGATTGAACTCCCTCTTGTTTATGTTGTTAGCACAGCGTTTTTCAGTCGATCCATTCTACGGTCTTCTTCAGGTGTACTATCCAAATGTCATTGTGGTAAACAGAAAGTTTTCTCTCCAATGGCAGCATGGCTTATAATGTAGGATTCGGGTGTTTTCCTTTTCTTTCCTTGTTAGGTTTGGATTTCCATACCCTATCCCTGGTGAGTAGCGGATGCTGTTGAGATCCGCATTTGTGGTAAACAGAACAAGAACAAGGAGTTCAATGGTCAAAAAAACTCTTTGAATGTTAATGACCCTTCTCAAAACTATAGACAGTGTATTATATTAAGTTGAAAGAAATATTTAATGATGTAATTTTTGTGTTACTTTTTACAAGGATCATTAAGAATTGCACATTGAAAACCTGTTATAATTGATGGACACTTTTGCAGAGATATACATTTATTCTTAAAATCTTATAAGTTGCTTAGCTACTGTTAGGCAAAAAATGAACACACTTTGTTACTTATAGAGTAGCATTCTTTACTTTTTGTTTTGACTGGAAAAACATTGTTTACAGGCATTAATTTACCTTTTGGTGAAATAATGAATATGAATTCGTCTCAAACCCTGCACCTACCAAAGTCATCTTTTTGCTATTTAAGGGATTGAGCCCTTGTTTACTTGTTAGTTATACATGAATACTTTATATTATAGGATTTTGGGTGCAATCTGTTACAGCATGGCAACCGTTGAGAATACTGAGACCATTCTGAACTCGATGAATGTTATCAAGTCCGAAATAAAAAACACAGAGAAACTGATGACATGTTTGCGTCACTTTCTAAGCACCTATAAAGGCCAGAAATGTTTCTTAGAAAATAAGTAATTAAGTCACCACTTTTTTATTAAATTTGACTAGTTTTTACCTTCATCCTAATTTTTTAGTTGTTTTTATACAACTTATTAATTCGGCCACTGTTTCTATGGCAATGAATAACAGCACAATTGGAAATAAAGAGTAAGCCTTCAGTGAGAATCGAACTCACACCCTGGATGAAGGTAAAAACTAATCAAATATAATAAAAAAGTGGTGTGTTACAATACTTCATCCAATAATAATAAAGATTGATTTATAAAAGACTATTAGGTCTCATATGTAAAACAACATAAATATGGCGCAGAGAGTCGGTTGTAGGGAGTTAGTTTATAAGTGTGAATTAGCTTCTGCTAATCCATGAAGTCGTTGTGGCTGACTGGTAAAAACAGCTAGGCGTAAACTAGTCTCCCTCTGGCAATGCAGTTGTGCATTTGATTCTTACCGAAGGCTTACTCTTTATTTCCGATTGCGCTGTTATTCATTGCCATAGAAACAGTGGCCGAATTAATACAAAATTAGTATGAAGGTAAAAACTAGTCAAATTTAATAAAAAAGTGGTGTGTTACAATACTTCACCAATAATAATAAAGATTAAGTAATTAAGTGTTGGGTACCAAAAACGACTCCTCACTCCTGCTAGCCTTTTTTTGCTCTCTTTTATCATTAGACAGGAATGATGAGTTTAGGGTAGGGGTTTTGAGACAAAGTCATATATATTTTACAAATTCTTAAGATTCTCTGATTTATTCAATAGACTTGACTTACTAAAGCTCTGTGTGCATTTTTCTTTTTACATTTCCAAGTTCTTTTATAGCTGTTTTATCATTATCTTCCATATGTGTTTGATAGCATTTGCATTCTTTTGAAGCTTTTACTAGAATATTTTTACATGTTGGTAATTGGTATCTTCTATTCTGACAACTTTTCTTTTTTTAGGATGGCAGCCTACTTCAGACTTATGCTGGAAATGGCCCCACAAGAAGTTGTTGTTGGTATGAGGAACACTCCCTCTCAGTTAATTTTGCACATTCTAAGGCAAGTAAAAAATGTCAAGTGTAGACACTGTTAAATCTGTCCTTCCATCTGAAAAACTCCCAAGATTTAACCCCTGTTTACACGTATCTATTAGCTAAATTTTGATCAATAATGTTCGATCTATGTGATTAATATTTAACCCTGAGTTATGTTGAAAGATAAATATTTGTGTAAAATAAATGCTTTTTTTTTAATCATTAGGCAGCAGACTTAGTGATGTACCTATGTACTAATATAATGTCAGTAAATAGTTTCACAAATTATGAATATAATCAAATTTATAATAAATATTATTTTCTTTTGCCGACTAACTTTCATAATGCATTTACAATTTATTGCTATTTTATAGAATTTATGAAAGTAAAAAGAATCAACATTTACAATGGCTACTTATTTAATATTTTATTCATGTACAACTTTATAAAAGATAAGAATTATCCCAAAATGTAAACATTCAAAATACTAGCATAGTACCTGTAAAAAATGATGGGATTGTTTATATAAGGATCGGCACTTTGATAGCAACCTAATAGAGACAGGCATACATAATGATTGTATATATTTTTTGTAATGATTATGAATAATTAAATATAATTTTTTATTAGTTTAGTTTCTAGTTGCATTAACTATACTAATTTTTTACATATTTTATCATTTTAGGATGTTTTGATATTCCACTACTTGAATACATCAGATACTGTACATAAAAATCATGTACTAGCTGCTGTTCGGAAAAGCCTCAAGATGCGTGGTGTCAGTGGACTTGGTAATGCTCCTTGCTTAAAAATGTTGTTTTTACAGCTACCAACAATACTGCAGGAACAGTATCTATATGAGAAGGTAAGAAAAATGCATCCCCTGCTTAAAAATAAGAATTCCAAATAACATTTTCACTAATTAAGGTCGTTAGTTTTGAGCAGTGGTTCCCAAACTCATGATTACAACCCAAATGAGGGTCGCAAGGCTGTTCCTGATGGCTTGAAAAAAAGTTAAAAGTAAAAAATAGTGCAAATATATTTACATCGCAATATCAGAACATAAAACGTCATTAAGACTCTGAAACAGGAAAATAGTTGTGAATGATAAAGCATCGATAAATGCATGAAAACGTCTGACGTATTCAAGTCTGTTCATGTCCAATACTTGTACTTGATTATTAAATTAAAGTACAATTCATTGGATAAAACTAAATTAGGAAACACTGAAATTATGTTTCCGCCCTGAAGGTTGCCAGGCTAAAAAAATTATGTGTTCAGGGTCGTGGCCCAAAATGTTTGGGAAACACTGGTTTTGAGAATCTATTAATTTGATTTTGTTCAATATTGAGCTTTTCTATCTGCTTTTCTTTTATGAATTTGTTTTGTTTCATTTTTCAGCCAATCACCCTCAGTGGAGACCAGCTTCTTCACAGTCAATACCTCCAGAATCTAGCTGCTCTCACCATTGGACTCTCTCTTGATAATGTCCTTTGCTATGTACCTGTCCCACCACATCACCAAAATAAGGATTCCAAAGGTATCATTTTTCATTATAAATATTTAAAAACATTTTGTAATGAAACTGTGGCGTTTGCTCTTTTTTTTTTTTTTGAAAGAAATCTATTTAAAAAAGTAAAAGTTGACATCAATCAAAGTGCTCTGTGGTCTGGCAACTCCGATGGTCCGGCACGTATCTCCTGTCATTGGTTTGTGGATCTACCACTAGAGTTCTTTGATTTGGTTTGAACCGTAATTTAGTGGTTTATAAATCGACTTGATAAACTGAATGTGTAAAAACCTAAGTAAGCACAAATAATTTTCATTTGTTATAATATAATTTATATTATATGAATTATATAAAAAAACATATTCTATTTTCCACAATATTAGAAAAATTGTTAAAAAAATAATTTCTGTTTTCCTACATTTTCTGTGGTCCGGTCCCAAGTGGCCAGGTCCCAAGGTTGTCGGATCACAGAGCTACAACTGTGTTTATAGACTGTGAAGTTAAAAAAACAAAGACAAAAGCAAAAGGGATGTTAGTATTTAGAAAGCTGATATAAATGCCTAATTTGGCTGCTTTTCCTTGGAACATTTAAAAAGGGTGAGAGGAAACAATTTTATTACATTAAATCTTGTTTATAGATAGTTATTACTGTCACACTTTTAAAATTAATTCATTAATATTATGTAATTTATGTAATAAAAGAAAGATTTTAGTCCAAAATAATGAAGAATTTTATGAGCACTCATCTTTTCAAATCTCTTAAGATATAAATAATTGAAAGTGATGACTATTTTTGTATTTATTAATAGACATGCAAAATAAAATGCATAATGGGAAATAACATTTATCAATAGAGTATAAGCTATTCTCAGTTGTTTATTTCTAAGCACACTTCTAGGCTTTGGGAGAAACACCTTCTTTTTTTTTTTACTGATCAATTTCCATTTTCTATAATTTATTAAAAAGTTGGAAATACTGAACAACATTAGGGAATCTATAGGTGTTCATGAGTGAAAGGTTGGTTATCTATGCTCAGTCATAGAGGCATTGGAATAAATGCTTGGGAAAAATTACAGAGACAATTTAAGATCTGCTAGGTACACTAAGTCAAAATTAGGAGTTTGGGTCATAATCCTGAAAGAAACATGTCAAATGCCATAATCCCAAATGGTGAAAACCCTGAAAATATAATTCTGGATAAAATAGTAAAAAGGCTCTTAAAAGACATTTATTTACAGTTTTAAAAAGGGATTTATTGGGAAACATATAAAAATACATTTATTTAAAGAAACAAATCTTTAAAGAAAACATAAAAGAAAATCCTCCATATTAAAAAGTGTATTACAAGAATAGGTTATGGACAATTGCACTTAACCCTAGCACTAACAAAAATAATATGAATAAGAATAATAATTTAGCCTTTTTTCAATGGGAATTGTGGTTTTTCAGGATTTCGCCTTGAGGGATTTCAACATTATGGGATTTTAATCTTTCGGGATTGTGGTCTTCACGATTCTAGCCAAGAGACACAATCCCGAACATCATAATCCCTAAGATTATGATGTTCGGGATTGTGTCTCTTGGCACCAGAAATGAGGTATTGTTCACTGACATCTTCAGGCTGCTTTTGTATACTTTACTTTTACTTTATTACCTTTTACACATTGTACTATTATGGAAGTAGTTGTTTCAATATTTCAAACTGTATCTTTTCCATATTTATTTATTTTGTAGGTGGATCCTCTTTGGCTGTGGATTGGGAATGGTTGTTGACTTACTCAACTGCCATGAAGTCTTCCTCTGCATTGAGTAGGTGCACAAAGTTACCATCTTCCTTTCCTCTCTTTAAATATGGACTAGAGTCTGATACTGACAACATGGCAGGCGTAAGTTAACTTTTTTTTATATCTCTCTTTTTCTTTTGCCTTTTGATAGATGTATATTTATTTAGATTGTTAAATTTGTAAGACATTTATATCTTAAAATGTGAAACTTCCACAGATTATCTATAATCAAAATATAAACTAAACTTTATCTCTCATTATAATCAATCACGGTTTCAGGTCAAATGTAAATTATTTTACATTTCAGAATTGTCTCAAATTTAGTTGTATATCAGGTTTTATGCAAATGTGCTTGGCCTTGAATTCCTTGAAAGGAAAGATAGCAGTACTCTAAAAAAAATAAAAGTAATTAAAGTAGCAAGTAGGTTTTATTGGATGGAGTCGCTAGCTCCACATCCAACCTTCTTCCTTTATGCAGCTGTAGATTTTATCTATCATAATAACCTTCTCTTAAATGGACTAGCTTACAGTGCTCAAGGGCTCCAACTGCCCTGCTATTTATCCATAGCTGGGGGGGGAATTGGATTCATGCCTTTCACAAGGGCATTAGTGCGAAGTGAACATAAACAGCCTTGGCTGAAACTTGAACTCGGTTCGCTGATTCAGTTTTCTGTACCCGTAACTGTTACACCACTCCACACCTCCTTTATTTATATTGAATTCTCAATAATTTCACAGTATTTTTATTTTCAGTTTCCTACTTTGTTTTGCTATTATTTGATATTCTTGTATTTCATTGAGTTTCTTCTTTATTTTCGTAACATAAAAAAATTATTGTTTTGTAAAAATTTAAATAATAATAAACGTCAGTTTAGTAGTAATGCCTTATCTTTTATTATGTAGGTGTAAGATTTGAAGTTTAGATTTGTTTAAATGAATTTCACATCAATGTTCCATATTGAAAATACAACAATAAACTATTATTTTTTTTTTTTAAAGGGGATTTTATTAATAATCAAGTACAGTTCTTCAGAAATGTATTTTATTGCATTGATGGTTTTATTTGCTGAAAATTTACAAACTTTTCAAATCTTTCAGAAACTACATAGGAAATACTTGTAGGCAATGATAGAAACAAATGCATATTTTTTAATATTGTGTTTTGTTGTATATGATATTAAATGTGTCCATTTCTTTTGTTTCAGAATATTATAAGATGGGACTGCAATAAAGATGCCCAAATAATGGCCTGGGCCACCCAAAGACCAGAAGATTGGCAACTAGGTGGGAAGTGCGAGGTGTACATGTGGGGCAGTGGGCGCCATGGCCAGCTATGTGAAGGAGGCAGATCAACTACTGTTCCAATTCAAGTGTCCTCATTTTCTTGTGCACAACAGGTAATAAACATCACTAACCTGATTATATATATTTACTTAAGGATCTATTAACATAAGAATGTTTCTATTTATCAGAAATTAAAATGAATATTTCCTCTCTAAATATTGATTAACTATTCATTGTAGAAAATAGATATGTATATTGACCAATATAATCAGGTCATATGATGAATTCTTTTACACTTAAATTCATACAATCAAAATAGAATGTCAATTTCAAGGGAAATAACTTGTGAGTAAAATTATCACCCTTTTTTTGTTCAATTCCCAGTCCCAGATGAGTTCCACTATTCTTTATGCTATTCATTGGAGAGTTCCACTATTCTTTATGCTATTTATTAGAGAGTTCCACTATTCTTTATGCTATTTATTAGAGAGTTCCACTATTCTTTATGCTATTCATTGGAGAGTTCCACTGTCACAAACAGTTTATGAATGTACGAGTTAATGGATGAAAGGATAAATCATATGAACAATTATTTTGTTACTTTTTCATTCGTGACATATTATGGATTATTTTTCATTTACAATTTAGTGTTTCTTTATGAACCTACTATTATACATTTTCTAGCTTCTTTATGTAGGTACATCAATAAGTCTGCAACCTAATGATGAAATAAGCATTAATTTTACACAACATATTTTTCAACATAATCTCCTTCTTAGTCAATTCAGTGGTGAATATCAATCACACAGATCAAACATTATAGAGTGAAAATTTTAGATCAAGATTCAGCTAATAACTGTGCGTCAGGCTATGGAACTATTGATCCACCCTCGTACACATGCTGTATCTTTCATTTCCACAAAGAAGCTGTAGATTTTAAATCTGCCTTCACTATAATTTCTTCAACCTCTTGGGAATTCTGGTTGAATGTGATTCTTTCTCTAATACATACTTGACTAAATCACACTTGTGGATTTAGCTTAGTAATAAAATAATGATATTTTGGCTAATGGATCTAAGGTTTTATTTAAGTTTGAGATTGACTCTTCAATTCATAAAATTTATCAAGAGAAATAACTCCTGATTGAAATTATCCTCCTTTGACCATTGATTTCTTCCCCCCCCCATTCAATTCACAGAAGAGTTCCATTATATTTAATTCTCTTCCTTGAAGACTTCCACTGTCAATACAAGTTGTCCATGAATTTAAGAGTTAAGAAGTAAAACTGACTTCAGATCAGGAAGTGCATTATTCAAACAATAAAATGTTGCAGAATAATCTTGCACGATATTGTAGTATTGTACCTGCCGATATATAAGATGGATATTTAATTTAAAAAAAAAAAATATTACACTGCATCCAATGTGCTGGTATTATGACTAGGGGGCTGTCTACCGAAGCTGATTATGGACAATTATTACAGAGTTGCAGTGAGCTGTAGTCCTCCAAATACCATTGTAAACCATTCATCTTATATTCCGGCATATATGGTATGTGATAAAAAATTAAAAATAATCACCTACGAAACCCATCAAATCCTGTTATGGGTAATGCCTTTGTTGGATTATAATGAAAAAGAAATTAAATTCTTTTATTGATCAAAGGTGTTTGATTCTGGAAGACCTTTTAAACTTGTATTTATAAAAAACAAAGTGTATGAAAATAATATCATATGGATACCATTTTTCTAATTTTATTTTAATTTTTTCCAGATTATTTGTGGTCAGAATTCGACATTTGTCATTCAAGCCAATGGCACAGTAATGGCAAGTGGAGAGGGCAGTTATGGACGCTTGGGTCAAGGCAATTCTGATGACCTTCATTCCCTCACAGTAATCTCATCTCTCCAAGGTATTCAATCGAAACAACCCTTTTCCTTTCTTTCCTGTTAAAAACAAATCAAATCATTTCACTACATTGTGTTATTCATGAAAATGTTTGTTACTTTTTTGAGATGGCAAGACGGGTTTCATCCAAATTTTGTTTATGATTTATACATTGCCCTCATTTTCCTCAACAAGAATGTTTAGAAAAATTTTTAAAAAATATACAAAACTTGACCATAGTAAGATTTAGATAACTAAAAATTTAGGGTCCAGTCTTTATTGCGAGTGGAGCAGCCTGACATAATTGTCATGTAAAATAATTTTTCAGGCTTCAAGATATTTCAGTTACTTCCTGTCAGTGTTGCCAATTTAGATATTTTATATATAAATTAAGGTAATTCTAAAAGAGTTGAAGTCAAAGGAGATTATTTATAGAAACTAAGAAGAAAGATCTATAATTAGATTTCTTGAGAACCACTGATCCCGAAAACTTCAAACTCAACACTATGCTGCCCTGTGAGCTGACTAATATATCTCGCGAATGTCAACTTCATGTAATGGCCTGTTGTCGAGTAATCACGGTGTGCACACACACAGATTTCTTCAATTGTAGTTAGATAAACCAATTTAAAAGAATTCTACTACTCATTCTATGTACCATATCTCTTGTGGGCATAGCTGTCCACCACTTTAAACTGTGCATTCCCATGACTGTTCTTGGGAGGGATAGTGGAGTGCTTTTCTGTTGCCTTCTCCATGGGTTTTCATTTAGAATTGTCCTTCTGGTTGCCTCCCAAGTCTTGGATATTGTACTATCAGAAACATATCTTTATATCTTATATTAGTATTAACATATTACCCTTAAAGAATAACAGCATTATTTATGTATGGATCGGCACTTCTCAGGATCTGAGTATCAGTATGCTCTGCCTAGGACCAAAGTGTCACTCTCTGCCCCTTTGCCTAGGATCAAAATCTAGTATCTGTGCACGCTAGCAGAATTTACGGACAAAGAAACAAAAGGAAAAGGTCAGACTGTTCATCAGATATAGATAGAAAATTGCTCTCTACATCCAAAAAGTAATGTTATTTAACAACCCCCCCCCCCCAAAAAAAAAAAAAAAAAAACAAGAAACAAACTGGATGCTTATCTAGCTGTTGGATGGTGTGGCCCAATAGTGATTTTTGTTGCATTAAAGCTGTAATAGCTATGTTGTTATACCATCTTTTCTTCTTTTATATTTTCAATGTAAAAAACCCCAAACTAAAACAAACTTTTCACTTCAATAAATACTGATATAATTTTGTTTTGTTTTTAGGCTTTGTGATAACTCACCTAGTGACTTCTGTTGGCTCTGATGGTCATAGCATGGCCCTAGCAGAGAGTGGTGAGGTGTTTAGCTGGGGTGATGGAGACTATGGTAAATTGGGACATGGAAACAGTGACAGACAACGACGACCTCGTCAAATTGATGCTCTTCAAGGAGAGGAAGTCATTCAGGTGATTGTCTTTGAGTTTTTATTAATTTATTAGTCTATTAACCGTCGCTTTGTTGATGGTAATCATAAGTCCACTAATAAAAAATGTATGTAATATGAGGGGAAAAATCACCCAAACTGATATATTGTTTAAGGGGTAATTCAAGAAGAGTTCAAACCTAACCCAACAGCACTTTAATGACATCATGTTAATCAATATATATATATATATATATACACCATATTGAAACAAGTTT
>VCCN01003439.1:4233342-4255309 GCA_006491835.1 Architeuthis dux | reverse complement strand
TGTTCAAGAACTCAATGCATAGAATCAAATCATCATATTTGTACCTTTCATAATTTAAAAAACCATCCTTCCAAAACACATTAACTCATCCAATGGGGCTATCGATTTTTCTAAATATTCCATGGATGCTTTGTAAACTTGTTGAAATTCATTGTAGATGTTCTGTGTTTCTTCATTCAAACCATTTGCTTCATGACAAGCTGTTTCACTTTTACCATCTCACATGCAAGTGAGAAATGATTTGTGCATGTATATCAGTGTAAACCAAAAAAGTACTGATTTATGAGTAAATAATCCTGTCATTTTTGACAGGTACTATGCTAGTTAGTTACATATTTAGCACTACTTAAGAAAATGGATCCGCCTCTAAAAAAAATAGAAAAAGATTTTTTGCAAGTAATTTCTGTGCTTTCAATTCATAAGACCTTAATTTCCTCAGGAAATTTGTCAGTTTTTACTCTGTAATGCTAAACCGGTCCCTTATTTTCTGCCATCTGTATGGAAGTATTGATTACTTCTCTTTTGCAGGTTGTAAATTTTGTTTGCAAATAAATTTTTGTGCTTTCATTAAGGTTTTAGGGGTGAGGCCTATGCGGGCCTGGATGGTAGTATGTACAGGCCTGATAGAAAGAGAGAACCGGTTCCTAAAAATCGAGATGACGTCCTCAAATGTCTTGTTTTGTCCACAACCCAGAGATATTTATCATCTGATGAAGGCTTTGGTGGAAGCACTGCTGCTGTTTTTGAAGCAGTAGTATGAATTTAATTAAGAATTGTGTAAAAAAATCATTAATCTCCTTTTTCCTTTGCTGGTTGTTATCTAACTAGCTTTTGTCTAGTAAATACATATGAGTACTTTTTAAATAGATATTGATTACTTTACAAGATAATGGTGAAAGTATTAGCTTGAATAAAGAATGGGATCTTTTTAGGTATGTTCCTTTTAAAATTGTTATTTTGTTTTTTTTCTAGGTTGATAACTTCTTTGTTCAGACAATGAATGGAATCCGCAACATCCATGAGAGTGGGGTGAATGAGACCAATTTCCATGAAGTGAGTATTTCCTTTGGATTCTATTCAATCTTATCAATTTGCATTGATTTCTTCTTTTCATCTCACAAGAGAACTTGGAATTCAAGTTAATGTTATCCATGGGGGTCCACTGCTATTTTTCCAGGGTGGGGGGGATATATCTGGATGTTGGTTGTCAGGTATGGGACTAGGGATGCATCCTAAGCTGTCAATGTTTATAGTAACCCCTTCTATAAGGTTCAACTTCCAACCCACCTTGCCCTCTGTGAGAAAGGCTGATCAACTGCCCCATTTGCACCCCCCAGCGGATGCACATGATGTTATTCTTAATTTTCTTTCAATTTTGTAAAAATTAGAAAGCAAAACAAAATTAGATGAAAAACAGTTCATTAATTTTTTTTAAAATCTGAAAATCAAAGAAAATGGATGTCTTTTTCGAATCTCAAAGAAAACATTTTTTAACAATTGTAATAAAAATGCTTACATGCAGTATGGACATCAAGGACTGTACTGAGTACATTATACGTTCTGTTGATAACATTTATTATCAGTAAAAATTTCTCTAATCAATGAATAACCGTAACCCTCTGTATAAAAGCTTTTTAAAAATTACAGAAGCGAAACAATGATATAATATATTACCAATAACAATAGCTCTAATCAATGAATAACCCTAACCTACCTAAATATTTTAATTAATCATAACAGACCTCTGTATAAAGGCTTTTTAAAATTACATTCCCTTTGCTTCTTGTATTTAATAGGGACCACCAAATTGCTGATAATATTTAGGAGAGCAATTTCTGTTCTCTACAGTATTGCAGAATTCCACATTTAATCTTAGATTTGATTCTTCTGCTTAAGAGGTTGGCTGCAATCCATTCAATGCTCCTATCTTTATTGCGTGTTGTAGAAAATTATCTTTCTTAATTACAAAAGTGTTTTTTCTTCTTCTCTCTATTTTCAGTACATTCCTTTGGATTGCTTTGAAGGTCAAAGTGCCTCAGGACAAATGGTGCCCATTGTGTCCGGAGGCAAAAGCATCCCATTGACATTCCATAACAGAAAAGAATACGCTGAAGCTTCAGTTGAATACAGACTTCATGAAATGGACAAACAGGTACTACACCTCTCACTTTTGTAGGAGACGCTTGAGCGTGGATTGATGTACTAAACCCTGAGTTCCTCTTTTGAGCTATTTTTATTCAATAATGGATGATAAACTTGTAAATCAGAATATATATATATATATATGGACTGCATCAAGGGCAATGTAAAGCCCTGCTGCATCCCTGTAAATGAACTGGAATCTCATACTAAGGACAGAGTGGAATGGTGTAGCATAACACACGTGGCCTCTGCATCATTGGAAAAGAGCCGGAGACAGTGGATCACTAGTGCCAGAGAACACTGAATGGGTTCGTCATCTGTACCCGGCGCACTCCAGTTACCACACTGTCTCAGAGTGTGCGCCTCAAGAATTGGACTTGTCAGTCATGGACATCACCTGAACGATGGTCAAGCAACTTAATTAGAATACTAGATTTTTGCCAATTAAAAATGAAAACTGTAGGAACAATCTTTCTTTTTAAGGTCCACTTAATATTTGAAATATAATTTATTTATTTTTTGGATGGAAGAGTTCCCTGCTTGCTTTCCATTCTGGTTTTTTCAGTTCAGTTTATACAACTTGATATTGAAATAAGAAGATTATCTCTTTCATTCCAAAAACTTGGACGTACCAAATGTTCCCAAAAATGTTAATTATCTGCTTGGTAAAGTATTATACAAGTACTATTGAAAGCTAACACAATAAATCATCAGGAAGGGTTTTCTTTAAAGGTATTACTTTAATTGAAATGATATTAACTGAAACCAGCAGGTGCAGAGTGGCGTAAAGGTTACCAGTATGGAAAATGGAATCGGCAAACTGAGCTTGAGTTGCAGTTGAGGCTGCTTGCATTAACGTCACACTTTATGCCTTTGGAAAAGGTATGAATGCACTTCTCCCCCCCCCCCAACTATCAGTAAATAGCAGGGCAGTTGGATCCCTTTAGCCCTGTAACGCAATCCTTTTAAGAGAAGGTTGCAGAGACAGAAAAAATCTACAGCTTGACAGGTCAGAATGGGTTATCTAGCCTTGATTGGCAACCAGTGTAGGCGACAACAAATTCCAAACCAGGAGTGGAGCCCCTATGGCAGACTGGTGATGAACTCTACCTCCTTTCTGGCAACTCCTGCAGCCAAAAAGGCTGCCAGTTGTGATGTCTCATTGTATCACTAGAAAGTGACATGGAGATTGAGAGAGGGGAATCATCCATGGGCATCGACCCTCCCACTTTAAAAACCTTCACACACATATTAAAGACATCTTTGAAACGATTGTCAACCAACATAGATTCAGGGACATCAACATTAGATTTCTTTATCAATTTTCAGCTTCAGATATTCTGCAAATAATCTGTCTTTGTTAATCATATTCCTTTGTTAATGTTGGCAAAGTTATTAAAGCTGTCTTGTTTTATATTTCAATTTCAGGCCATGGCTGTTCGTGAAGGAATGGCATGGATTATTCCCGTCCCATTACTTTCTCTTCTGACTGCTCGCAATCTGGAACAACTAGTGTGTGGGATGGAACAAGTCTCCATTGATGTCTTACGCAAGATTGTCCGGTAAAATATTCTTTCTATGCTTGACACAGATTTCCACATTCAAATTCTTAAAATCTTCTTTAAAAAAAATTAAGTTATGCACAAAAATATGCTACTACCTTTTAATTTCATTTTATTTGAATTTAGCTATTTTAGTAACCTACTTAGTAGTTGATATTTAATCTTGTGTGTAAGATTTATTTCGACCGATTTAGGATACTGTGAAGTATAAGCATATGAGCCCCACTTGGGTAAATTGTGTTAAATTTTGGGCAAATCAGGTCTTTTGCCCCCTTTAACGAAAGAGTTCCCATACGCCCATGGCTATGGAAAGCAAGCTGATAAACTAAAAAAAATAATTAAAATTTTTTTATCTTCATTGTTTGTTTTTGTTGGTCATTGTGCTGAATTGATGTGTGCTGAATTGGCAGCACAGAAATGTCTGCGAACAGATTCTTTTACTCCTCAACTTTGAAGTTATTGGAATTTATAAATGTATGACTAAGTAGGACATTTTTTGCTTCCTGTTATTAACTGTATTAACACAGAACATTTCTTGTGTGTTGCATTTCTTCAAGTCTTAGTCTGGGTTTTTTTCTTCCTAATTTCATGATTTTGAATTGTTTTTCCTCTTGAATAATTTGCAATATTCCTCTTCTAGGTATCGTGGTATTGAAGAAAGTAGTCCTGTTGTGTTGTGGTTCTGGGAAGTGCTGGAGACTTTTGCAAATGAAGAAAGAATCCAGTTTCTTCGTTTTGTATCTGGCCGTACTCGCTTGCCAGCCAATTCTGCAGACATTTCACAGAGGTTCCAAATTATGAATTCGGACCGGGTATGTAGCTTTTGTTTAGAAGATAAACTGAATTCATTTGCTTATATTCATTAAGACATGGAATAGTCATTTTTTTTTTTTTAAATTTAAAAACTGAAGAGATCCAAGATGGTTATATTTTGGTTTTGGTCTTCTGGATTTGGATGCATGTACATGAATACCTTGAATAGTGTGATGTTGATTAGTGCGGATTTTGATGTAGTACGGTTATGGTATTGCTGTACAAATTAATGTAACTAAGTATAAGCTGAAAACAAAAACATTAAATGTGATGTTGATTAGTACGGTTTTGAACAGTACGGAAAATATTGGAATGTATTAACTGCACTAATCAAGGTGTACATGTAATGGGGAATTATGAAGACAATTGATGTTTTATAAGCTGTGGCTTTTAACACTTTCAGTGCTTTTCGTACATAGCATTCCTAGGTCACAACTGCTAAATATGAAGATCTTTGTTTTTCTAGCAGCCCTCTATACATCACTGATGTAACTATATGACACAATTTCCCCAATCTCATCAGTGGTCTCAAGATAATTCATGTTGATTTAAAATAGGTTTGCATTCATTTTTGGCAATTTATTACATTCATGTGATAGTTCATAATTTTTTCTCAAAAAACAAGTGGCACAATATAGAGTCTAAGTGTAAAAAACGAGTAGCATTGAAAGTGTTGAGTAACAAGACTGGGCTTATGTGAGTCAAATCATTGCGCACATACATGAACCACGTGGTATACATTGACCAATGGGCAAGCGTAAAAAAACCCTGAAAGTTTCACTCATGTTTGTCTGTCTGTCCACACAACATCTCCAAAAGTTCTCAATGATATTTTGTGGCAGGGTGGGGCATGGGGTAAGGAAGAAGTGGTTACATTTTAGGGCGGATCCCTTTTGGATTGAGGGATATTTTTTCACAATAGTTTGAAATATGAGAGTCGAAACTTACAGAGTTACCTTCCCTGCAGCGTGGCTATACAAGAACTGATTTTCATTCAGTTTTTAGTTAGTGCATGTCATTGGCAGAGGTATGCACTCTCTGAGTGCTTTCTAGTTTTAAATCTTTAAATCCTTTTTCTATTTCCTTGATATTAATGGCTTGTGTTTGTGTTTGATTTTTTGCAGGGTCCAGACAGTCTTCCAACTTCCCAAACTTGCTTTTTCCAGTTGCGGCTGCCGATGTACTCTAGCCGGGAAATCTTAGCTGAGAAGCTTCGTTATGCTATCAACAACTGTCGCACCATTGATATGGACAATTACATGCTCACACGCAATACTGATAATGGCCAGGCTTCGGATGAAGAACTGTGCTAGCTTCTTGAATGTTCTCCTTGTATAGCCTCCTCCTCCTCCTCCTCAGCTGCAGCTGCTGGAGTTGTCGCCCTTCCTGTCCCTTGACCTGTGTTTATGAATAGGGTGGCAAGATTTGGCCAGAAGCGGAGATAATCCGAGCTTTATCTCAGAGTCTTACCCAGCACAGGCATTGGAATAGCATTGAATTTTGAAATCGAGCGAGTCTGGGGACAGAAGTTCAATACCAGCCTCTTGAGTATTGAACCTCTACCTCCAGACTTTTTCGATTTCCAAATTCAACACTATTCCAATGCCCATGTTGGGTAAGTCTCTGAGATAAAGCTTGGATTATCTCCCCTTCTGGCCAAATCTGGCCACCCAGTTTATGACGGTGCTTAGTCATCACTGGATGCTATCATTGTACAATTGGAAACACAATAAAATGTTTCTATCATGCTCTAATTTATCTCTATTTTTTGTTGCCTGTCAATCCAGTGCTTATGCTCTGCTTGCAAATATTGAATTTCAAAATATACTTTGCTGTCGATTTTCGAAGCATTTATGGAAAATGCCAGAATGTCTGAATAAAAAAAAATATATTTTAAACTACACCCTTTATTTTTTTTGTGTCTTTTTGGATAAACAAAACCGGGGGGAAATAACTCCCTATGTAACAAATATATTTTTTTTTCCTTTGTCGATTTTTGGTTAAGATTCGGTTTAGAAAAACCAATGTATTTTTGTAGATTGTTTCTCAATCCCAAAAACTTCTAATGAAGTTTGATCTGCTTTGATTGATTCTGACCTTCATTTCACCTGGAAATTTTTCATCTTTGAGAAAAATAATTTTTAAGGGTCCAGAATATTTACCATATATGCCGGCATATAAGTCAAGTTTTTAAGCATCAAGTATTTTTCCCTAATGGATCATATTAGTCTGTTTAGACCCTTTGACACTCTGATGGACACATGCTGCCTTATGCTGGAAAGTCGACTTATCTGGTGAATATTGGACTAAACTTGAATTAACACCTTAGTTTTGGGTTCGACTTATGCATTGGCATATATGGTACGTTGTAAATCGAATATCTGCTGTCAGAAAGACAGATACAATATAATGGTCTAGTTTTGCATTATATGTACATTGTTAATCGAACCCTGACTTTAGAGATAATTCACTTCGACTTTAAAAGTTATATTTTCTCAAAAAAGAAAGATTTCTGAAAGAAATAGGTCATATTCAATCAGAGCAGACCAAACTACACAGGAATAATACATTTTCATAAAAATGACTCCAGTTTGCTAAACCAAATCTTAACCTTATTTTTTTGAATATTGTTTTTTGTTTTATTATTGTTTTGCTAAAATTCAGTTTGCTGCTTTATGTATCGCATATTGCAATATGAAAATGTTGGCGTAGCTTGAATAATGATTTGTAAGTGTGTTGGTATCTAACTGCTCCCCCCCAGCTTTGAGTAAAAAACAAGGCCAACTGGGCAACCAGTTTTGGAGAAGGACAATAGTTGGTTCAATGGGCAGAAAGGTGACAATTATCAATGTGTTGTGGAGCATGACGAGCACAGCGTGTCATGCTGAGCGCTCTGGTCATCCACTGCATCCTGTCTGTGTCTTGCTTTTGGAATCAGGTGGACAGGGACAAGAGGGTGAGGCTGACAACGTGCCCAACTCTCCCTCATTTTAATCCAAATCAAGCACAAGTTATGACTTCAGACCGTATGGTGCAATTGCACCACTCAGAAATGAAGCCATGATTATCTTCATTTATGAAAGACAAACATCATGCTATCTCAGTTCTAACTGCAGAAAAGCAGATGGGTGAGTATATTACTTGTTATAAAATTTCAAAGTTACATTATTTTCTAAATGTTGCCTGAAGCAAAATTAAAGGGGCGGTACTTTTTATCCCTGCCACTCCCTGCCATTTCTTAATACTACTAGTTCTCAAACATAAACAAACTCCCTGCCATTTCCTGCCACACGTTTCATTAATGTTTGAGAACTAGTAGTATTAAGAGGTGGCAGGGAGAGTTTTTGCATCAAAATATTTCATTAATATGTGGCAGGGAGTGGCAGGGATAAAATGTACTGCTGAGATTAAAGCAGTTTGCATGAGAACCTCTTTCAGGCTAAGCTATTATTTATTCCTTTGTGCTTCAACGTGAACCTATGAGTATTTATTAGAAACTGTCAGCCAAAACTGTCCACCGGTCAACATAGGTTTCTTCAGTTTTTAAAGATTCTGCCTGCCTGGCTATCTATGTATGTATGTATGTGTCGTGTACAGATTGCACCAATGGAGCTAGAGGGCTGAAAATTCAAACATTTACTCTTTATTATGTCTAGAAAAAAGCTTTTTTGTTTTTTTGAAAATTCAGACTTTTTACTGATCACCGCCCATAATTGATCACCTCTAACATGGCAAGCTACCAAAAATGGTCACATGACTGTCAATTGAGGGACTAACCAGACCTGTTTAACTACTATTTAAATCTTCTGCAAGTTTCTGCTTTTTAGATATGTGATTGAGGTGCATATTTCCTTTCTTGGTAATGTCACTTGTTAAAACATTCATATAGATATGGATACACATTACATTTTATCTATCTATCTATATATATATATTAGAAACCATCAACCAAAACTGTCACCAAAGCACATAGGTTTCTTCAGTTTTTGAGTTGGTCTAGCTGGCTAGCCATGTATGCATCACACTTACAGGCCACACCAATGGAGCTAGAGGCCTGAAAATTTCAACATTTACTCCTTATTATGTCTAGAAAAAACATTTTTTGTCTTTTGAAAAATCCCCCACTGCTTAAAAAAAAGGTTTTAGTAGGGATTAAATTCGAAATGTAAGTTTATCCTAATTTGATCACTGATTGATAATCAATCAAGTATCACAAAACTGTTGAACAACAGTGTTGGTTATGATTTTCATTTTAAAATGATGTTTATACCACAAATTTACTTAGTTTTATCTTTTAAATAGTCTTAAATAAAAGGAAATTTATTTGCAATGAGCTATATGAAGTTTTTTTTACTTGATACATACTTTAATCTTTCCCTTTTTGTTGTTTTCTAACCTCGTCTTGCACGATTGAAAACAATTTCTAAGTAAGGGATTATTTTCGCATATCTCTGTGGATTCAAGGGAAGTAACTTTTTTGTCTGAAATCTTTGGACCCACTGTTGTATGTGAAACCGTCCTTTCCTCTTGCTTTTCTCAAATTAACTTTTAAATTCATTAAAAAAAATGTGACCATTATCAAGGGAAATAACTTTTGGTTAGAATTATCACCCTTTGACCATTTGGGGAATTTTTTCTTTTTTCTATTCGATTCAGAGAAGAGTTTCAAACTAATATCCTCATCTTTGTTGTTTTATTTTCTGTTTCAGCCATTGCACACCCCTGGTGAATGATTCGCCCAAGGGTGAATGAATTAATTTGGGTGTGAGTGAAATACAGGGCTTAATGGCGGGGGGGGGGACGACTTGATTTACTCAGATGTTTTTTCTGTACTTAAAATGGTAATTTTTGAGGTAAACAATAAGAAAACATTATTTCTAAAAGTCTATTCTAAGTTCTAAGGCTTTATGTTAATTTTATTGTCATTCCTAATTTTCTTTACATAGGATGTAATGTTTTTAGGATGTTCAAAAACAGGCATAAAATAAGCATTTAAGAAATGGGTTAATTTATTCTTTTTGCTCATTATACAGAACGAATTATGATAATTATAGAGACATGTATTAATTGGGAACCTATATTTACTCGGCACCGGTGTGAGCAATTGCGAAATCATGTAAATAAATAAACGACCGCCGTGCAGGAATTAGCTCAGTGCAGAGCCTGCGTTTAAGGCTGTTTCCAAGGTGGACGCGGGTTCGATCCCCGCACAGCGCTCGTTTATTTATTTATTTACACGATTTAGGCCGCTCGTTTCGCAATCGCTCACATCGATGCCAAGCAAATATAGGTTCCCAATTAATAAATGTATTTATAATTATCATATTCTGTCGGATATAAAATTATCCATTCTTTGAATTTCAGAATGAATTATGTATAAAATTATACACGAGGAAGAATAAGATGAAAATGATCAAAGGCATAATGAAATTTAGTCACATTTCCTCTAAGCTGTGCGCATGTGCACCCGCATACGTTTTGCAACCAGCGCACAAAGAAAATTAATGTGTGCACACAAGATTTCAAATTCTGTAGATAGCTTATTGAGTTTTTATTGAAAAAATTTTGATTCACTATGTCATTCAAAAGTGTGCACATGCTTTTATCACAGGGAAAAGATTTGCACAACAAAAGATTTTTGCGCACACTGACTTCTAAAAAAATAGAGGGGAACATTGGTCATGGGTGAATGAAACTTTGTGATAAAGACTCGCGAGGGTGAATGACACTCAAAAGAAACACTGTTCTACACTATGAGATGGGAGCCGGAATATTCACCGGCAGCAATTCACCGACATGTTTACACTGGAAACAACTTTTTCAAAGACAAACATCTCCGTTTCTAAACATGAAATATATTATTTGTAGATTGAATAATTATCCATTCATTTTTTTTTACGAATAATAGGATAAATATTTATTACTATAAAAATAATTCTTATACAAGTTTAACTTTTTTCTCGTCACGTATCGCTTTTTCGTCAAAAGTTTGAGAAGTACATAAATAGCTGAAAACGGCATAGTCCCTCCGCCGAACGATTGCTAAATCTTTAATATATTTTCGTTCCAGTAAATTGTTTTTAATTCTTAACCTTTTTGTAATTTTAAAGATCTCGGTGAATTCTATCTCGATGGATTTTAAATGCCGGTGAATATGCCGCGACTCCTATGAGATAGCCGACCATGTGTTCAATTTACAAAAGCTAGAGGTAGATTTCCCATAGTTTATTGACAACAACTGCATTCTTGACGTTCACAAATCAAATAACAACACTTATTGGTATTTTTTTCAGTTTTATTGCTTTTTCTTTTAAAATTGATAGTTAAAAAAAGATGACATCTAAACTTGGAGATGAACCACTTTTAAGCAAAATAATAAAAACCAGTCAATGTTTTTAAAAACTGTTTCACAGCTTGGAGTTTTGAATTGAAAAAAAGACCCACATACACTTACCATCGTGATTAACAAATATTAACAAGACACGTGTCTGTGCGTAACAAATAATGAGACAGTGCAGCATTTAACAGAATAACCAAAGAATACGATGGAGGGGGAAAGGCCGAGATCAGAAGTGGTCGAACCTAAAACTTGCATCTCGTTTTGTGCTTTGAGTTTGATGGAGTGAAGTGAATGCTGTATTGACTAATGGGACCTGACCTTGCCATCTTCAAGAAATAACGAACACACTAATATATACAATTTAACTTATTCCACGAAAAAGTACAAGCTCATTTAAAAAAAAAATGAAAAAAATATGCAACCTAAAACGTTCTTTGCATTTGGAAATGATAGGATAAATGAGACCAAGGACATTTCTACGAGTAGATTAACTCGATTTAAACATGTCGCACAGGAGCCTTTCGATGGGGATATTCCCAATCATTCGTCGAAAGAAAAGTTCCTCAATGGAACGAGGGTTGATCATTCGAATGCTCGGTAAGAGTAACAGAAGTTTACCAAACCGAGGCTGCACTGTAGAATATTGTCTGGACGTGTAATCACTCAGCATCAATTGGGCTTGGTCCTGTAGTCGGTCCACTTGCTTTGAATCTCGTAGGCCGCGTACTTCTGCAAGAAGACAAAATTGCTTGTTGATATTATCTTCTATAATATAAAACACAATGTGACTAAATATATTCATAGGTTACGCAACCTGTTTTACCCTCAAAATAATGTAGCATTCTGTTGTCATGGTGATGTGAACCGGCTTCAATAATGCTTTTGAAATAAAATCTGATAAAATTACTAAAAATATATTATTTAGTTCTCAAAACAACTATCTTTCAAATATTTTTTGCTCGTGACTCAAATTAAATGTGAAATTTCAAAAAGAAAGAAAACGGGACAACTTGTTGTTGTTCCCTTGAATTCAAGAAAAACGCTATGTTTTTGTTCAAATCTAAAAGTGTTGACCAGATATAACTTTCCTATTTTGCATACATAACCCCAAAATAAAATGGTATAATTAACGTTGATCATTAAACTAGGTGAAATGAAAACATTACAAATTGTAGCAATGATTACGGACATTTTTATAAAATAAAAATTTACAACCTATTGCAATAATTTAAATATCTTCTTTGATGTTTAAATTTTGGTTTAATTGCAAGAAAATAGCATCAGGTTAGTCGTAAAAAAATACTTTTGTGTACTTAAAGCGGGTTTTAAACTGTTTTTAATGTCAATTTTTGTCATCCAAAATTAACTTTGATTGCACCATGATTGTTGTCTGCTGACAGAAAAATTAAACTCTAATAAAAAATCTTAAATTTACGAGCGTCTCATGTGACAGCTGAAGTATGGATGATCAAAAATTACAAAACCTGATATTACCCACAATGACAAAAGTATGTACCCAACATTAAAACACTGTCACATGACCGGCAACACTCTAAATAAACATTAACAAATGCACATAACAGAAATCTGTCTGGAGATCTATCTGTATCAGACCTTTCCACTGAGTCGAAAAGCAGTTTTCTTTCCTCCAAAATGCATTCATCACAGTTCAGTCCTTAATCACAAAAATAAACTCTCCCTACTTGGAAAACTTGCACAACACGATCTTCCAACTTTCCTTGCAGTACATTCGTGTAGTTGTAACATTTGTAACACCTATATGGTATACATATCTACCTTGAAAAGAATTGCTTTATCTTACCTGGCCGGAAGAGGGTGATGGCTTTTAAGCATGCGTATTCTGTTGCATCTACGTGTAATTCATTGCATCGGGCGATAATGTCTTGCAACAGTCGGAGTTGGGACATCATAAAGGCTGTCTTTTCGGCATGCTGTGCGTCCAGGCTCCAACCATTGCCTGTTAATAAAGAAGCTAGAGAAGAGAAAGAAAGAGAAAATTACGTTAACAGAACTTCCACACACCACCGTCGGGCTTCGGATTTCTTCCCAGAGGTTTTATGATGATTATTTAGAGAGAGAGAGAGAGAGAGAGAGAGAGAGAAGGTATAGGATTTTTAGACTTGATTAATCACGAACGATCAAACGGATATCATTTTCGAAGCTCTAAGATAGGGATCAGCAAACTACGACCTGCGGTCCGAATCTGTCCCGCAGTCTCATTTCATCCGGCCTGCCGACTCAATACAAGAATTATTTGTTTTCATTATTTGTCTTCAGTATTGAAAAAATGAGCCAAAGTCTCATTTTTGCAGTCGTCTCAAATGAATCAATGTTTTATAGCTAAACAAAAGTATTAACAGATCGCCACTTGCAGTCAGTTTTGATTACAGGAACCACAAATAGAAAATATGTTGCACCCCACCCCCTCCAAGAATTTCATAATTCCCATTGATTGATAATACAAAGAATGTCATTAAAGTATATACTCCTATAATGAAAAACATTAAAGTAATTAAAAAACAAGCTGTTTCCAAAGCCGTGTATGACCATTGTTTCATTTTTATTCGCTTTGGCCCGCAAGACATAAAAGCATTTCTAATCAGGCCCGACCCCCCAAAGTTTCTTGACCCCTGCTCTAAGATAACAACGTTTTTTTTTAACAGACGTAATCAAAATGTGATTATTTGTTTATTTATCTATTATTTATTTGGGGTCAATCGCGGCTGACAATCAAGGAAAACGGACATCATTTTCGAAGCTCTAAGAAAACAACCTTTTTTTAACAGATGTAAAAGTACGTGCAGTGAAGTACTCTAGGACTGTAACGAGTACATTTTATGGTGTCGAGGAGACCAAGACTGAGCTGACAGATTAAGATCACTCCACCCCTAACCAACACATCATGGGCCAGCGTGGCAGGGTAAGTTCCATCACTCCCCGTGACTTAGGGCCTTTCTCAAAGTCTGTTGTTGTAGGTTTATGTCCAACAACGGAATTTAAAGGCTGATTATAATGATGAGACTTGACTAATCACGAAAAGTCTGTAAATGGAAGTTTTACTTAGCTTTGTGATACTGACTAAGATTCTAATTAAAACTGTTTCAGTTTTAGCTGTCATAAAAATAACGTTCGAAATATTATTTGTAGGTCATCTCATCATCATCATCATCATGATGTTCGTCCTTTGTAGACGATGATAACGGCTTCAGTTCTGAATGGTGCAGTAGTTGCGGTGCTGCGCATGGTCTGAAGTCACGGCTCGCGTTTGGAGGGAGAGTTGCATACATCGTGAGTCTCACTCTCTCGTCCCTGTCTGTCTGGGTCAATCGTCAAGACGAGTCAGGATGGCTGGAGACAGACTGGGATGTAGTGAATCACCAGAGCGCTCTGTGTGTCACAACCAGGCCTCACTTCCTGGTTTGGAATCAGAGTTGTTCGTCTCTTAGACTGGTTGCCAACCACGGCTGGAGATTCATGCCTATCTCAAGGGAATTAGCGCGAAGTGAACGCAAACTAAGCGGAGTTTGAAATCTGTTCACCGATTCAATTTTCCACACTTCTAACCGTTAGCAGGGCCATCTTATCACATGGACACATTGGGCAGATGCCCGGGGTCCCCAAAATTGTAGGGGCCCCGAAATTCAATTTTGAAAAGTAAAACTTATGGTTAATAATATTAAATAGCAGACATAGAGAACCTTCTTTAAACCTATGTTTACATTCATGACTCTTTATTGAATCCATGTATTAAATCAGGGTTTGCACAACGGTCCGGGGCCAAAACCAATACATTACTTTGCCCGGGGGCCTCAAATATTCTTGAGACGGCACTGACCGTTAGACCACTGCACCTCAATCTAATCTGTTAGTGATCGAACAATTTGGGTAACGCCACAAATTTTTACTAAGGAATGCAAATCGTCTGCCGATAGAACAGAGTTACTTACCTACGTCGATGGGCATTGACCATTGTGAAGTGCTGAAGACGAACAGTTCACTCCAACTTTCTTCCAAAAGAATTGCTTGGTCTCTAAAGGGTTGCTGTAGAAACGACGGGATGTTTCGAGCCCACTTGACAGACATGAACAAAAGACGGGCTGCCGTTTCGTAAACGTTCTCCACTCCATTGCTATTGACGTAAAAATGTTGGTCGGGTCCGACCAAACCGCTGGTCAGCATCCCAAATGGTGGTTGGTAGGAAGACGGGCTCATGTTGACCGCAGAGGCTGGAATCACTTTGTAAGGGAACGGCTGTGGGTGGTTATTGTTTGGCCCTGTCGGTGGGTGAGTCGATGTGGTTGTGCTCACTGAGTTCTCTTGTGAAGTTGTACCGGATGATTCTGAAATTTGGGAATGGAATGTTTATTTTATTAAGAAAGCAACTGACATCCTTTGGGTCTTTTTCGTTAGTACCCACCAAAAGCTAACGACCATGATTTTAAAGCCTAAAAAGAAAAAGAAGTTGGATTTTCTTTTTTTTGACGAAAAAGACCCAAAATACTGTGTCTTTTTCGTTAGTCCCCCACTACAAAAACGAAAACCCTAACCAAGGGGGGAATTTAGGTAGGGGGGGGTAAATATAAGGCTAAATTGGAATTTCAAATGATATGTTCCTAATTATTTTCGCTTGATTTCTTTGAGTAACAAATACACAGCATCAGCTGCTGTACGATTATACAATTAAACTAATTCTTTTTATAAAGCTGTTTAATTATACGTAAAATAAAGTTTTTATTTGAAATTATTCTTTGTTGCAACTTAATAAATGAAGGGGGGAATACTAGTAATCTTATTGTCAAAAGTGGGGAATGACCTTGAAAAGGTTGGGAACCACTGCAACCCAAACCCCTAACCCTGGGGTGGACTAACGAAATAAACTTAACGTATATCAATTGCCACTGGCTATGAGAATTTGGGTCTGGTGGGGACTAACAAAGCAGTCCCCAAATGCTCTATATTGTTTTTTTGTCAAACTCCAGTACAAAGTCTGGAGTTGACTTAGTTTTCCTACCGTAACAAGAACAACAAGAATAATCCTCACCAAAATTAGGGGTGTAAACCGATATGTAAAATTCACATTCCTCTACGGTGATTTGAACTGACGACCAACTGATTGCCAGGAGGCTGGCTTACTGACTGAGCTAAATTGACAAGTCTTACATATCAACGAACATTTATCATACAGATATGCATGGGCTTATTTTATTCTAATAAATAAATACATGTATACAAAAAATGATATATACAATACAAAAGTTGCTGTAATCATCTTTAGTTGGAATAGAAATTGGAGTGGAGTTTGACCCTGCAGCAGTCTTGTTGTTTTTTCTTATTTCAAATTTTGATAGCATTAACCTCTTCTTCGGGCAAAGCAGTAAAAACTTGACCGATCTGGAACCCAATTAAAAAGATGTACAAGACTGACCGTACTTTAAAAGAATGGACGTTAGCTTTTTGGTGGGCAATTTTGTATAATGATGTAAAGTAGAACGATGTAAGAGGCACTATTAACGAAATGGTTGATTAAGAAGGCTTATACGTCGAAAGTTGTCATTCAAGTTGGAATCTTTGGGACCCAAAGGAATTTGTGCTCTTTACTTAGCTTTGTTGATGACTAATGACTTGTTGGCGAGGAGAGACACTAATAAAGTTACCAGCTGCATGAAATTAGGACCGGCTAATATAAGCAGATACCTCCTACCCTCAAAAGTCGCGCACTCTCACACACATGTCGTTTATAGACAAACGCATTTCCTCTTTCTCTTGAAAGAGATAGATAGATAGGGGTGAGGTAGAGAGGGGGCAATATATATGAGGGGAAAAGGGACAATTGACCCATATATAAGCACACAGTTATGTTTACAAATCTACTTATATAAAAAAAAACAATGTGATTTTCTTGGTCCGCTGCCCGTAACACTGTATTCTTCCGCTCAAAGGTAATCATTTTTCTGATAAAAAAATATTTCCTACCCACCATTTCAAACTATGAACTCTTCCACTGAAAAAGATTCAGTATTTTTTCTTAAAAGATCATCTGTAGAAATTCAAATATATCCGTGAATCTTTTCACAGGTATTTACTAGTACATACCTTCCCTGTTATAACATGGTTCGTTATAGCACGGTTCGCGTTATAATGCGGGTGGATGGTAGATCCCGAAATATTAAACTAGCTCCAAATAATAACGCGATTTTATGTTTCTTGGACCCCAACACCCGCGTTATAACAGGGAGAAGCCTGTATATAAAGATTGGTTTTAAAAAGTAAAGCGTCCGTATCTTAAGAGACAACTCCCAATGGAGTACGAAGCCCGGTGACGAAGACCCAGTTCCTGTTGCATGCGTCTGCTTAGTGATCTTTGTAAATTTCGAGACCAGGACTTTATTCTTACAAGTTTTTATGACCCTCCCCTGGTAGGATGCAAGTCCACCGAAGGGATACCTCCACACAAATTAGCTGCTGTGGGAAATTTTCCCATATGAAGATTCTTCCACACTCTTCGCTCATACCGGAAATCGAACCCAGGACCCTCTGCGTGTGAGGCAGCCGTGCTAACCATTACACCATCCGAGTGGCCTACCGAATGGTTTCGTTATGGGTAAATCAAATAAAACACTTCTTGTCTGCTCACCTGTGCTGTCGGAATCTGTTTTCTCTCTCTTGAGGTCTGTAGGTGAGGAATACCCGACTGATGCCTTTGACGAGCAATTGTCTTTTCTTGTGCAATCGACACTGCCCGTCTCTCTGCCACTGCCAGCACCACTGCCACGCCCTATAGACTCTCCGGGTTGACCCCTGGCGTTACCTGACGATCGGAACCCTATTTCTCTGATCGAACCTGGATTTGTCTGAGCTAGTTGGTTCTGGTAAGGATGTGTTGCATGCTGGGAATGGTGATGATGATGGTGTAGGAATGCGGCGGCGGCGGCCCGGCTGTTCTGGTCAGCTAACTGAATGGTGATTGGCTGAAACACTTGACCAGCACCGTAACCCTGGAGGTCATGGTGTAGGGTCACAGGGCTAGAGTACTGATGGAACTGGGCATATTCTAACCTGGAAGAAAAAGAAACGAATGACTTATTTTTATTGAAGAAAAATGCCTTGCTATATTGCTTCTTGGACTTACACGGAGCAATCTTTCAATAAAATGAGTTAAAATATTAGGTTGTTACACAAGAAATGTTGTTTCTTTTTACATCATAGATAATAATGCTAAAAGTGAAAGATTTACTAATGCAATTGAATTTTTAGCATATTCAATGAAAATAGAGATAATTCATTATTATTGGAGGACTTTGAACCCTTAATAGAAATGATGTCTACCTAAGAAGTTACACTAATTCTCAAGTAGAAATTCAAATTAGGACATAATGCCGCTTAAACTACTGATAACATCAGTAAAACATTTGGAGTAAGCATTACTACACTGCAAACTGTTCAGCATTGGTTCAATAGGTTTATGTCTGGCAGTGTGGATACCAATAATAAACCTTGAGGAAAGCCCAAACCTGTTATTATCATTATCAACAGCGGTGGCCAACCACCCACGAACAACGGTTTGGGCACTTTCTGGAAACTTTAGGACTCGGACAGCGACCATATCACGTCATCTCCAGCCAATAAGGAAGTTTAAACAGTTGGGAAAATAAGCCTCACACGAACTGAATGAAATGCTCCTTGATAGTACCTGATCCCACACCTCTCAGTTGCATTTGCCTAAGCATAGAGAATTAAGATATCAATTCTTGCAACATCCTTTCAAACCATCTTTTCAAACATTTTATATCATATCCATAATAAAAGGTTTAATTATATGGAAAACCACAATTATACCCGAAAAACATACAATCATAAAATGATAACGGGTACATTTTTAGGGAAGGGGTGACAGTCAGTCGCCCCCCCCCGCCTTATTTTCAACATTTTGGCTTAAACCATTAACTGCGGAAGATGGTGAAGAGTAATAGTTATCCATTGCAAGATAAAAGCCCTTGTCTATTGCAACATAATGTATTGCTAGTTATCCATTGCAAGATAAAAGCCCTGACTCACAGATAGAATTGTGTTGCGACCAATCACAGTTAGCCATAGAACTGCAAATGACGGAAATTTCCTGTATTTGCAGTGCAATTTGAAAAACTCCAGCAAGAAAAAAAAAGTATAAAAACCTGGAATGGTCTAAGATTTTTGTAATAGGGACGAAAGGAACTTGATTTTCTTCGCCAGGTCTTCTGATTCCGTCTGTACTGGAATGTCGCTGTTGATAGGATCTGGGTGCTCGTTCGTGTTGGACAGCTGCAATGGAATTCAACTTATTTAGTCCAGTCAAATTAGAGTTGGACCCGGAAAGAAATACACCATTAGCGAATTTTGCATAAAGAGTTGCCCCATTTTATGTAGAATAACAGATTAAAAAACCAAGACTTGAATGTTTGGGGAAAATCTTTTTACATCTCATTCAAAATTGTAGTATTTTTTTACTATTTTCAGTCAGTTTTGGCACTCTTGTCTGTACATACGATATCTCTACAAGGTTCTCTATGAATATCAATAAGATTTTGTGGAAATGTGGGTCATTTTTAACATCGAATGCGCTAGTGTGTGAAACTTTACAATTTACAATCGGGGTAGCCATTTTATAGCCATTTACAATCGGTTTTAGCCATTGTATAGCCATCCGAAAAGCTGTTTGAATTAACCACCATGAAATTGAACATTACCTAAAATTCCACTTACCATTGTGGCCGATCATTCTGAATTCAGAATGAAGACTTCAGAATGAAGACTTCAGAATGAAGACAATGCACTCTTGAAATCCTCTATTTTTGCTTAAATTCCACCCTTTACATTTGTGTTTATAAAATATTTTCTCTAAAGGTTCACGTCTTGGTTTCTTTCTGTTATTCTACATAAAATTGCGCTTCGTTTGGTACCAAATTTGTTAGTGGTGCATTTACTTCCCGCTTTGACCATTTTTTGGTGGATAAATTGTAATGATTCGTTGAATGTTTTTAAAATGTTCAAATAAAATTAATTATTTTAAAATCCTTTTAAAAATGTATTCCCACTTTATTCAAAGAACTCTCGAGTCAAAGTAATTAACTCGTGATTAATTAGGCTCCAAGTTTACAAAACGGTCAGTATGTTTAAATTTTCATTCTCTTAAAGGAATATCTATATTATAATGATCCGATTTCTGTATTTTGGTTTGTTGGTTTGTAACCATAACACAGACACAGCGGAACATCACAGCGCAATAATTGTTAACGCAATAATTGTTAGCGCAATATCGTTAAAATGCGGATTGGGCGTACACGACCGAAACAACAAAGACGCGGAAATTAGTACGAAAACAAAAACACACACAATGTTAACAAAACTATTAGGTTGGCCAAAAAGTTCGTTTTATATTAGTCGATAGATGGCATTTGGAGTGTATAGTTTTCATTTAAAAAGATCTCCCTTGATTGTATTGTAATAGCCGTCATATTTACGTGCATTTTTTTAATTTGTTAAAATTGGCGTATTTTTCATTATGGATTCTAACATAAAATGGTATAAAATAAGCAATATTTTCGGCATTTGCTTTTTGTAATTTTATTTTAAGGAAGGTAAGAATGCGACTTAAACGCATAAAAGATTTGCGCAGTTTATAGAGAATGCAATGTAAATGATCGAACGTGTCAAAAGTGGTTTGCAAAGTTTCTTGCTGGAGATCAAATTGCTGTGAAAACAAACAACACTAATTGAGTTGGTGAGAAAAAGAAAATGTAACTTAATCTTTTTTTCTCCTTTTTAGGCTTCCGTACTTTAAAACTATAGACGTTAGCCTTTGGTAGGGTCTAACGAAAAAGACCCATATTCAGTGTATGATGTATTGTAAGAGAACTTTGTATACCGCCATGTCGCGTTGGACACACTGGTTCTCGTAAGATCACCGAAATTAAGCGACGTCGAGCCTGGTCATAACCCAGATGGGTGACCGTCTAGGAATACCAGGTGCCGTATGCAGCAACGAGATTATTCTGCGGTCGTCTTAGCCTATGCTGCCGATTAACAGAGCATCTTGCCAAGCTGGGACCGGACTGTGCACCCGGTCCTTTCTCAAACACACGCTGCTCCATAGAGGACAGACGGCGGTGTGCTCTCCTAGGAGCCGTATCGAGTGACAATGATCCCATCTCAAATCTCAGCTAATTCTACTACGAATGCCTCTATGTGTTGAGTATTAACGTATGAAAAGCGTTCATCTCTGATTTGTTGGCCAGCAAATCAAATGGCGATCGATAATAGCGAAAATACTCACACTCACCATCTCTGTTCATTTTCATTTCTAGGCATTTCTTGAAGCGACACGCCTGGCACTGGTTTCGTCTGGCCACATCCACAATACAGGCACCATTTTCCTTGCAGACATAATCGAGATTTCTACGAATACTTCTCTTGAAGAAACCCCGGCAGCCATCGCAGCTAAGGACGCCATAATGCTTCCCTGAAGCTCGATCACCACAAACCAAACAAAGAGCATCGTTTTTCTTACTGGATGAACCTAGGAAACAAACAAGAAGAAGGAAATAAAAAACACTCTGATTATTTATTTTTGTCAACAAAATTCGAAAGCATTTGTGAACTGATTTTCATTCAGTTTCTTTTTATAGACAATGGGTTTGGCAGAGGTATGCGCTCTCTGAATGTTTTTTTTAGTTTTTATGACAGTCTTACCAATGATGCCGTTGCGGGTTTATCCTTAGCGGTACAGGAGCAGATTGTATACAGGCAGCCCTGATTTTACGCCGGTTTGATTTACGCTGATTTACAATAAGGCCGATTTGAAATTTGACCAATTTCTTTCTTCTTTTTGGTAATTCAGGAAGTATTTTATTGATTAATTCATTATTTATTTATTTTATATATTAACGAACAAAAATTATATTTAGTAGTAAAATCTTATATTAATATTCTTATATAATGGATTTATTTTGCAGCGACTTCGTTTACGCCGCCTCCACTTGGAACGCATCCTCGGCGTAAAATTAGGTCATCGTAGACCGTGGTTTTTTGTAGAATGCTCAATACCCGGGGTAGA
>VCCN01003439.1:4130279-4141595 GCA_006491835.1 Architeuthis dux | reverse complement strand
AAAAATTGTATTATAATCTAATAATTATCAGTATTCTACAGTGAACAGGAAGATAGTTTTCCACATATTTGTTCATTTTGGTAAACATTCTAAGATATTCTATTTTTTCAGTCCCTTCTCACCCAAAGGACATTCAATATATAAAATATAAAATGGAAGTCAGTTTCCTTGAAAAAATATTGATAAGCTTAGCTTACCTTTCATAAAATTGATGTTTTTCATAAATTTTATATGCTTATATAAAAGTACAAAAACCTAGATGGCAGACATAACAAATATAAAAAAAACTCTCAAAAGAAGCAAAAATCAGGTGTTTTTTACGCGCATGTATAAAACGTTTGTGGAACCTCTAAGAACCCCGGTTGAGAAAGGCTGCTTCTTGTGACAATCAAAGATATAAGGGAGATAATCCATAAGGTTCTAGTATTTAATCTTCAAGCTTTCAAAAATTATTTTATTGTTCATTAATTATTTATTTATTATTTGATGAAGTATTGTAATCCATCATATTAATTGTGACTACTATAATGGTTTACTATACTTCATCCAATAAAAGAAAACACAAAAATCTGAAATTATTGAACGATATAGAAAGGTTGATACTGGTTATGAATTTCCTCGTTTTATTTAATAAAAGCAACGTTAAGACTTCGATTGTAAATGGCATTTTCCCTCCTAAGCTTTGTGGCACAAGGCCAATTGGAGATTGGGAGGTTGTTGTACCAGTCTTCAAGATGTGAAGGGCCTGCCCGTCTTGAAAATCAGCATATCTATCTAAGCACTTTATTATAAAATCTTTGTAAACAGGCCATTGTTACCAACTTTGTCTATAAACTGCATAATTTTAGTTTTTTTGTAAAATTTATTTTTTAAAAATCACAATGTTTCAGCCACTCTACTCTTGGGCCTTCCTCAGGAGTCTGTGGTATTTTACAATACTGAACTTTGTACTTTTACTCTCATGCAATCACATCCAGTGTCTGTGACTGAAAGCTCTGGAAACTGTCAGCCCCTGACCCATATGTTGAACCTGTGACATATGGGAGGTGAAGCGCTTGGCCTCTCAAAACATGATTGACATTCCAAAATACAACGCACCTGAGAAAGGCCAGACGCTATGGTGGCTGAAATGTTGTGATTAAAAAAGACAAGGTAATTGGTTTAAAAGAATACACATATATAAAACGCAATGAGTATCCATATATGTATATACTTATTATTATTTTTATTTTCCAGTGAGCGTACAGATACTACACTCTGATCCTAGGTAGAAGTGCCTGGCAACGACACTTTGATCCTAGGCAGAGTGCACAGATACTCTGATCCTAGTCAGGAATGCTGATTTACACGTAAATAATCCGTCGTTTTTGATGGGTACTATACTAGTCAAAATATAAGTTTTAAACCCCCAGATTTCTGCCAATACTTGGTTTCTTTCCCTCTTTGGTTTATTTGAAACTTTTGATTTTTGTTTTCCAGGAACATTTTGGTCGGCTGAAGGGTTTGAAATTGTCATGGGTTGGTGACGGCAACAATATAACGCACTCACTTATGATTGCCTGTGCCAAACTAGGAATGGAAATGCGAATAGCCACGCCAAAGGTAAAAGAAAAAAGAAGATATGAATGAACTAGAAATTGATCAGAGAGTGCATACCCAACGTCAACGCCATTGTCAGTAAAAACTGAACAATCAACTTACAGACCCCAGACTATGCTGTAACAAAAGCTTGTAATAATTATTCATTATTGCATTACACTTCCAGTACACATACAGCAGTGGGGTCCAAAGATTATTTCCCTTGAATACACGGACATAGGCGAAAATAATCCCTTACCTAAAAATTGTTTTTGATTGCACAAGACAAGGTTAGAAAACAACAAAAACAGATTAAAATAGTCTTAAATAAAAGGTAATTTATTTGTGATGAGCTATATGAAGTTATTTTTACTTGCTATGCACTTTCATCTTTCTGTTTTTTTTGTTGTTTTCTAACCTTGTATTGCGCGATTGAAAACAATTTTTAAATAGGGGATTATTTTCGCCTATGTCTGTGTAATGAAGGGAAATAACTTTTTTGTCTTAAATCTTTGGACCCCACCTGTATGTGTACCACACTTCCATTATAAAGAATGTCATTACTCAATTGTCCTATTTTGCAATATTAACAAAATCTAAAAAAACATTCCTGGATCAAAGTTCCTTGGCCCATGGTCATCCCATCCACAAAATAACATTGAAATTCATTGAGAACTTTTGGAGATATTTGGGCAAACAGACAAACATAGGTGAATATGTAACCTCTGTCCAACTTTGATGATGGAGGTAATGAATTGCCTTCAAGCGAGTTACTCTAAGATTGAACTATTCAGAGATAATTGATATTAACTTTTAGTGTCCTTATAAATTTTCTTTCTTTCAAAATCCAAGATCTTGATTGATTGAACTGTTAATCACTGCTACCCACAGCACTGGTTTATTGCTGGGTTTAGGTTATTCATGTGTTCTGACATTTATATGTATTTAGGTATCCGGACTTTGCCCAGCCCTAACCGTTCATAGTAGAAACTTGAAATTTTGCGCACACACTCCCTTCAATGAGTAGGGAAAATGATGTTTTGGTTGTTTGAAAATTACACCCCTAATTAGGTTTTTAGAGGGAGAGGGTCAATATGCAATGTAAGTTTATGCTAAATTGATCACTTGTTTGTGCCTGGTTTTCTTTTGAAAGTTCAGACCACTTTTAGTGATCACAGCCCAACAAATGGCAATAGAAGTAACTCCCAATGCAGAATATATGGGTTGTGGTGATTCATAATTTCCTTTGGAATGCTAGTAGTATTTGTTTTCTCTTTCTATTGAAAAGAGGACTGTAAGTTGATGTTTAAAACACTTCATGCAAAATAATGTAATGTAAAACTTTTATTTTAATTTTTTTACACTTGTAACTTTTTTTATTTTCCAGGGTTTTACACCAGATGAAAATGTTATAAAGTATTGTGATGAAATTGCATCAAAGGTAATTAAACTACATGTAACTCTTAATTTTGTATATAAACAAGACCTTATATTTCTCTACATGCAGATTAGCCTTTCTCAACCTTTTTAGACTAGAGGAACCCTTGAAATAACTTTCATATCTCAAGGAAAACCTGCATTAGAGCATTATATAGCTAACGACACATCAGTGTCTACAAAAATTTATACGTATTATATACTCTATTATATTATAAACTACTGACGATATAAATTTATTTATGTGTGATTGTAGCTTTTTAGAAATTTTTCTTTTTTTAAAAAAACTGAAATTTATAACGATTACAAAAATGACACTTGCTAAATATTCTGGTTCTTCTAGTGTCAAATGTCATCAAGACAGGGACTGCTACTCATTATATAAAAAACCTCAAATAAAGCAAACCAGGTGCTTTTTTTCAGTCATGTATAAATTTTCCATGAACCCCATTTTAGAAAGGCTGATGTAGAGAAATATAAGGTTTCTAACCCCCCTCCCCCCCAAAAAAAGCTGAAAAAAATGGTATGGTTATATTAGAAATACAATGAACAAATTCTCAATCAACCGACTGTATACATGAGAATAAGAGGGGAAATAACTCCTGTAGTTATGGTCTTGTATTATAAAAATCAAACTTAGTTTTGTCCATGGTAAACCTTTCTTGCAATTGTGCAAATTTAAAAAAAAAAAAAAATTCAGACCCTTTTTAGTGATCACTGCCCAACATAATGCGAGAGAAATAACTGATTCATTGATCACCCCTTTTTCCAATTTTTCAATCACCCCCAACTTGGCATGTGCCAAAAGACATTGGTCATGTGACGGTTTCTATTGAGTGATAAAACCAGACCTGTTTTTTTTTGTTTTTTTTTTAAATTTAAAAAAGGTTTTGCAAGTCAAAATTGGGTTGCTTCCTTGAGGCCGAAGTGTCTCAAAGCTGGGAAACACAGTAATTTTAATGATATGCGATGAATTGCCAAATCTATTTTTGCACGTAAGTAAATACTGTGTAAGTATTTTTGTAATCTGTAATACAACAGCTAAAAAGATCTTCCTTTTTTCTTTTTTCTATATGTTAGACTGGTTCTTTGCTTCACTACACACATGACCCCAAAGAAGCTGTGAATCAATCCAATGTAATCATCACAGACACATGGGTGAGCATGGGACAAGAAGAAGAGAAGGAGATGAGAATCAAATTATTTGCAGATTATGTTGTAAATGATCAGGTAACAGTTTTTACTATCTTTTTAATTCTAATATTTTTAATTTTGGACTATTTACCGTAATCCATTGTATCTCATTTTGAGATATATATCCAGGATGAACAGAATGTCCTTCCCTGATTATGTACAATCATTTCTTAAAAACTTACCTCTCTTGACTTTTTTTATGGGGTCATACCAAGGACAAAATTTACCAGTTCCTTATATTGAAAAGGATAACGGATGCTTTAGTGATGGTAACTGAAGAGATGTGTATCGCTTAGACATGATCTGGGCAACAAATGGAGCACATATTGTAGTTTACAAATAACAGAAAACAAATCTGTGTTAAGGTATAATTTACAATAAACCAAACTATTTGTTTACAGTGTTGTTTTCTTTCTAAGTTGCTATCATCAACTTAGAAAGAAAACAACCAAAGATTACCAAACAAATAAATAAATAAACGAAAACGAGAACAGCATAAAAAGCTAATAAGAACAAGACAATAATTAGATGAATTGTCTATAACCAATTATTATTCCAAGTTTTGTTTTCTTTCTAAGTTGATGATAGCAACCTAAAAAGAAAACAACAACACCATGAATAAATAGTTTGTTCCTGTGAACTATAAATTATCAAATTGAACTACAGGAATAAATTAACACATTATTTTTTATTAAATTTTGACTAGTATTTATACCTTCATCTTAATCTCAGTTGCTTTTATATACAACTTTCAATTTGGGGTATTGTTTCTATGGCAATGAACAGTGCGATCAGATAATAAAGAATAAGTCTTCGATGAGAATCGAAATTGCACCCTCTAGTTTATGCCTATCTGCTTTTACCAATCAGCCACAAAGACTAGATTAGCAGAAACTGATTCACACTTTTTAAAAACTCACTCCTTACATCTGCTCTCTTTTGTTGTTTTTACTTATGAGTACTAGTAGTCTTAATAAATCAATTTTTATTATTTTGGATGAAGTAATTGTAACACATTATTTTTTATTAAATTGTATATAAAAACAACTGAGATTAAGATGAAGAGTAAATTAATTAACTAAAATAATTCAACTCAAAAAATAATTTTAATTTGTGTATCTCAATAAATTGTTTTAATTCCAGTTTGTTTTTGTTGGTCCTCCTTGCACTGAGATGCGCTCAGTTATTGGTTGGGTCACAGTTTGAAATCAGAGAAATACTTTATTCTCACCCTGTATAGATATACATATATATTTATGCAATAACTTGTTAATCCCCATTAAAAGAATTCACGGATATATTTGCATATCTATGAGATGATCTTTTAAGAAAAGAAACTACTGAAATTGTTTCAGAGGAAGAGTCCATTGTTTAAAATGGTTTGTAGAAGATATTTTTATCAACAAAATTGTTACCTTTAAGTGGAAGTGTTCATTGTTATGGACAGAGAAACAGAAAAATCACACTGTTCATTATATATAAGTAGATAACAGTCAAGGGAAGGTTTTACTTCAGTCTTGTTACAGATGGTTGACGTTTTGACTTTGGGCCACTGAAAACCAACTTAACATTTCTGATAACCTCAAATTAGGAGTTTAAACTTGTTTTTTATACAAACAATTTTATTATAAATTTATTTTATTAATTGATGCACAAAAATTGTATAATTCAACAAAACTGAAAGTCAAACCATAGACGTACGAGTTCTCTCCCATGCTCCAAAAAAGAGGCTCTAGCTTGAAATGAGAAATCAGTCAGTGGTGGCCATTGGTACTATGTCACTCAGTCAGGGCAATCGGTTTTAGAGATGCTCATGTATCTAAAAACTGAACACCGATCATAACCATCTTAGGCTTAGAAAATGTTACACTACAATGAATTTTTTCTAATGTTAAATTTTGTTTATATATAAATGTACTAGAATACTGGAATTGTCTGGTATGCATAGCCTCAATGAAATTAAATAAAATGTCTAAGAATAAGTTTATCAACCAATATTAATTCTTGACTAGTATCTTCTTTCATTTTAAATTCTTTACTCCGACAGTCATTCTGAGCAGAGAGTAAACAGCACAGATCGGGAATAAAGAATATGGTCTAGGTGAGACTCTAACTCGAGTCCCTTTTATATAGTGAAGCTGCCTATGCATGGCACTGCTCTACCGACTGTGCTACTAGAGCTCTTACGGCTGGCAGAAGATCTTCAGATCACCCTTCATCCTTCCCCGATCGTTCGGCACCATATATGCATGGCACTGCTCTACCGACTGTGCTACTAGAGCTCTTACGGCTGGCAGAAGATCTTCAGATCACCCTTCATCCTTCCCCGATCGTTCGGCATATGTTTTTACTAGTTGTAGACTTAGTAATATTATCCAGATTTATTTTTTATCAGACGAAGGATTCTCAACCATTATTAGTTTTTGACTAGTATTTTCTTTTAACTTAAATTTTATAGTTTCTTTTTATCCCACTGAATACTAACTGCAGTAAACTAAGTTGTAATGAAAAGCAACTAAAAATAATTTAAGATGAAAGAATTACTAGTCAAAAATTAATAATGGTTGACAATGCTTCAACTAACAAAAAATAAATCGGGATAACATAAGTTTATCACTTTTTTGTATTTATACTTGGTATTTTTGTTTTTAGCTGGTGAAGTTAGCAGCTCGTGATTGGGTGTTCATGCATTGTCTGCCCAGATATCCATTTGAAGTAACTGATAGTGTGTTCCACAGCAAGAACTCCATCGTATTCCAGGAGGCAGAGAATCGAAAGTGGACTGTCATGGTAATTGAATGTTAAATTATATTGTATTAGTTTACCCATGCCGTTCCAAAATGACGGCAGTATTCAAATGTTAAATTTCAAGGGGAATAACTACTTAAAAAAAGTTACTTCCATTGCACATTTAGGTAAATCTTTTAATTTTTTGTTTGTTTTACATTCTATTCACAGAAGAATTCCATTATTGTTTATTCTATTCCACTGTCAATTAGGAGTGGTATCAAGCAATTTATCATATTAAGAGTTAAATAATTTTGCAATTGCATTGTACTTAAAAAATATAAACATTACGTTGCTCAGCATTTTCTTGTTTATATTCAACCAGAATGGACCTGGATTATTTTTGTTTGCAAAGAAAAAAAGAATGAGTGAGACTACTCTATAATTAGTATTTAATAGTTATCTCCTTTGAAAAAGTTGAAACCCTTTGAATTAGCAGATCACCTAATTACATGTCTTTCTTGTTCAGTTATGTAATACAAACTAATTTCTGTGTGGGTTTGTCATTGTCTGTGGTTGTAAAAGCTGGGAAAATCTCATTTACTTTATTTTTTGTGACACATACATCCTAGTCGGCTTCTAAAAAAGATCTATTGTACATATATATCCCAGCAGTCAGAAACCTCTGGATATATATGTCCCAAGGGTCTCCAAAAGGTTAAGCTACCCCCAGAAACTTATACAGGGTGTTTGAAAAAGGATGCAACTGTCTTTTTGACAACTTGTATTTAAACCATTTTAAAACTAAAAACTAATTTTTAAAGACACAAATCACAAAAAGATGCCAATTACACATACATTTTAACTTTACAAAAGATGTTGAAAGTGATTTCCTTTAACCAGGATGCAGGTTCGTAGCCGTTTCATTACATTGGAAAACAGTCCACTCGGATACCTCATATGCAGAAGGTCCTGGGTTTGATTCCCAGTATGCGCAAAGAGTGTGTAAAACTCTTCATTAGGGCAAATTTCCCAGTGCACTCAGCAGCTAATTGAGTACACTCTAAGCTCTGTGATTAGGGTGGAGGTATCTCTTTGGTGGACTTGCATCCTGCCAAGGGGGTGGTCATAAAAAAAACTTGTTTGAATAAAGTCCTGGTCTCATCCTTGCAAGTTTCAAGTCTGGTTAACTAAGCTGACACATGCAACATAAACCGGGTCTTTGTCACCAGCCTCCATACTCCATTGAGAGTTGTCTCTTAAGAGACGGGACAGCGCTTTACCTTTTTACATTGGAAAATGACATAGCTGACACAACACAAAGGAATGGATGCTCAAATCAGTTTAGCGCATGATGCAATCATTTCAACTGCTAAATACTGTTATCTCTTTAGTGATCTACTTTATTGCCACAGGACTAATATTGTTGCATAAAATTTACGTGCGTATAAATTCTACCCTCTTATCCTTAGTGTTGTGTCCTTCCTGAAATACCCAGTCTGTAGCCAAATTTGTTCTATTTGTTTCCTTATCTACTATCTATATATTAACCCGTTTCAATTATACAAACCTTATTTTTCTTTGTCTGTTGAAATTCTCTTCTTCTCTTCTTAACAGGCTGTGATGCTTCACTTGCTTCAGGATTACAGTCCAGTTCATCCGAAACCAAATTTTGGTTTGTAGGAAAATCCACAGAATTCTGCTATGAACTCTGAATTCAACATGATTCAAAAATCTGATATATCAGACTTTTGCTCCTTACAATGTATGGCACTGCACAAATCTAAAAAAATCGAAGATTTACAAATTGTGTTCATTTTGAGATTTGATATTAAAAATCATGCGTTTAACATTGATTTAAAAAAACTTTTTTTTTTAATTACCATATTTGTCAGCCTATAAAACCCATGATTTATGAAATTAATTTTGGGACTAACGCTGATGGCAACTCCTTCAAAACCCATAACTGTCCATTTTGAGCTTCGGTAGATGAATCCCTAGGGCCATCTTAAGAATATTTGAGGCCCTGGGCAAAGAAATGTACAGAAATCTTTTTCTAAAATCGTGAGCCCATGCAATAAAAAGGCTCTAGTCATAATATCAGTGCATTTGAAGCCATGCAATATTTACATAGTTTTTAAAAGAATTTAAAGGTATGTGTCTTATATGCTGGACAAATATGGTAGTTGTACTTTAAGAATGGATTTTAGCATTTCAAGACTTACTATTACGAATTAATGCTGTTAATAATTTACTAATAGACACTGCTGGAATGAGGTAATCAAGTAATACTCGATTCTTCTACGCTTTTTCCATGACAAAGTGCCTCTTGATGTTCATATAAATAAAATATTTAAGAGACACCATCTTTGTTTGTTTTATTGATTATTTATTTTTTTTGGTTTATAAATAAAAACTTTGATTTCTGCAACTTTTCTTGCAAAGCATTTATTTATGCAGATACAGATAATGGTATTATGCAGATACAAGTTAATTTCTGGAAAAATTCAGATATATCCGAATTTTTTCTTTGTCGTTTTCTAAGAAAAAAAAGATAGCTGACACACACTTGGTTTCAGTGGAAGCATCCATTCATTGTTTCAAATGGTGGGTAGGAAATATTTTTATCAGAAAAATTGTTACTTTTAAGTTGAAGTATCCATTGTTGCGGACAAAAGAAAATCACCCTGTTCATTATTATAGTAGATACATGAATTCTATATACTGAGGAAACCGCTTATTACGATCACTTTTGGACCTTTTAGATGATGATAACCGGCTGATAACATTAAGCGAAGTATATAGAAATTAGAACAATATACATTCATTTTTATGAACAACTCTACATTATAAAAGATTAATATGAAATTTTATTTTTTAATCTCACTACAATTGTAGTTTTTAATTTTTAATTCATTGTAAATAAAGTGTTTGGGACCTACTGATTTTGATAACAATAACCATTTCATAACATTATCTGTGATAAACGACTTCCTCTGTATTAACAAACAACCTCAATCAGCCAAACAATTGAATACAATAAATCTTCGAAGTATTAAGGGGAGAAAACTTTATATCGAGTTCTCTCCCTTGAATTTATGCCCAATTCTCTTCCTTGAAACTGTCAAACTTGCAACTTATATCGTAGGATGTTTAATGCAAACAAGAAATGTTCTGGACTCGAGTGATGTTACTTTATTTACTGCACAAGCTGAACATCCGACCGTAGACCAGGATTATCAGCTAGTTCCTGTGGAAGGCCTATTTTCTTGACCAGATAGAATATATAATATTATTCTGATTGTTCCTACCTGAGATAGGAGATCATGGATTTGAGCTATATATTAATTAAATCATACCTTATTTGAAAAATCATCATCATGAACTCTTGGATCACATTTAATTTAAATATCTGAGGGGATAAAAAAAACAAAATTCATCAATTTCTTTTCCAAAAATCCCCCACATTTTTTTTAACTTTAAAATCTTCCCCTAGGTCCATTGAGTATGCATGTAAAATTTGGTTGGGCGAATCAGACTTTATAGTATTATATGTAAATCATATCATTATTATCGGGGCAAACGCCGACGTACTCTTGGGTACATTGAGTATGCATGCCAAATTTGGTTGGGCTGCGCCCAAGTCTAGGTGTTTTTCTATAACGTGACACGCAGACAGTTCTCACTTTTATATATAGATGGATGCAAAGACTGCTCTTTTTAGATTCTAAGGAATAGAAGGAAAACGATAATCCATTAGAAAATCCCTTTCAAGTGAAGGGTTAGAAATATTGCTTCCTCTTAACTGCCCCATCAAGCCACTGGCAATCACTTAGCTTAGTGCAGGTGCAATATGGCCATTACCGATAGCGCAATTTTCTCATGCTTAGCTTTCTCTTATAACATTTTCTTTGATACGTAATTACGTCCCCATTCGCGCGAAAAGAGGTTTATTGTGTATTATTATTTAATAATGTAATCCCATACGTATTGATCGCCACTTCTGCCTTTGATCAGAGTATTGTGCGCTCTGATAGCGTTGTTGCCGATAGCCAATTGATCTTAAATGTCGAAGAATACGAGAATCATTAGAGATTCAATGTACGCGTGTTGGTCCTTTGAAGGCTGAAGGTGTAAATAGGAATTCTGGGAATTTTGTAAAGAATAACAGACGCTGATGACGCATTTCAAATCAAAGAAGCAGACGACAATAAACCTAACCCTAAAACTGGAACGACGGCCATTTTGAAAAGGGAAAGGTAACAATAGCCAAAACGATATTAGGATGAAAGAAGATAGAGAATTCGCAGAACGAAACATTTGATATCATAGAACGCGAAGTGAATACGTTACGAAAATTGAGTTCAGTCTGATGAAGCC
>VCCN01003439.1:4043076-4066684 GCA_006491835.1 Architeuthis dux | reverse complement strand
TATTAGTAGACCTCTGTTTTCAACCGAAGAATGCTCAATATGCTAGTAGAGCGAATGTTGGAGAAATAATTTTTATTAATTCATAACAATACAGCTAGTTTCACAATTGATGATCTAATATATATATATAGTTACAGATAGGTAGAAATAGTGAGAAACGGATAGTAAAATGAAGGATGATATAAGCATCACAAACGGGAAATATTTAATCAAATTATGATCCATTTGAGGCAATTACCATTTTCCAACAATCCTCTAATGATAATATGCCATCTGTATGAAATTCTTTAGGTTTAGTGGTCACAAATTCAGTAACAGCACGAATTACGGCTTCACTATTATTCAAGGATATGAAGTTGAATGCTTGAAAAGATAACAATTTGTAAGAGAAATGTCAGCTGAATATAGAGAATTCTGCAATACTGCATAGCCAAATTCCCTAAGCATATACACAATCGGCAGAGAGATGTGGGGTCTGGACTTACCATGGTGCATTTCATTCAGTTCATGAGTGACCCATTTTCCCAACCTTTTAACCTTTCCTATTGCCTTGTGATGCCGTGACATTGTCACTGTTGAAATCTTCAAGTCTCCAGAAAGTGCTCGAACCATTCCTCGTGGGTCGTTGGCCACTGCTGTCGCTAATCCTTCATCATTAAGAACAAGTTTGGGCCTCCGTCGTGGTTTATTATTGGTTTCATATTTCCAGACCTTTTCCTATTGAACCAACGCTGGATAGTTTTCACTGTAGTACTGTTCACTTCAAATGCTCTGTTGACGTTATCAGAAGCTTGAGCAGTATTATGTCCTAATTTGAAATTGTACTTGAAAATTAGTCTAACTTTTTGGGTAGACCGCAATGTTGTTGAGGGCTCAAAAACCTCAAATAATAACTAATTACATCTCCATTTACATTGAATCTGCAAGAAAGAAAATGCAATTACATTAGTAAATCTTTCACTTTAACTTCACTTCATCATTCTTTATGAAGTAAACAAAAAAACGACATTTCATGTTTAACAACCTAATAAAACAAAACAGAGACTGGGTAAAATAAAACAAAAACAAAAACGTAATTTTAATTACTTCTCTCTTTTTTTCACCCGAATATTCAACTGTTCAGTATTGCGCTATAACCTATAAGTTTCAACCGCAAATTACAATAAGCATAGTATGAATAGACGAGCCATGATGTTGTGGTCAACTTATTTTTACAATATGATGCAACATTATACAAGTAGGCTGACATACGCCTCATGTAGAAACAAAGGTTCGGCTGCCTGTTACAAGATGTTTTCTACTCTTTGCTTGCTTGGGAGGAGATTTTAAAAAACATTTGGAACTCACCCTTTTTTTTTAGTTATTTGATTGCCATAACGGACGAGTCCCCAACTGACCGGAAATAAGTTGGTTTTACAGGCGCCAACAAGTCGCCAGTCACGCCTCTGTCTTTTGACTAAAAGATGGGGTTGGTACTAGAGACCAAGGTGTAGGCGTCTGAGAAGAATGAAATATATTTTGTTATGCAAATCTTTTTATGTCACTACAATGACAATCGGATAGTTTCAAAACGGCAATTTCAATCACGCCCATTTCTGACCATATCGGATCCAGTTTTCTTTTTGAATTTAAAAAGTTTGTTTTGACAATTCATTTCTTGTCGCTCGCAGCCAGGCCAGTCAGAGGGTTCGGTGGGGCTAGGGTATTCGGCTTACGTTACTGAGCGTAGTGATAGGTCTTCTCCGTAAGAGGATTAACGGGATCGCCACGGGAGGCTCTCACATGATCCCCAGTTGCTGAACAGGCCTGACGTTGCTTAACGTCGGTGATCGTGCGAGAACTGGTGTGTCCAATATGATTTGGCAGTAACTTTACAACGAGAACTGGATATGTATCTTTTAATAACCGGTTTCGAGATTGGTTAGCGTAGTAAATACAGGGTGTCCATAAAGTCCCTAACTATTTTTGTTTAAACAATATAATAAAATAGATAGAGACATTATGGACACCTTCTATTATATATAGGTATAGCGAAATATAAAGATTTTCATATTAGACAAAAATAACAAAACTCCACATCCACATGCAAGAACAATAGAAGAGGACGAAACAGAAGAGATATACAGAGTGTCCATAAAGTCCCTAACTAGTTTTGTTTAAACAGTATAATAAAATAGATAGGGACTTTATGGACACCCTGTATTTTTAGATATTGCAGATTTTACAAGGGTTCTATTGAAAACTTTGGGAAAATAACTTTTTTCTTGTAATTTCACATCTGGATTTTCTATCCTGAAATGAATTTAACGAAATGAAGATATCTCAGAAGTCGTGGCTTACAAACATACGCTCTACCCATGGATATGCCAATACACTTGTCCTTTTTATTTACAAAATTCTACATGGACATTCGAAGCGTTTTTTTGACGTTTGAACACCTTTTTGTTGTTTGTGTTGTTAAGACGACGTTTTGGTCGATCCATTCTACGGCCTTCTTCAAGTGTACTATCTGAATGTGATGGTGAAATTGTCTAATTCGCGAAATTTACGTTATGTAAGAAAATAATTGATTTACATCCTTGTTTTGATTAAATGAACTTTTGATCAAATTAAAACCACGTATTTATTTATTTTTTGTAAAAAATGTTAAGATTTCGCCAACCTAGGACCCGAATAAAGACACGGAAAACCCGTCCCAATCTTATATATATAGGACGGGTTTTCCGTGTCTTTATTCGGGTCCTAGGTCGGCGGGGCCTGAATGTGAAAAATCCGTGTCTGCGCAATGGAGTTTTAAGGTGAAGTGCAACACTACGGCCGCCTGAGCAGATATATTGTATATCTATGAATGGCTTGGCTTCGCGAACGAGGATTTTGGGGATGGTTTTCCACAGAATTAGGACCATAGACGGCGGGGCCTATGTGCGTAGTAACCCTCCAGCCTGAGCAATATAGTTTTAAGGTGAAATGCGACTTTCCCAGGTTCGACCCCACCCTTTACACCAATGGTTTGCATCGTATGGACCACCGGAGTGGCGCGGATAGGAGCAGGGCCCGTAGGTCGTAGGTTTGACAGGAGTGTCCTTCTCTTGACAGATACCCGAGCTAGCTATGGGGGTCTGCCGCCCCTTTGCGGGGATATTCCGACAGTAAGGCTGAACTGTGGTTAGACCATATGACGTGAACATCCCGTAGATGGTAGAAGCCTGAGCTGGCTATTTAAGCAGAACTAGGATGGAACGGCTATCATCAACTTTTATCACAGAAAACTTAACATTATCTTAACATTATCACATAGAACCCCCTCCGTGGCTTTTCAATTTGAAGATGTTTTTATCAAGTTCATATGTTGAATTTAATGAAAGATGACCTTAATAAATGTTGAGACACTTATCATATTGCAAGCGATCGATTTATAGAGTTTATCATTTACAGACCAGCTTGAAAGTGTATAAGGCTGCATTGAATACAAAGAGATAAACCTGTTTGATATTGTGTATCATTGATATTGTGATTAAAGCTAGAGGAATGTTTTAAAAGGAAAGTGGAGGTTGTGAATTTTCAAAATTCTTTACATTTTATCGCACCCTGTATTTATTAAATCTCATTAAAAAACTTTTCAATAAAATTGCTGTGAAGCAGGTATTTATCCACCTCCCCACAAGGGCAGAATATGACACAAGGTCGAGTTTAGTGTGGGGAGCCCCACGCGTACAAGTGGGTAGAGACAAGAATTGTCTAGTTACTTCCTGTAAGCTGCGCGGCTACGCAGCCGCACACAAGAAACAGTAATACCGTGTATAACATTTTAATGCCACGCACGGATTTTGAAAGTTTCAGGTAAAGAAAAAAAAGAAAACTATGTGGCCGAATCATCATCATTTTAGCGTCCGTGGTTGGTCATAGACCTTCCCCAAGATTCGCCAGATTTCTCAATCGCAGCGCGTCACGGCGCCAATATCTCCTGAACCTTTCTAAATCGTCACGCCATCTTATTTTCTGCCGGCCACAGTTTCGCATATGATCTCTGGGGATCCACGTTGTGAGTCGTAATGTCCAGCGGTTGTCTGACATTCTTGCAACATGGCCTGTCCATTGCCATTTGAGTTTTCTACTGGATTCTATGATATCTCTGACTCCTGTTTTTTTCTCTAATATACTGTGCTGTCTTGTGATCTCCCCGTGTGACCCTCTCTTGTGCACGTTGCATGGTTCTTAGTTTGAAAGCCAATCTTTTTGGTTAGGTTCAGCTCCATGGGTGACTTTCGGGAGGATGCATTGGTTGTAGACCCTCCTTTTCAAAACTAATGAGATCATTTTGTTCTTGAATCTTGAGCTTGTTCTGCCGAAAGCTTTTACTGAAGTTCATGTGAAGACCCACTTTCTTTCTTCATTCAGTTCATCTAACATTCTCTGGAGTTTATGAAGGTTCTGGGTGAAGAGGACTATGCCATCAGAAAATCTTAGGTTACTTAGGTATTCGTCATCAATTTTGATTCCTTTATTTGTCCTGTCTAAATTTCGTAAGATCATTTCGGGTCAAACCGTGAAGTGTTTGGGTGAGCTGGTGCCGCCTTACACCTTTTTCGAGCTGGAAGGGCTCAGAGTCTTTATGTAGCCTGATAAAGGAGCCACTGGGTCGGTAGTTATGTTGCAGAACTTTGATATATACGGCGTCTATTCCTTGTTGCATGATTGCATCGATATATTTGAGTCGAAATATAGGATTAAATAATAATGAATAAATAATAAAGAAAAATCAATATTTCAATCAATATAATTCCTTTTATTATACACTTTTTATTATAAGTAACTGACCTTTATTTCATAAACTTTAGACCAAAAATGATTGTCTTAAAAGTACAAATATTTTCTGCACACTCCACTTCTTCAGTTGCTTACAGGCTTTTTGGTCCCGCAGAGCCTATGAAAAAAATAGAGGGAACATTGCTCCTCACTTCTCTTTGCGATGCCTCAGGCATCAGGCAATGAACCTGACCCTATCCCGTTAAGTGCAATGGAGAGGTACAGTCTGGGGCGATGGCCCCCTAGACGTAGATATGATTTTTATACCACACCGACCATGAATGACTGGGGATGGGGCAGGGGACGTGGTAAAAGTGTTGATTAATTGATTGATTGATTTTTTTTTAACTAGAGTCTTGTTGATCGATTGTTTTGTTTAACGGCACATCGACCCTTGGTGGGTCATTTAGTGCCGAATTCGGTTTCTTTTTGAATACATAATTTATGTAGACAAATTATAGTAGACAGACCATTGCGGACAAATTAGGCACATTTTTGTAGACAGTTTGTTAAGGTATGTATATCGGATCTGTTTTTTTATATATTTTTGAGTATAGTTTCAAGGTTATCTTTTGTAACTAGAGTCTTGTGACTTTGGTGAAAAGTCATTTTTGTTTTAAATAGAGTCTTGTGACTTTTGTGAAAGGTTATTTTTTTAAACTAGAGTCCTGCGACTTTGGTGAAAGGTTATTTATTTTTAAATAGAGTCTTGCGACTTTGGTAATAGGCTATCTTCTTTTTTTTATAACTAGAGTCTTGCGACTTTGGTGAAAAAACAGGTGGCCCCTGTTTGGGGTGGGGGTCTTACCCCTCTGCAGGCTTTGCAGTCGGCGTATACTAGGCCCCTGCCGGCCACAAGTGTGGGGTACACTGTGAGGATCAAATTCAATATAGTAATGGTCTGCATGACTAGCTTGGTAATCATTGCTCGATGGTGGGGTACCTATACATAGATATTTACTAATCTTTTAGCAAGGATTATTTTAAACTTTCCGATAATAATGGGTATAATTGTTACATTGGTTCTTTTAAGGTGGTCATTTCGGTATTTTTATTGAAAACCTTTCGGCAGTCCTGTAGTGGACCCTTCCCCGAAGTTCCAATTCCCCTTTTCTTACCTCTAGGGATTCTTGGGACAATTCTCAATGTTTAATATGAATGTTCCAGAAATTCTTCAGTCCTTAGGCAAGGTCCTGGTATTTTTCCATTTTTTTTCATTACCTTTCCTCTTCACCCTGTGGTTCTCTGAAAAGTGACATCCACGATTTGACAAACTCTTTTCCTTGTTTCAAAATACAGAGGGGTGCAAAAGTAGGTATACAGTTATTATTGAAAAGGTGTAGATGTTTGGCGCATAGATCTTTATTAATTATTTTATTATTTATTATTCCCACACCATTCTTCTTGTTTAATTGGTGTGAGTTTGTCATCCTTATTGTGACTTAATAATACTATATTGTAATAATACATAACTTTGTAATCATCTGTATATCTATTTTTGCACCCGCTCTATGTTTGGATTCCTTGGTTAGATGAGGTGGTCTGCTTGGATCTCAAAATAAAAAAAAAGTAGTATTGCTATCTAATATCTACTTAGAATACAAAAATAGATATTGCGACTGATAATTTCTATGCTTCTTGTGGGTGTTATTATTATTTCCCTTCTGAATTTACAAACACCATTATAATCATTTTTAAGATTAACAGGAGCTCGAGCATCATCAAATTGTTTTTTTCAAGGACTTTTCTCCTCAAATTTTCTAAGGATCCTGGCAGTATGCAATAGGACAGTCTTTGGTTCTGATCTTAATTAAACAAGTCTCCTCAATTTTCAAGGACTTTTTCTCAAGATACCTCCACCCTAATCACATAGCTTAGGGTGTACCCACAGGTGAATTTCTCCCAAATGAAGAGTTTTCCACACTCTTCGCTCATACCGGGAATCGAACCCAGGACTTTCTGCGTGTGAGGCAGACGTGCTAACCATTACGCCATCCAAGCGGATTTCTTCTTCTTCTTCTTCTTCTTCTTCTTCTTCTTCTTCTTCTTCTTCTTCTTCTTCTTCTTCTTCTTCTTCTTCTTCTTCTTCTTCTTCAATATGATGAAATTCAAGAAATGCAATAAGTGAAGTTCGCCTGGACCCAGCATTGGCGATTCTGAAGTGGGCATTTTCGCCGTGATTTGGAATTGGACCCCAACCGGAAAAACGAGTCTGGGAGATGATCTAATGATTACACTTTTAAGGGAAACTGCTTAATCTTATGAATAGAAAGATTTGTGAATTAGGTAAATGTATTACGAATGCGGGGGAGACAGACATTAAGAAGAGATGGGAACAATCATTAGTGGGGGAAATCTGAGGGATAGAAAGAAGTAAAGACAAAGTAAGATATACTGGGTGGTACAAAAACAGCTGGCCATTTTGATTCTTTTCGACCACAACCTTTTTGTGTTTTAAAGGCGAAAGTCGTGGAAACTGCTTATACCGTACGCGACCGGTTATTGCACCACCATGTAGAAATCGACAGGTAGAAGAAAGAGAAGGATTGTGTTGGAGGGACAAGAAAAAGAAGTGAAAAAGAAAAGTATACGAGATTATCCCCGGAAAGTATCCAGCCATTTTTAATATCCCGAGAACCGGTTGCGTGGTCGTGATGTAACTTGGCAACCAATCAGAGGGAACCTAACTGCACATGCATGAACAGACATTCGCCCGTGAGGTTACTCAGTTGGCAGTGAGACGCAATTGAGTTTGTGTACTGTGTGACCGTCGTATACACAATGACCGAGTAAGTAGATCAGCGGATATGCATCAAAGGTTTTTGGGCAAAACATCGTATCACCCAGGTCTGCTGCCCCCAGTCCAGATTTGGCTTCCTATGACTTCTGGCTTTTCCCAAAGCTAAAATCGTTGTTGAAAAGGAAAGGACCGTGGACGAGATTAAGGAGAACGCTTTGAGGCAGATGATGGCGATTTCGAAATGTGGACTTTGCAGACTGTTAAAAGACTTAAAAAGTGGAAGGCCCCAAGAGGAGTACTTTTAAATAGACTAAGGTGCCATTGCCCTAGGTAGGTTATCTTTTGAGATTCAAGAATAGATATGGAGGAGAATGACTAGAAGAGAAACGTTAATTATAAAGAGAGCGTGAGAATGTTATAAGGCAGTGAAAAGCTATTTCGCCCCACCCCCCACGGGTGGCCATTTCCAAAAAGGAGTACACGCTAGATCAGCGATTCCCAACCTGGGGTCCGCGCGGGTGTCAAGAACTGCTTGTTGGTACTTACGACCTTGACGCTTTCAGATTATTATTCATTTCTTCCCCGGCGTCTTCTCACACCAATAAAACTTGTTGATTCATTTGTTTTAACATGTTCTGCAATTTTATTACCTTTTCCCTTTTAAATGTTTCAATAAAGAAGGTCAGGAGTTAATTGCTGTCCACTGGAACCAAATAATAATGGAATTCAAATTCTTCTCCCTCTCCACCCATCCTTGCAATGTAATGAACAAGGGTGAGAATGGAAGGAGGTGCGTATATGCCAGAGTAATGATATTTTAGTTGTCAATGTTGAAATTAACAACTTCTCTGTCAGCTACAGAAACTATTGGAAGAAGATTAATGAACGTTGAGTTACTAATGTTCTTCGCATGTACCCTTTCGTAAGACACATTTCCTTGGTGACCGCTTAAGTCTATCGTTTATTAAGTTTCTTGGACAATGTGTATTAGTGAAGGGATTGTGATGTGTAAGAGTATGGGGTTTTTTGAGTGACAAATTAGCCTTTAGCCGAAACCAAGTTAGATGTTTAGAGCCGGAAGTGGTCTACCCAAGAAAATATCATGCCCACCTTCGAACCTCCTCCGGGCCCCGGTGCGATGCACCGGCTGCACCCCCCTCGGAGGCCCTGATGTGTGGATCCATCTCTTAATTATCTATACTGCCATTGCTGTTGTTGCTCCATTGATATTGTAAAATTCCTAGCCGAATTAGCTTACCCCTGGTAATGGCTTCCAAACGAAGTGCAGATGTCAGTGGTGGTGTAAAGGGCAAACACAAGTCCATATTGATGCAAGAAAGGGTAGAAATATTGAGAAAACTCGACCGCAGTGTTTCGCTACAGAAGCCGTGCGAGAGGTATGCTATTGGCTCATCAATTGTATATGATACCTGTTTCGCCTGTTTCGCCTGTTTCATTTATATTAATAAACCATATAATTTATATTATCGTATGGCATTTAACTATTTAATTTAATTAACCATTTAATTTAAATAACCATTTAATTCAATATTTGTTTACTTCAAATTCTTAACAGTCCTAATGTTTTTAAAGATATGAGATGTACATGATTAGTGGGTCAGAGGTGTATTATTGAATAATATTGAGTATACCCACGGCGTCAAAAAATCACGACAGTATTTAAATAATTTTGCAATTGCATTGTACTTAAACATTTCAAAAACATTATTTTGCTCTGCATTTTCTTGTTTATATTAATTTATATTTTTACGCATTTGCAAAAATAAATAAATAAATGAAGGAGACTATTCTATAGTTAGTATTTAAAATAGTTATCTCCCTTGTCAAATGTTACAGAAGTGAGAGGAAGACGGAAAAAAGACACGAACGTGAGAGAAACTGAGCGGGGAGAGAGAAATAGATAGGGAGGAGTAAAGAGATGTTATTTTTAATCTTTTCAAGCATTTTGAACTTCAAATTCGTAATAGAAGGTTCAATAATAGGGAAGCCATAATTCGTGCTTTTACTGAATTTGTGACCACTGGAGGTGGTATATCATCATTAGAGGATCGTTGGAAGATTTGAACATTTGAACATTTATTTTAGTGTGAAAAAAGTATACAATTTGTATATACAAGAACACATCATAACAATCATATTTACACAATATCTAGGGCCTTAAACTTTTGCGGTGGAATATCAACATCATAATTCTTCCTTTACATCTGCTGATAGCATTACATATTCTGGTAATCTATTCCAAAGTCTCACCACTCTATTGCTAAAAAAGAATTTTCTGATATTTAATCTACTTCTATTTACTTCTACCGTGTGGCCGCTCAGTCCCTTGTACCCCCCTTCTAGTAAAAAATACATCAGGGTTTACTACTTCTAAACCACGCATAATCTTAAACATTTCTATTAAGTCTTCCTGATCCCTCCTATTTTCTAACGATGTTAACCATAACACTTTTAACCTATACTCATAACTAAAAGATTATTGCTCCAAATGGGTCCTATTTTGATTAGATATTTACTATTTTTTGTCGTTTATATCATCGTTCAGCTTACTGTTAAAAAACGACATTTCATATGTAACAATCTAATATTTGTAAACAAATTTGGAGGAAAGAAATGAAGAAGATTTATGGAATAAGAAACCCCCAAAAGCGGCGTCGACAGAAAGGAAAAGAGAAGACAAAGAAGACAAGTAGGAAACACTCAGAGAGCGCATACCCCTGCCAACGCTATACACTAACTAAAAACTGAATAAAAATCAGTTCATATATAGCTACGATGAAGTTGTGTCTCGATTTTCCATATTTCGGACTATTTTCTTAATATATGAAAAAATATCTCTCAAACTTGGCTTAGTTTTAGCACAAGGCCACACTCATAAGGCACTCAGTGAGGATCGAACTCGGTATTAAGTATTAAGTATTAATGATATGCTAGATCAGCTTGATAACCATTAAACCACGACGAGGCGCCATCTGAGGAGTTAAGAGATGACAGAATAGGGTGTTATTGAAAATGTGGTGGTGACAAATTCCTTCGTGTTGGTGTTATGTGCATATTTGAAATCAACGATTTGAATAAGAGCAAAGCATCAAAGCCTGCAAACCATGTATTCGTACGCCTGTAACACTGTCTTTACTTGTTACTCTTTCCTTTTTTCTTTCTCCCTTTGAGTTCGGACAGTAGAAAGATCACCATTAGGACCTCGAGGCGTCACATTGTTCGTATTGTTTGGGCCTGAGACTGAATGACGGAAGATGGCTGAAGCGCGCATGTCATTTAAATAAATTCTAACGCGTAAAACAATCGCTAAAGAGCTCTACGTTAACTCTAAAATTACAAATACGCGCGTTTTTCGCGTTCCACGCCTTTAACTTCTTTATTATTATTTTTTCTTCTGTTTTTGTTTCGTGGAAATATCTCGACGGAAGTCTATCTGAAACTTTCAGACAAAAAAATAGAAACAAAATAAATAAATAAATAAAAGGCGACATGCATAAAAACAACGACAAAATAATTTTATTCAAAAAGAGAAAAAGAAAAAAAAAGAAGGCTGAATTAATTCCCCGTAGATTCAAGTTGATCTTTCCTTCTTTTTCTGTTCTTTTTTGTCTAATTCTTTCCTCTTGTGTTATTTTCCCAGTTGTATAGAATAAAATAGAATAGACGATACACCCAGCACGTTGGTAATGTAGGATGAGGTATTATGAGCTTCTGAATTGACTTACAAACATTGAACGACATAATATCTTCGTAAGGACGTCTCTCTATTCTGTGTAACACAAGCAACTGCATTTTATTGATTCATGTATTCCAGTAATAGTCGCCAGTTAGACACTAACCCTTTTCTTACGGTCCAGCCAGTCTAGAAGTGCTGTCTACTATCAGCCCAAAACAGAGGGTAAGGTGGGCCAGTTGGCATAAGCCTATAATTCTTGTGGGGGGGGGGGTACTCCCCCTGGTAGAGGCAAAGGGGGACCCTTTGATCATTCATTCATTTCTTGTCGTTCACAGGCCAGTCAGAAGGTTCATTGGGGTCTTTAGCTTCCGTTATTGAGCTTAGTGTAGAGATCGGTCTCATCCGGGATCGCCACGGGAGGCTCTTTACTTGATCCCCAGCTGTTTACGGCACCTGGAATTCACAGACGGTCACCCATTTAGGTACTGACCAAACTCGACGTTGCTTAACTTCGGTGATCGTACGAGAACAGGTGTGACCAACGCAATTTGGCCGTAACAAGACCCTTTGGTAAAGAATATTGTAAAGAGAGTCAAGGGGGTACCCTTTAGCACACAAATATTACTATTTTAAAGAAGATTCATAAAAGATTAATACAGATAAATCTCCAATCTGTATATATAAGTGAGAGGTGTCACACCGTCTGTCTGTCTCATTTTTGTCTGTCACACTATAGAAATCTACAAAACATGGGCGCAGCCCAACCAAATTTGGCATGCACACTCAATGGTGGGGAAGGTTTTAAAGTAAAATGTTTTGAGAAGTTAAAAAAAAGGTTTTATGGGTGGGTGGGGGTGGTTCTCTTTATAATATAACTATAATTCTAAACTGGACCTTTACTTTCCGTTCAATATAAACATATACATATACATATCTTCTTATTTTAAATGTCTATATATAATTCGTTAAGGGATCAAAAGTGAAGGGAAACCTGAAATTCATTGAGAACTTTTGCAGATATTGTGTGGACAAACAGACGGACAGACAGACAGACAGATGGAGGGACACGAGTGAATATATATACCACTTCCAATTTCGTTGGCAGAGGTAAATTATAGCTATTGCAGCTCACCTTATCTTTTAAGTTAAGGACATTTCGACAACTCGGTTGTTATTGTCTTATTGGGATAATAACCTAGGGTTATAACTAGGGTTAGGAGTTAGGGTGAGTCAATCTGTCAGGGCAAAGATTAGTTTGTGTTGGGGGCTTTTAACCTTTTTTTTTACATTTACTTAGCAGAAAACAGACGATGAGCTGAAAAAGATATAAGTATTTAGTGTGATGGGCACTAACGAAAAATGCTCCTTTTATATTATCCATCTGATTTGCGCCCATAGACAGTGTTCGAGTCCAAGATTTCAAATGCTGATTTTCAAAGCATTAAATTATCATGCACTTGTAAAAATACGTATTATACTTGTATATAAGTCACATGTTTAGGTCAACCCTGGATTCGTGTCCAAGAAATTATTTATTTATAATATACCTCGTGTATAGGTCGATCCAAAGTTTTGAAAATAGAGAGAGAAAATGTCTCCTTCTGTCTCAATGAATAATGGAACGACACTGGTGACTTCTTCAGGGCCCAAACCTGGGTGAAGCATATGGAGATCCCGGGTTGTCCAGTCGATAGTATCCACCACTCGGCCTTTCTGATGTAGTCCAAAGGAAAGAGGAGCGATACGTTTGACACCAGCTTGGCTGCAGGAGCTGCCAGAAGGAAGTCAATGTTGGCATCCAACCACTTTAAGGGGGCTCCACTGCCTGGTTTGGAATCAGAGTTGTCCGTCTAGTTTGGTTGCCAACTATGGCCCCAGTCTGCCCTGCTATTTACTCATAGTTGGGACGGGGAGAGTTGGATCCATGCCTTTCCCAGGGCCATTAGTGCGAAATGAACGCAAACCGATTCCATTCTCCATGCTGTTAACCGTTAGGTCAACTACACCTAACTTTGAAGATAACAGAACAAACAATTATGGTAACAAAAGGCCACAATTTACAGAGACTCTCACAGGAAATTCCCCATCGTCCTACAAACTGATAGTAAGTGAGTCTTAAGCACTGAATACCAAAGGCAAAATGTTTGTCTTCTGTAATTTTGAGAAGATTCATTATCATTCCAAGAATTGTTTGGACTATTGAACTCATCCTTTTACCAGTAAGAAAAATGCATACCTGCACAATGTGTTAATATAATTGTAAAAACTTAGAAAACACTCAACAAGAATATTTCAACATAAAATAGACGAAAAATATTAATGCACTGGCACAAAATATCTAATTTAGTGGCAAGTGCACACATGTAACTAAACTTTTTAAATTGTTCAATTTTTCAACTGATTAATATTTTTTCGTCAATTTTATGTTACAATATGGTTCAGTGTTTTTTAAAATGTTTTTACAATTATATTAACACATTGTGTATGTACGCATTTTTCTTATTGGTCCTGTTTTCTTCAAGATTTTCTGATTTTTTAAGATGTCATTTATAACTTCTAGGTAGACAATTAGATTATTTTAATATCAATATGTACACACGACTACCAGAATATTCGTCTTCAACTAAAATTACTATTGTTAAAAAAAGGAAAGTCGCTACCGGGTGGATTCAAACCACCAAACTCTTGATTACAAGATGATCGCCTTAACCCACCGAACCACGAATATATATATTGTACAACTGATTTATTTCTGATTATAAATCACATGTACATGACTTTTAAAATCTTTTTCATTTCCAACACTAAAACCATTGTTATAAGTTTACAAATTGGAGAATCCTTCTTTTTTGTTGCAAAAGTCTGAAAAACATTTTGACCGAAAAATGACTATAAATAATAATGGTTGACAATGTTTCATCTAATAAAATTAAAATAAGAATGAGGATATTCAAAAGAGACTTTCACAAAATACTATTTATTCTAACATTACATTTACTTAGAAATATTAGGTTTTTCGCAAAGTAATGTGGCATTTTCGAAGACGTAGTAAACCTATAATGTAGGAAAATAATATAATACCCATTACTTGTAATGACAAAACCCCACTATAAAACTAAGTCTTTTATTCCTTGTTAAAGAATTAGGGAATCTGACCGAAAATAAAATGGTGCTGAATGGGTCTTTTCCCTACTTTTAAAGGTTTTGCTCTTAAAAAAGGCGTTCAAGTAATCTGATTTAACGAAATCTTAACGTGCTAATCCGGTTGAGTTTGGAGGATGCGTTAAAATATTCAACCTTACAATTTGATCTTCTCCTAAATTCATTTTACTGTGTGCGGGCTTGAATTGTCATTTTGAAGAAAGAAAGTTTCTCTGGTGACCAAATTGATTTTTGACAGGTACTATGCTAGTCTGAATAATAATTTGGCCAAACTTTAATAGAATATTACACAGTGCACTGAAGAAGCAAGAGTATTTTATAGAAAACTCTTCAGAGAGTTGAATGAAGCTTGTTTTGAAATTGAGTGTATAATGTTTTGTCTCTAATTGAAACAAAACAAAGTTACAAGTTTTCTTAATGAAGTTCTGCGTATAAATAGATTTGAATATTTACGTTTGACGTATCTCTTCTCGTTTCCAATGTCACTTTTCATTCATTACTAACTAATTTGTCGTAAAGGCCACGTGAAAATGTCTTGAGAATTTACTTCTTTAGCTACAAGTGTAAAAAAAGAAGTAAAGTTTTGCAATGAGAGAAATATAATCTTGAAGATAAATCGGTCAGCTTTGCTCCGCTTGACTTTCATGAACTTTATTTCCTTTTTTCCCAGTCGTTTAAAAGTCGAATTCATTTAGCTTTTGTTGTACTTTCAATCTTTAAGCAAAAAAGAACAGGATGCTAAACAAACGGGGAAAAGAAGCACAATGCCACGACTTGTGGCCTGTTTGGTCGGTTAGATACAGGAGAAACCGCTTATTGCAATCACTTTGGGGAAGGGTCTTTTAGATAACAATAACCGGCTGACTACATTAGGCAAAGGATATAAAAACTGGAACAATTTACTTTCATTTTTATGAATATACATTCATTGTTATAAACAACTTTACCTCTAACTATAATTGAAGAAATGTGCATGCGTGCGTGAGTGTATATATGTACCGAGATAACTCGATAACTGGCCATTGTACGAAGTTGATGTTCGCCATATATATTAGTCAGCACACAAGGCAGTGCAGTGTCGAGTTTGAGGTTTTTTTTGAGTTCACGAGAAATCTAATAAAAATAATAAAAAATAAGGATTATAGATTTTTTATCTACAATTATAGATATAAATATAGATATAAAATATCTAAATTAGCAATAGATCTAAATTTAGATAAATATCTAAATTGGCAACACTGAAGAGAAGTAACTGAAATACTTCGAAGCCGTAATACGTACGTAAATTTATTTTACATGACAAGTATGGCAGGCTGCTCCACACACCATAAAGTCCGGCCCCTTCCAAACATGCAGCCTTGGAATGGGTATTGCCCTAGTGATAACAATTATGAAAAAAATGAATACGAAATTTGTATGAAATGTTTAATAAGTAAAGTGATTTTGATAGCAATAACCGTTTGATAACATTATCCGTGATTATAATAAATGTAGTCGCGTGCATTTCTAGTAGAGATGACCGTCACTGAATGACTGACTGGAAGGTTGACATACCGAAACAATCCCACCAACTCTCGTCCCCCCCTCCTTCTATATATGTCTGAAAGTGCAAGGGAGCGAACTTGCGCATCTATGGTCTGACTTTAAGGCTTGTTCACCTAGATAAGGGCCAGGTCTTTGAAAGCTGATTTTTAAGGCAAGCATGTCCCCTCTACTTGAAGGACTAGCCCTGTGCCATACTATGCTAAGTTTAATAAATATGGATACCATGTTTAGAATATCGCTACGGATCTCATCTCTAGTACTATTAATAGTAACGATCCCCATGGGACTAACTTCAAGAAGAAGGGAAAAGAAGGAAGAAGAGGGGGGGATAAGAGAATAGCACAAATCTTAGACACTACTATCATGGCTACTACATGTCCGTCCTTCGTATTCGAAGAAGACCATGACTTCAGTTCTGAATAAATAAGTTCTGAAGTCATGACTTGCACTTGACTTGTATTACAGTCAGGGAAAGAGGCTCACGTCGTCAGACTCCATCTCTCATCCATGTCTTCCTGTGTTCAGCGACAAGACAGAGTCATACCGGCATGAAGTAGATGCGAGTCACGCTGAGCTCTTCGCGCTCCACAACGCATTGCAGTTTGAATTCAGGGTTTTCTGTCTTCTAGACTGATTGCCAACCAAGTCAGAAGAGCCCACCCTTCCCTGGTACTTACCCATAGCTTGAGGGAGAAGAGATGGATTCATGTCTTTCCCAGTGGTATTAGTGCGAAGTGAACGCAAACTGTCACAGCTGGAGTATGAACTCGGTTCGCCGATTCCATTTCACTAGCTGCTAACCTTTGGGCCACCTGCACCCCCACTACCACTAACATTAGCAAAAAACAATGACTGCACCAGCAACGGTAAAAACAACATTAACTAGAAAGCGCTCAGAAAACGCATACTTCTGTCAATGACGTATTAAAAACTGGATGAAAATCAGTTCATATATAGCTACCGGGGATGTAACTGTAAGTTGCGATTCTTCGGTTTTCGGACTATTGTCTTAATATATGTAAAATATCTCTCAATCGGAAAAGAATTCCTGGATCCGCTCCAAAATTTATCAATTCTCCTTTAGCCCATGACTCACCCTCACACAAAATGTTATTGAAATTCATTCACCTTTTAGAGATAGTGTATGGACAAACAGGCAGACAGACAGACTGACGGACGGACAGACAGACAGGAGTGAATACATATACCTCTCCCAACCTCGTTGCCAATGGTAAACAACAAAAACGACAACAATAGATGTAAGTAAATATAATCATTGAACCCAGTTTTAAAGTAGAGGAAAACAATTCATGTGCAGCTGGGAGGGGGGGGTCTCTTTGGATGGCTCGAATAATGGTGGGGGCGAATTAATCAAGACGGAAATTCGGTCAGGAAAACGTTTGTGAAAAGTGTACACACCCACATTGTACATAGGCACACTCTCCCTCGCGCATAGGCACATGCCTTCCATATACATTCACAACACACACACACACACACACACACACACACACACACACACACACACACACACACACACACACACCATGAGCGTTGAAGGTATTAATATATAATACATGATATGTCGATTTATTCATAGTGAATAATACTAAAAGTGAAAGATTTACTAATGTAATTGCCTTTTATGCAGATTCAATGTAAATAAAGATATAATAGTTATTATTGGAGGTTTTTGAGCTGTTAAAAGCTATGGTATCTACCCCAAAAGAATGATTTTCAAGTACGATTTCAAATAAGGACATAATGCTGCTCAAGCTACTGATAACGTCAACAAAGTATTTGGAGTGAACACTACTACCAAGCGGAGTATTCAGCGTTGGTTCAATAGGTTTAGGTCTGGAAATATGGATACCAATAATAAACCTGAAGGGCCAACGACCCACGAACAACGGCTCGGGTACTTTCTTGAGGACATCAACAGCAACTATATCACATCTTCTCAAGGCAATAGAAAAAGTTAAAAAGTTGGAAAAATGGGTTCCACATGGACTGAATAAAATGCACCATGACAGTGACAGACCCCAAACCTCACAGCTGACTGTGTCTAAACTTAGAGAATTGGGATATCAACTTTTGTCACCTGACATTTCCCACACAGATCATTCTTTCAAGCATTTTGAACTGTATATCCGTAATAAAACGTTCAATAATAGGGAAGCAATAATTCGTGCATTTACTGAATTCGTGATAACTAAACCTAAAGAATTGCATATTATGATTAGAGAATAGTTGACAAAAGGTTATTGCTTCAAATGATTGATTAAATATTTAACGTTTTTTGTTGTTTATTTCATCCTTCATCTTACTATTCATAAATTCTTACTTTCACAAAATAACTAGTTTTGGTACAGGGTATCCATCCCTCGGACAGTACCTTCATACTACACTTAGTGGGACGTGATAAGATATTCTGAGATGTCCACAGTTAATAGAGAGAGGCCACAGAAACCTTCTGTATTGACCGATTTACAAAAATGAAATAGAGATCAAATAAACACTTGTCATACTATAATTCATCAAATGTCTGTCCCTCTGTCTGCATGTGACAACGTAACTCAAGAACCACACATGATATCCCCATGACATTTCCTGTGTGTACTAATGCGACCTCCCGGCATGTTTTTAGCAAGTTAGTTTTGGAAAATTCCAAAAATAATATTGTGAGGTCTGCGTTTGCGCTCACACCGATAATACTGATCTGGTTTCTATCTATCTATCTATCTATCTATCTATCTATCTATCTATCTATATATAATTCACCGATCTTTTGTGAAATCACATCTGATATTTAAATTAAATGTGATCCAATCATGATGGTGATGATTTTCACATAAGATATTATTCAATAAATACATAGTTCAAATCCATAATCCGCGGGAACTAGCTGAAAAAAACTCGGGTTTTCAGCTAATATTCAAAATTACTCCTACGTATAAACTTATACACACCTTGAGCACATATTCACCTTCCCCTCTCGTATACATGTCAATACATGATTTTCTTTCTCTTGATGACAATTTAACACATCAAAGTAAAATTTCTCACTAAACCGCAAATACACTTCCTCTTTCTTGTTGCCCTCTCTTTCTTCTGTTATCTCTCCCCCGCATGTACAAGACCATTGTTACCACACCCTTACGCATTCACAGTCTCAGAAACAGTTCTTGATTCGAAGAGTTTCTTTTACAATTGAACTCAGTCCTTTTGTTATTTATGTTATTCTTACAACGTTTCCACCGATCCATTCATCAACCTTCTTCAGGTGTACTATCCGTATATAAAGAGAGGGACTTTCTAGATATTTCTATATATCATTCATGGTAAAGACACTTTTATTTCTTCCTGTGTTTACTGTGATCTACCAATATGGTTGCCATGCTTATGCCATTAAAGTGATATAGACATTAGTATCTTGAATTTATTATTAGATGAAGCATTGTCAATTATTAATAATATTTCGACTAGTATTTCTTTCGTCCTAATTTCAGTTCTATTTTATCGCAACTATCCAGACCGTTATTTTACGGCAATCAGCAGCGCAATTAAGAAATAAAGAATAAACCTCCAGTGAGACACAAACTTGCATATCATTTTCCTTTGGGGTCCTGTCTTACTGCGAAGCTGCTTCACTTATTGGGCCACGAAGGCAACTGGCTACAGAAGCTCAAATCTAATCATATATTTTTCATTCTCGATTCGCTGTCATATTTAATGCTTGCATACACTTAGTAGTATCAGTAAGAATATTATCTTGAATTTATTATGAGGTAAAGCATTATCAATTACGGATTTCCCCGCTATCCGAAAGTAGTACGTTCCTATAAAAAAAACTTTTGTAAGACGAAATGGTGTAAAGCGAAGAATCAATTACCATTAATTTATATGGGAAAAATCTTTGAGCGTCCCCGAACCCAAAAAATGGTGATGTTGGTATGTTAGGCTAAGTCGTCACAGGTTGGGTTGGTGGGAATTGAAGAGGGTGTGCGCTGCTTTTATAACGGTTCGCTGCAAAACAAACGCTAAATATTATTTTCGCTTTTCACCTTTTTTTTTCATAAAAGCGAAAAAATGGCCTAAAGCGAACTTTTGAAAAGCGGGGGGATACCTGCACACCAGTGGTTCCCAAACTTTGTCGGCCCCTTTTAGAGCATACATTTCATTAGCGCCCCCGTAAAGTCGGTCAAAATGATACATTGAAAATTGAATAAAAATACAAATCGATACCTCCTACGCATAAAATCGTATGTGTGAAAAGCTGACTTTACAATAGAGCTGTTTGAGGTTCAATGGTTTGAAGTTTTTTGTTTCACAATGAATTTATGTTGATTTAGTTGTGACTGAATTATTTGAATAAGTTAATAGAATTCTTTAAAACTGAAAAACGGAAAATATTTGTACTTCAAACAGCTCTACTGTTAAATCAGCTTTTTAGAATACAACTTTATACATTGGGGGTATCGATTTGTATTCTTTGCCCCTTGCCTCCTCCCCCACCACCCCTTGTCTTCCAATGCCCCCTACCGCCCCCTTTACTTCCAGTGTCCTCTTGAGTCTTCCAGTGACCCCAAAGGGGTGGTAGCGCCCACTTTGGGAATCACTGCTGTACACTATTATCTGACCTCATACGCACACAATTTACTTCACGCCTACACCAATAGGCAAATCACTACAGAGATTGTCAAAGATTTTTCGCACACAAACGTTAAAATAAAGACGCATTCTTTCTATTCCAACCTTTATTTTTTCTTTCTTTGAAGATTCTCTCTGTCTTTTTTCCTCTTCGTTTTTGTTTCCTTCTTTTTAAAAGTCAAAAGTTCTTTCTTTCTATCTTTCTTTTTCCGAAGATTCTCTTAATATATTAGGGGTGTGCAAAAGTTCCCAGAACTCTAAAACCGGTTTTTTCGCTGGAAACTTTTCCACATACCTAATAAATCTTCAATGTCTCTTCTTTCATCTTGTTGTTTTCATATACTTCAAACGTTAAAAGTTCTTTCTTTCTTTCTTTTTTTTTCTTTCTCTCTCTCTTTCTTTCTTATTTGTTTCATCGAGTCGTTTTTGTTTTTCGGTCTGAAGCACTCTAAACTCTCTGCTGGTATTTTAGATAATGGATTAATTTTGGGCGTTGACAATGGTAAATAATGTGAAGGTATGTACCCTCTCTTCTTATTTGATTTAACACCCCTTTATCTATAATCACTTAAAATGTATGTATGGACGTGCACGCATATCTATCTATACATATTTGAACTTGATGGCACACATTCTATTGTCTCTACATGCATAAATCATCTTTAGCAAAATAATGTTTGGGTAAATGAGTGCTCGTTTATATACGGGACAGTAATTCGTAACAGTACATACTGAGTTCAGTACCTCTTATTACAAATGGCCCTATTTAGATATCTAGTCTTCTACCGCTTTATACCACTTGACTAATACCGCTTGAAACCGCTTGTAATTGACAGTGGAACTCTTCAATGATTAGGTTGAAAACCTTGTGAATTGAATGGGAAAAAAATCACCTAATGGTCAAAGGGAGATAATTTAAATCAGAAGATATTTCCCTTCATATTCACATTCAATTGTTTATATGAATGTAAGTGTTAAATTCCAAGTTCAAATATCTTGTAGAATGAGTGACAATGCTTCTAATAGTTAAATGTAATCAACAATACCTATTATTATTTCATTCAAAACTATGTTCGGACAATCGAATCTCTTCTTCCCATATTTGATGTTGCCGGCACAACATTTCGGCCGATCAATTCTTCAGCCCTCGTCAGGTGTATAATTTAAGAAAAAAAAGGCAAACGTTTGCTAGAGTTTCCAGTCTACACTACTATTTACTACTATCTTGGGGAGACCAAAGTTAGAGAGGCCAGTTAACCCTACTATTTACCCATAACTGGAGGGGAGACCAAGGCTAGAAAGTCCAGTTTTCTCTGCTATTTACCAATAGCTTGGGGAGGTGTGGATTCATGCCTTTCCCAAGGAAATCTGAACTCGGTTCGCCGATTCCACTTTCCGTGCTGAATACTACTACTACTACTACTACTACTACTACTACTACTACTACTACTACTACTACTACTAATTTAGCATTTTAAAGTACTCAGATATGTCAATTGGGAGACGAGATAGGAAATGCTGTTGTTTTTTTATGTGTGCTGGCGGACATTTTGTTTTGTGCAAATGAGACCTTTTTTCTTGGGAACATGTTTTTTCTGAAAGAGAACATCCTAAGGAACATTTTGGTACCGCACTCATAGGATCCTGGGTGGGGTTTGCTGGGTAGGCCCTGCTGGCCACCGGACTAGTTTGTAAATTCAGAAGGGAAAACCTTGAAGTTACAATAACACCCACAAGCAATATTTTACTGTAGAAGCATACAAATTATCAGTCGTAATATCTATTCTTTAATTCTAAGTAGATATTAGATACTAATACTACTCTTGGACTTTCAGATCCAAGCAGATCACCTCATCTAACCAAGGAAACCAAACATACAGCAGATGCAAAAGTAGCTATACAGTTGTCACAATAAAGATGAGATACTCACAGAAAGAAGAATGATGTGTGAATAATAAATAAGAAAATAAATATAAAGATCTATGCGCCAAACATCTGCATCTTTTCAATAATAACTGTATACCTACTTTTGCACCTCTCTGTATACCTACTTTTGCACCCCTCTGTATACCTACTTTTGAACCCCCTCTGTATTTGAAACGAGGAAAAGAGTTTGTCAAATCGTGGATGTCACTTTTCAGAGAACGACAAGGTGAAGAGGAAAGATAATGAAAAAAGAAAAATGGAAAAATACCAGGACCTTGCCTAAGGACTGAAGAATCTCTGGAACATGAGGGTGAGGGTCATGCCCATATCAAACGGCGCATTGAGAATTGTCCCAATTACCCTAAAGGTGAGAATAGAGGAATTGGTGATTCATGGAAGGGTTGACTACAGAACTGCCGAAAGCTTTTCAATGAAAGTACCAAAATGACCACCTTAAAAGTACCAAATTCTGCGAGAAAACTACCAAATATGATAAATATATATATTCATCATATATAACTACTATAAAATACTTTATAAATAATTAGATAGATAAATACACAACAATAAATGCAACTCTTCAATAAATTAGCAAATATATAATAAAGGTTAAAAGATATACTCAGCATGATGCCAATTTAGCACTTTTGGAGCCAGATCTAGCTCCGAAATAGCTAAATTGGCAACCTTGCTTCGTCTTGAGCTAGACACTTCACGCTCACACACATAACACAAAAACGTTTTAGAATGGAATATTTTTGCAAATTTAATGCGAAATTATCATTATTTTAAAGTATTTTCATATTTTATCGCGATTTTAAATTAAATTAGTAAGATTAAACCTTGACCGTGTGAAAATTGATTAAAAGTAATCAATTTTCACAAGGTCAACAAAAGAACCAAATCGCATGAAAACAACCAAACGAAAGAAGCAAATTCGGTACGAAAGAACCAAATTCGGCAGCCTGGTTGACTATCCGGGTCACAGTAGTGTTGGAATTAGTGAAAGTGATGGAAATTTGAGATTTGCCAAAACAATCCCGACCGATATGAATATGATATGAATACGCAAATGTATATTA
>VCCN01003439.1:3936245-3957102 GCA_006491835.1 Architeuthis dux | reverse complement strand
GATACTGATGCATAAGTGTATCATACATCCAATATTCCCCCCTCTCTCTCTCTTTCTCTCCCTCCCCCTCCCTCTCTCTATACATATATATGCTTTCGTATATACATAAACAATTACACTTGCACGTGCACATTAATATGCATTTGCAAGACGCGACCGAATTTGCTAGACTGAAGTATGTTTATTTATTCTATACCAGAAATGAGTTTTATAAATAATGTCTATATTTGTATCGTACGAAGAGGAACTTGCATACCGACTGATTGGAAGAGAAGAAGAAAAATAGAAAGAAGGAATGATATTTTGGCCCCAAAAATGAAAATAATTAGTCACTCAATAGAAACTGTCACGTGACCAACGTCTTTGACAGCATGCCGTGTTGGGGGTGATCAGTTAAAAAATTGGATAACGGGGTGATCAATTAATAACTTACTTCGCTCGCCTTTTGTTTGGTTGGTGATCACTAAATACGTCCGAATTTTCAACAAAAAAAACAACAAGCGTGAACGCTGCCGGATACAAACTTTACGCGTTGAGGAGGCTCCGGCCTCAAGGCGGACATCGAGTTTCACTTTTCAAAAAAAGAAACATAAAATGAATGTCTCAGCACTTTCACCTACCTTTCTAAGATGTTTTGTGGCTTAGCAATATGTAGATCCTCTTGACCACTTATAGTCTTTTTTTCCTTTTTTCTTACAATACGGAGACACGGTGTATTTATACCTAAAGTTTACACCTAGCCTACCGGTAAGTAGAATAGAATAGTAGAAAGTAGAGTAGAATATATTGAGCAACATGACTTGACCAAATAGCACCATAGATGCCGTGATCAAAAAGGCATGTCTCTCATATTCAGTGACATGAGGTGATTGAACGAGGTGATTGAATAGTACACATCACTAATCAAATAAGTACGCGTCGTGACTCACGAGGATAATTAAGTACATATCATGCTGATATGGCTTTGACCATGAAACGCATATAGTTCAAACTCCGTTTGGGACACATTGCTTTCACTTCGCACTAATGCCCTTGGGAAAGACATGAATTCACCCCCCGCTATGTGGGCAGGGCAGTTGGAGCCCTTTAAGGCAGTCCATCTTGGGCGTCGAGCTATCAAGCCGGTCCCGTAAAAACCCAAAATGGCTACAAACAATAATTGGGTCTCCATGGATACTTTCGAAAAAGGAAGGCTAATAGCTTGAGAAGTGGATTCATGCCTTTCCCAAGTGAACGCAAACTGTCCCAGCCAGAGTTGGAATTCGGCTCGCCCTTTCCATTCTCCGTGCCGTTAACCGTTAGGCCACCCCCACCCTCTTTCTCCTGCCTACACACCATGGAGGTGTTAAAGAAAGAAACATATCAACATCTACGGTTTCATCCATGGTCAGATGTTGGATGGCTTTGAATACAGAATGATAATTGGCACAACGAAGTCTTCGCTGGTTAAGTATTCTAATATTCCAATAGTATTCATATCAACAGTTCGCGGTTTCAATCATTGCGATCTTCGGCTCTGATAAGTCGCGACAAGAAACTTAACACCATGTTTGATGTTAACCAGTTTGATTTTCTCATCTTTACTTGAAAACACATTTAATTCTCTTTTATTTTCTTCGTTAACATTTGTTGCTTGTGACTCACATCAAGCTTCTTTAGTTCGCTCGAAGCTGGAATTTTATAGAGTAATTCTCTCAAGAGCGTCTGCCGGATCATTGCTAGTGTAGGGAGTTTGGGCCTCACTTCTTGTACAATGACCATGTGCTAACTAGGTTTTAATTTTTGACTAGTTCTTCTTTCATCTTATTTTTGTTGCTTTTTTATCGCAACGTTCAGGTCATTTTTACTTTCTGCGAGATTTGGATTTGCACCCTCTCGGGGTTCAGATTTTGTCGGATTTAATTCTTTATTTTCGATCCATGCCACTTACTTAACGGTCGTAGAATGTAAAAGCGACCTGACCACTTATAGTCTTATAGTCAATAAAAGAGGATATTTTAAAATAATCTTAAAAAATAATTATTCAAATAATCTTAAAAAATAATTATTCAAATGAAAAAATATGGAATAAAAATGAGCATACGCACAGACAGACACGCTATAAGATGTAACATTATTATATGTAGATTTTAGTATTTGTTGAAATCTAAGAGCATGATTCAGATAAATTACACGGTAATATAACATGTGGTCTAATATAACACTGTGCCGTCTAGAAAAACGGTCCATTAACTATCTTATTAGAGTCTAGCCATAATTCATGAAGATAGAAATGAACACAATTTTATTCTTCTTCTACAGGATACCTTTACACTCGAATTGATCCGCATAAACATCACCTTTAAAATTTGGATCTCATTATTTGTTCTTTTATAGAATTAGTAATAATTAATTTTAATTTAAATCTTTATAAATAGCTTGTTTTAATAAAATAAGTGAAAATTCGGTAAAATTTGAAAAGATTTGTTCCCCTCACACAGTCAGAAATAGTATTTGGTATAGGGTACATCTTTTCAATGCTATGGCCCTCGCATTGAAAAGATGTACCCTATACCAAATTTCAGCTTCCTAGGTACAAATCTGTGACCCACAACTTGGAACATACATACATACATACAGACATTCACTTTTATATATAGAAATATCTTCCTTTACGGATCACTATAGATGAAGAGATTGCCACAAAAGGCACTTGTACATCTTTCTTCATTGATTTTCATGCATCGTAAGCTCTCCCTCTTATTCTCATCATCTTTTTTTAAACATAGAACGATCGTTTTATTACGGCTTTTTTTAGTGGTGATCACTTTGTAGTTGTTTATAAATGTTCTGTCGTTCCTTTTGAAACACCACATTGCCTGACTTAATAATTCTGTTTTTCTGGTAATCTATAAGTAGCGTCTTCGTTCATTCGGAACGTCTTTATATTTCACACTTATCCTTAATTGATAGAACATTCATATTTATTGCTTTCCTTCTGGACCCTTTAAAAATGATTTATAACACAGCACGCGTTAAGAAAAATGTTTACGCACTATTTTCTTCAACAGTCACGCCTGGGAAAATAATGCGTCACCAGCAAGGGTGGATGGTCGACTCTAAGTTTCCCCTATCCTTTATGTCACTCTCGTAAACAAATAGGAATTCCTTTAATCTTTATTATACAGGGTGTTTAAAAAAATCTTTATTATACAGGGTGTCTCAAAAAAAGCTTTTACAAAGAGTTCATCTCCTTCAAATTTAAGGGGGGGGGGTAAGTCAGTGCTTTTTTTTCCGAAAAGAAACGTATATATATATTCCTTTACTGAAAAAATACTGACTTACCCCACCTTAACTTTCACGGGGCTTAACTCTTTGTAAAAGTGTGTGTACATTTAAGTGGGACACCCTGTAATTCTGTAAGTTTGTTTGTGGGTTTGCTACCACAACACAGTAAAAACGGAACATCGTAGTATATTTTTTGTTTGCGCAATACCGTTAAAATGCTTTCACTTGAAGAATAAAGAAATCTCTAGTCCAAACGGGCCGACGGTTTCGGAGTAATTAGGTTTCCCATAAGAATTAACACAAGCATTTGTATTCCCTCTTTGAAATATCTGCATTGCTTTTCTCCAACATTAATGTAGTATCTATGCATTGCCCAAGTTTCTCAAATTCATGAACTTCAGAAAGATTAAAGAGTTAACCCCAAGAAAATGTAATATTAGCATGATTTGAACCATAAATTCATGAAAAATATAATACGATCTAGAATATAATGCGTCTTTTTATAGCTAGAAATCAGTAAGCTATATTAATCACCGCTACCCACAACACTGGTTTATTGCTGGTTATTCATGTGTTCTGACATTTATATGTATCTATGTATCTATCTATGTATCCGGACTTTGCCCAGCCCTAACCGTTCATAGTAGAAATTTGAGATTTTGCACACACTTTTGCACACACCTCAATAAGTAGGGAAAACCTTCTTTTTAAAAAATAAATTACCCCTCTAAATAGGTTTTTAGAGGGGTGGGGGTTAATATGCAGTGTAAGTTTATGCTAAATTGGTCACTAGTTTGTGCCCGCTTGTTTTCTGAAAATTCAGACCTTTTTTAGTGATCACAAATAGGTTTTTAGTAGGGTGTTCAATTTGCAATGCAACTTTATGCTAAATTGATCCCTTACTTTGTGTTCACGCTTTCTTTTTGAAAATTCGGACTTTTCTTTAGTGATCACGACCCAACAAAAGGCGAGAGAAGTAACCTATTCATTGATCAACCCTTTTTCCAACCTTTTAATTGATCACCCCCAACGCAACATATATGGGTGGCGGTGATTCCTAATTTCCCTTGGAATGCTAGTTATCTTTATTTTTACATTCGAGTATAATACCACCCCCAATTTTAACCCTGATTTTTTATATTGAATGTCTCGCATTATACACGAATAAATACGGAACTTGTTGTTTCAAAAATGTATTTGGTGATTTTTATTTATTGTAAAGTTCCAAACTCACAAGTTTCTTTAACACTTTGAAAACCAAACTGTTCTTCCAGTCGTGTGCATCTTAGTGAGTCTTGATGAAAGTAGAGACTCGATGATCGTCTATCTTACGTCCAGCACCACAGCCATACTAGCAAGTACTTATTTCATTATTGGTAGATTGGAGTGGAGATTTGCATAGCAACCCGTTGCACAAAGACGATGCCATTCTCTCGGCCTCCAAGGTCGTTTCCCAGTTGTACGATAAGACGTCACAACTGGCGTCTTTTCTTGCTGCAGGAGTTGTCAGAAAAGAGGTAGAGTTTACCACCAGTCTGACCTACGGGCTCCACTCCTAGTTTGCTTTTCTGACAGAGGAACCATCTCTTAGTTGGACTGCCTAACAGGCTCCAACTTCCCTGTTATTTACCCATTGCTGAGATGATAAGCGTATTAATGCCTTTCTCAAGGGCATTAGTGTGAATTGAACATAAGCAGCATCGGTTGAAACTTGAACTCAGTCTGCCGATTCCGTTTTCTGTGCCGGTGACCGTTACGCCACCGCATACCTTTTATTTCATTATATTATAATTATTCAACTCTTTTGCCATTACTCAGCTCAGAACCTTGCTCTCACTAGCGACACATATATTACATTCTTAATATCGCAGATTCGATCTTCAGTAGACAGGATGCTGGTAAAATGCATTCAGAAAATAGCGCTATTTCTTCTTCTAAATCAGCCTTTCTCAACCGTGGTTCCGTGGAACACTAGGGTTTCGAGACAGGGTGTTAGGGGCTCCGCGAAATATTTATACACGCGTGAAAAATGCACTTGACCGTTGCTTCATTTGAGTTTTTTTTGTATAACAAGTAGGGTCCCTGTTTTGGTGACATTTGACACTAAGCATGAGAATGTTTACCAACCGTAAAATATGTCATTTTTCACAATCGTTATAAATTTCATTTTTTTTAAAGGAAAAAATCTAAAAAGCTACAATCTCCAAAAATATAATAACATACTTATAATCAGGGTTCCAGATTTTTGATAGTTATCGATTTTCGTCCATTTATATCGTCACTAGTTACTAATATAATACATAATACATATACATTTTTGAACACACTAATGTGTCGTTAGCTGTACATATAATATTTTTATGCCGGGTTTTTTTCAGATATGAAAGTTATTTCAAGGGTTCCTCCAGTCTAAAAGGGTTGAGAAATGCTATTCTAAATGGTTTTGTCGTAACAGGTGTCACTCATCCAGTATGCGGGATCTGATGGTTTGTTGCTGTTTGTTCTACAACGAAGCTATACCAACAAAATATAAATGCGCTTAAATATGAATTGCTTGCATTTTCCCTTTTCTATATCGTTGGCGACTGAAGGGTCCAGCACATTATCTCCATTCTCTTTTTCTACAATGATTCGCTGCCACCCACGCCTAATTTTTCGTCTGACCGGCCATGTCAACTTGAACACCATTCCGCTTTTTTGTTGTTATCTACATGTTGACATTTATTTTCCTCCTCCCCACCCGTGTTTGTGGTTATGGACCCTTCAATCTTTGAAGAAGAAGAAGAAGAGGAGGAAGAAGAAGAAGAAGAAGAAGAAGAAGAAGAAGAAGATTGTCTAATGACAGAGCGGTGCCAGAATGATTTGGGCGTCATAACAGTGACGCATGAATGAATGAATAAATAAGTGAATGAATGAAATAAAAAAGGGAACAGAAATAAGAAAGGAATGAAAGTGAGAAATTTACAAAGTAAATCACAAAAATCGAAAAAGAAAAGAAGGGGTAAAGACAGAAAACAAAGGATAAATAAATAAAGATAGAAAGAAGGAAAGATAGGAAGAAAGAAGGACAGATAGAAAGAAAGATAAAAGAAAGGAAAAAGATAGACAGATACAAAGATAGATAGAAAGATAGATAGCTAGATAAATAGAAAGAAATGTCGATAGCTAGAAAGGATGATAGCTAGATAAATAGAAAGATAGAAAGAAGGAACGATAGATAGATAGATAGATAGAAAGATAAATAGATATATAGATAAGAAAGAAGGAAAGAAAGAATGAACGATAAAAAGAAAGAGATAAAAATAGAGAGATAAAAAGATAGATAGATAGAAAGATAGAAGGAAAGAAAGATAGAAAGAAGGAACGATAGATAGAAAGATAAAAAGCTAGCTAGCTAGATAGATAAAAAAAGAAGAAAGAAAGAAGGGAAGATAGATAGATAGATAGATAGATAGATAAAACAAAACGAAGATAGATAGAAAGAAAGAAAGAAAGAAAGAAAGACTGGGAGGACGACTCTTGAATAAAAATGAAAGGGAAAAGAAATATACAAGAGCGAAAAAACAAAACAATAGGAAAGAAAAAAAAAAGAAACAAGAAATAAATAAAAAAGCAAAGATAAATAAAGAAACCAAAAAAGGAGACTAAAAAAGAAACACTCGAGAGTTATGAAGGAAAGTAAAAGAAGAAAAAAGAAAGAAATTAATGAACGATAGGAATGAAAGCGACAACCACTGAATGAGTGAATATGCTTGAGTAGCGTCGTTTCTTTCGGAAGTCTCGAATATATTTTCGTCCCCCCCCGCCGATGTATATTGAGACAGATTCTACGAACCCCTACACACTCTCGCGATAATATATATATATATATATATATATATGCTTGTGTGTGTGAGAGGATCGTTCCCTAGGCTTGTTTGTCGTAAGGCAAATACTTATGACAAAGATCTCTTGCCTGTGTACACACGGTCTAGGGTGACGGGAACAAAGCCCCCAAGAAAGGCGTGACCGTTTGCTTAGTCTGTTGACACAAACGTAACACGCGTTGAGAGCAAACCGGCCTGGCAGCCCCTTTTTCGTGGGTCTTCTTCTGGAGAGGAGGCCTAAAAGATAAGAAAAGCCAAGAGGAGAGAAAATAGGGCATACCTCCGATTTTCCGGCACCAGTTTTGCCGAAACAGGATTATCCGTGTTGCCGGACTAACGGTGGTCATTTATTAATTTACTTATATAATACACCATGTGATGGCCTGTATTTTCTGTTTGTAACATTTGTCAAGGGAGATAACTATTAAATGCTAAAAAAACAAGATATTTTTGGTTGAACATGAACGAGAAAATGCAGAGCAACATAATCGTTTTGATATTTTTTAATTGATTGATTGATTGTTTTGTTTAACGGCACATCGACCCTTGGTGAGTCATTTAGTGCCGGATTCAGTAGGGGGGTCCCATGTCCCCGTGACTAGAGAGGGGGGTGGTAGAGAATCCCAAATCCCTCTCACTGAGACAAATGCCACGAGGACTGGGATAAAGGGCGGGGGAAAGGGGTGGAGATCCCAAAAGCTTCTCAGGACGAACCCTGAGCATGTTAATGGTGATCGCCTCCCGACCAGCTGGCCAATATATCCTGTGCAACTTCTCCCAGGACGATACCCGAGCATGCCACAAGGAACCCCCGAAGCACCGTGGTTCTCTGAACTTCGAGGCAATGGCAGTTTCGAAGAACAGATACTACACTTTAATCTTAGCCAAAGTACAGTACAATTGCAAAACATTTAAATACCACCCTTATTTTTTGACGACATGGGTGAACTAGTAATTCAATAATATGACTCACTAATTATGCACTATTATGAATTAAATGGTTAAATGCAAAGTATACAAAGTATATCAATATAAATGAAACAGATACAGGTATATTAATTAAACAAATACAAATATCACAGGGCTGCTTAGTCATTCAATAGAAACCGTCATGTTATCAACATCTTTTGGCAGCATGCCGTGTTATGGGTGATCAATTAAAAAAAGGGGTAACCAATGAATAAGTTACTTTCTCACCCTTTGTTGGATCACTAAACAGTCAGGTTTTTCAATAAACAAACGGGCACAAACTAGGGATCAATTTAGCGTAAACTTACATTGTAAATTGAACCCACCACTAAAAACATATGGGGGGGGGGGAATAAAACAGAAGAAACGTTTTTTCTAGGAGTAAATGTTGAAACTTTCAGCCCCCTAGCTCCATTAGCGTGGCCTGTAAACGTGATACATAATAGCCAGCCGGACTGGCTTGAAAACTGAAGAAACCTTGTTAACAGTTTTGATGAGAGTTTTACTTGACGGTTTCTAATATATATAATTGATGAACAAATAGCATGCATCTTCTGAACCAAAACCCAGTGGTCAAGTTTTCTCAACACTTCTATCTTTTCTCGCCTCGATATGGAGTTGCCTGCTCTTTACACAACCACTGACACATTGGAAGCAATTTCTAGGGGTAAATGTAAGCAAAATAGGCTAGGAATTCTACAAAATCGATGGAGCAGTAACAACCACTGCAGTATAAACAATTAAGAAATGTCTCTATACCCAACGACACCTGTGGCCACTCAGCGAACTAGTGTGAGAGCTACGAGAAATTCAAGTATCCACCCGTAATTTTGACCGGATTAAAAGAGGTACCGGGTCATCAATTGCCGGAATTTGCCGGATTATTGTACTTCAATGTTTCTTCAAGCTTTTTCGGTTTTGCGTACTTCAACTAAATATTCTTTTTTAATGATTTTTTTACGTTGAAAGGTACTAAACAATGCTACCCGTGATCTCAATAAACAGTACGATATTGTTTTGTAATCATTATTCAGCTCGACAGTTTCTCAGAATATGATTTGACCATATATCAAAATGTCATTCCCCCCTTTTAAGATTGTCTGACTCAAAAGTTTCCATCCTGTGTTGCAGCTCACAGAAAGATCAATATTCCAGCAGTTTGAATCTGCCAATCTGTGATCGCAACTCCCCCCTCCGTGAAACCCTAAAAATCCCCCACCCCCAGGAGGGAATTCCCCCCTGATTGAGAACCACTGCTCTAATGTTTGGAAGAGGCCTGAATCCCACCCCCTCCCCCAGCTATGGGTTAATTGCAGGGCAACCTGTCTAGGAGACGCACAACTTTGATTCTGAACTGGGAAAGTCAAACCCTCCACCCAGCTGATTTTCTAGGCAGGTAGACCCTCCCCACTTGGAAGACTGGCGTAACTTGATCTTCCTCCTTCCCATTTGACCTTGCGTCGTACTAATATAAGTAAATATCATCTTTTCCCCATTGATGCCAAACGTTCGAGCTCAGTTTAAAAAACAGGAATTTGAATGCCGATTTTATAGGTAGGCTATCCCTACTTGGAAGATTGGCGTAATACCTTCATTTTTTTTATTTAACCCTTTGCTCCCTAGTAGACATAATTTATTTCAATAATAGAAAATAAGTAGAAAAATTGAACACCCCACTAAAAACCTATGGGGGGGGGGTCAAAAAACAAAAAAAACATTTTCTAGACGTAATAAAGAGTTTGCGTGACACATATATACATAGCCAGCCAGCCAACCAGCCAGCCAACCAACCAGACAGACCAACTTAAAAACTGAAGAAACCTATGTTCACGACAGTTTTGGTTGACAGTTTCTAGTATATATGTATTTTGTGTGTGTAACACTTTCCAATGAGCACACAGATATTTCACTTTTTAAGAGAAAAAGAAATGAAAAGTAAAATCAAAATATAAAAGAATACGCGAGTTGAAATCATGTCAAAGGAGCTGACCTTCCTGTAAGGTCAGCCTTAGAATCTTTAATGTGGCATAAGATCAACAAGGATAAAAAAATTAGGTAATTGTAAACTCTGAAAATTTTAAAATGTGAAAATAAAGAAACGAAATATAGGGCAGCTCTGAGCTAACCCTGGATCCCTAGCCCTTATGTTTTATATTTTCTGTTCCCATGATTCACAGCGTCTCCACAAAACGAAGGGGGTTTCCGCCCACGGCTTCCTCTCCGAAACCATTCCTCTCTTTTTAAGAAGAACCCTCTTCCGCCTTCCCTGTGCAGCTGTGACACGACTGCAGTGATGCCAATATAGATAAGGTGTCCATATATACAATAAACCATCTGACGCTGGACAAAGATAAGACCAAACTGCTGCTTCACATCAGAATTTCCCATTCTGTCCGGATTTCAGGAGCCATCTCTTGTTTTACAGCCCGACACCAAGGAAAGTGGTTGGCATTACTCAGTAACTACGAATTTAATTTTCAAACCAAAAGGTCTACAGTTCTATCCCAGGTGAAGTGTGTGTGTAACACATTTGGTCACAAATCCTCCGTAACATGATAAATTGTGAATTGCCGATGGCATGTAACGCCCCCTTATTTCAGTAGAGAATATTAAGGAAAAAACGCATTTCTCTAATTTATCACCTAGTTTTTTAAAGATCCATCTCAAGTGGCCAATGTTAGCTTTTTGGGACCACATTACTCGACTTGCACGGACTAATGACCCACATAACCACATTGATGTATTAATTGTCCCCACCCACAAAATTATATCTCCTAAATTATCAATTGAGACAAGTTATCCTAAAAACAAAGAGTTACGGGTCTCCTGATTAACAGTGTTGATGTTTACGATGATTTGATAGCCCTTTTTTCAAGAGAGAGGGTTGAATTTCTCCAAAGATCCCGGCCTCAATACAAAGCCCATTGCTTGTTATTATTATGAAAGTTTGGCGACTAAAAGCAATTATTTTGCATAGTTATCTGGGCAATAAAAGCACTTTTTGACCAGATTTACAAAAAGGATTGGCCTTTGATTTATGTATAAGTATGAGTCACATTGGTAACACTAGTTCGGGATTGAATGACGTTTCACTCAAATAAATCTCGAATAGATTTAAGAAAGAATTAATCTCGCCTTTGGATATTTCTCTGCAAAGCATTGTTACACATTAAATGTCGTTTTTTTAAAACTTTTTTATCATTGAGAATAATGCTAAAAATGAAACATTTGCAGATGTAATTGGAATTCTATTGCAGGTTCAGTGTAAATAAAAATACAATTCGTTATTATTGGAGGTTTTTGAACCCTTAAAAGCAATACTGTCTACCCAAGAAATTAGACTAATTTTCGAGTACGATTTAAAATTGGGACACAATGCTGCTCAAGCCGATGATAACATCAACAAAGCATTTTGAGTGAACACTGCTACGGTACGAACTGTTTAGCGTTGGTTCAATAGTTTTAGGCCAGGAAATATGGATACCAATAATAAACATGTTGAACTGGAAAAAATAACTTTTAGCATTATTCTCATTATTGACATTTCATGTGTAGCAATCTAATAATTGGTCTTGATGCATTTAGTTAGGGCTACAATGATAATGGGTTTCGCTTCTGTTGTCAGGTGCATCATTGCACATTTTACTGATGTTTCAACTATGACTGAGTGTACTAGCAATGTTACGGCTGCTTCTAATGCTATTATTGTTGTTAATAATATTGTCATTATTACTAGTTGCTATGATATTAGCACACTATAGCCCCTTCTCTATTGGCCACAGAACTGCCCCATATATCGAAAACTATTATAGATAGAAGCACGCAGTTTTCGCCATTCGATAACATGCGTTTTGAAGATTCATTTAGATTTCTTTTTCAATGACTCGAGCCGACCCGACCCGTTCGTCGCACTTTTTGAAGCTTAATAGCTCGGAAACAAATGAAGATAGAAATATAGGGATTTCATCAATCGATAGCCCATTATTTTATGACTTATTACGTATGTGGCAAGTGTGGTGGTTTTTAGCAGTTGGGGGAATATGGTGTTTTTTAAGCAACTCAATTTTGGTAATGCTTGTTTATACGAATGTAAAATATGGTAGCTTAACACAGCATACAAACAACGTTATTTTACATCCGTATAAGCAAGGGTTACCTCATTTCTTTTCGGATAAAGATTTTCTGAATATATTTTCGCCAAACGATAGAGCATCACATTGAGTATTTACAAAGTACTAAAACTTAACTATGTAAAAGTGAAAAATACTTCATTACATTCACTGTTTAAGCGAGGGAGCAGTATATCCTCGCTTTCAGTGAAGATTTATTACAAGCAACTAATACTATGTATAATAGAGAATATCAATACCTTCAGAATTTAATAGAAACAAACATTAAATTTTACCGTAAAATACAAGTTTGTCCACTTTTTCTCACCAGTGTCCCAATTGAATGTCGTTCACATCCAATTTTGAACACTCATGAACAAGCTTTTAACAAGAAGGGCATCAATAAATAAACATTGCATTTCCCAGCGATCAGTTTAATACGTATTTGAACATTACTCGCTCAAACCGAAAGGTGTCAATGCTTTTACAATTTGATACAAACGTAAAACACAATTTGTAAAAAAGAAAAAAGATTGCTGTGTTGACACAAGCAAGTTATTCAAGCTTTTAAAAGTAAGCTAACACGATCTAATGGAAATATGAAATTCGATACTATTGAAATGTCTGTACATAAATAGTGATGTGAATGTGAATATACTGTTTGTCCATAAATCATCTGTACAAGTTTGAAAAAAAAAAGAAATATTAAGATAATTATACAGGGTTTGTTGCAAAGTAAGTTTTTTTTTCTCCAAAATTAGTACACTCCAACAGGGCCGTTGGTTGCACGAGCGGGTTTTCAGCTAGTTTCCACGGAAGGCCTAAATAAGACGTTTGGCACTAATAAGAGATCATGGATTTAAACTATGTATATATTTGAAATCATCACCATCGAGAAGTCTTGATTCACGTTTAATTCAAATATCGGGGGGGATTTCACAAAAGATAGGTGAATTATAGTAAGGTAGATAGGTAGATAGGAACTGACAGATAGATAGATAGATAGATAGATAGATAGAGAGAGACTGAGATAGATTGATAGACAGATATGAACAGACTGAGATAGATTGATTGATAGATAGTGTAATGGAAATGTCGTGCCCCCCGCCAGCAAAAGAACTCGGCTCCAGTGAGCCAATGAAAGTGGCCAATTAGGTACTCAGGTTGAGTCGACCTATTTAGCATAGGCAGAAGGAACTGCCATAAATGCTGGTCATTCTGGCTCACTGGCACTCGGGCTTCTGAGTCGTGTGCATACCCAAAGGTTGATCAGTAATGGTGAGAAGCAAAGAAGAAACGACCAGAAAGAGGAAGTAACATAAATGGGATTAAGAGTGAATAGAAGAAGTGTGTGAAGGTGGATTGTAGAACAACAACGGAACAGGTAGATAGATGGAAATCAGATCATTATTATCGGCATAAGCGCGTACACAAACCTTACAATATCATCTTTCTGGAATTTCAAAGAACTCATTTTCTAAAGACATGCCTGGAGGTTAGATTAGTACACAGAAAATTTCATTGGGATATGTTGTGTAGTTCCTAAGTTACGTTGTCACATACAGACGGACAGGCCTTTGGTGAATTATAGAGGGATTTATGATTATATACAAAGATGCCGTTCCAAGAAAGATATACTGCAAGTAATTTACCCCATTTTAATTGATGTAACACTTTCATGTAACTTCGGCTACGTTCAAAGCTGTTTTTATTATTATTTTTGACAAAACACAAATTTGAATCCCCTAAAATCAACGAAAATGATGGATAAATGTTAAATCTCAGTTAAGTCACTTGAACCCACTTTGCCACTCAGTACTGTGTGAACTTCCACAAAAGCGTTGAACAAAGCATTTCACAGAAGTTCCGGAAATGGCTTCACAAAACATTAGAATGGAGTGGTTCATTCCTTTCGTGTATAAACGTGCGATTTCTTTTAATTCATGTCAAATAAAATGAATGAGGAAAATTAAATGAAAAATCGTATCTTTTTAAAAGTCAGTCCCCTTTCTAAAGTATATTACAATCGATCATAGCTGACAATGATGAATGCATGGTTCATCGTTCCCCTCTTTATACCCTCAACGAGGGTGGCGCGGGGTTAGGTAAACACGGGCAATTGTTAGTAAGACCCACTTCTGGCTTATGGCATCTGGTATTCCCAAATGGTCACCCATCTAGGTATTGCCCAGGTTCGACAATGCTTAACTTCAGTGTATCCAACGTGATTTTGGTCGTAACACCTTAGTCGTTGTGCAGAAGCATTGAGTACTCGACAGTGAATCACGACCTACTGAACCAGAGTCGAACACTCTACCACTGGGCCACGCTGATCCTTGACAATGATGAATATCTGCAGATGATTTTAAGTTTGTCATCGTTTTCGTATGGATTCTGTGAACTTTGACACCAGCATCTGGAATCTTTTTGGGAACGATACATTTTTACAGGGTTCGTCTTGAAAGATTGCTATTTTCACACACACACACACACACACACACACGAGCGAATACTCTCATAACTTCTTAAACATTGCTCTACAGCAAGCGCCATTACACGCATAAACACACACACACACACACACACACACACACACACACATACACACACACACACACACACACACACACACAGAGTTATGGAAGAGTGCGTTTGGCCAAGTACTCACGCACCTATTATCCTCTCCGTCACAGTGACATGCCAGAGACAAGACATCCTGTGTCAAGATATCGGGCGATGGGGTGGAGCACAGGGAGAAGTGGATTCATTCCTTTCCAAAGGGTATTAGTGCGAAGTGAATAGAAGCAACCTTGGCACCCCTTCTGTCTCTCTCTCTTGGTCTTTTCCCCCTCTCTCTTATATATATATATATAGTATACAATAGTATATGGCCTATCCGACATTATGATAAGAGGAAAGACAATGTGGAGACTCGAACTTATTTGAAATAATTATTTATTACCTGACATGTGAAAATCGGCTGTTATCAAAGGTGGAGAGAATTTGTGGTGGGCCTACTGCAACTGAAACGGGCAGAGCTTATCGGAAGTGGTAGGGGAAAGGGGGGGGGGAGTGGCATCCGGCTGGCTTCTGGTGTGTGTGTCTGAGAGAATCATGTGTGCTTGTTGGGTTATTCTTTGTGAGGGTATGTGTGTCGTGGTATGCTTTTTGTCTTGTGTTTGTGCGTGCATGTGTGTGTGTGTTTATGTGTGTTTGTGCGTGTGTGAATTTTGGTGCGTGGTTTGCGTCTGTGCGTGGATCTAGGTGCGTGGTGTGCGTGTGGGAGATGAATTGGATATGAGTATCAGCTTTCATCGGAGGTGAAGAACAACCTTGGGTGGCGCTCCTGCCGCAAACGAAGCGGGCAGATCTTATCGGCATGTGTGTGTGTGTTCGAGAGTCATGTGTGCTTGTGGGTTTATTCGTTGTGTGGGTATATGTGTGGTGGTATGCCTGTTCGGTGAGACGAGGAATTTCTTAGATCGTGCGCACCGGCTGGGCTGTTTATTGTGGGTATATGTGAAAATAGTAGTAGTGGATGTGTGTGTGTGCATGTGTGTGCGTGCGTGTGTGTGTGTTCTTGGGAATCTCTGTGTGTGTAAATTTAGGTGCGTAGTTTGCGTCTGTGTGTGGATCTAGGTGCGTGGTTAGCGTGTGGGAGAGATTTAGGTTGGGGGTTTGTTCACCTACTTGTATCGAGAATTGTTTTGTGATGATTCTTTGCTGTTTGGATATGAGGTTAGCACGGTATGGTGATACGTTGTAGAACCCAGGTCGTTGCGTAATTGTGTCAGTAGTAGCGATGGCCGCTGCTTCGATAAGTTTGCGTGTCGTTTTATCATGGATGTGTTTAACAATTCTGGCTTGTTTTAAATTGAAATTGTGGTTGGTTTTGTTTCGGTGGATTACAAGGGCGTTATTTCGGTTGTCTAATATCAGTGCACGCCCGTTTCATATGCGGGTGTTGTTTTTCGGTTTTGTAGTTTTTTGATTTGGTCTCTTATGGCGTTGTGGATGAAAGAAAGGGGGTAGTGGATGTTTTTGAAAGTAGATTCTATGTATGTTTCCTTTTCTTTTATGAATTATGGACTGCATATTCTAAATGTCTGTAGGTAGAAACCTATGATTATGCCTTATTTGATTCTGGTGTTGTACATAAGGATGTCGAGGAAAGGAAGGATGTTGTTGGATTCTGTCTCGTGTGTGAATTCTATTATGGGTTCTACTTTGTTGAGTCTATCTGTTAGTTTGGGTAGGCTGGTGTTGTGTGGGTGAATTATAAGAGCGTCATCTAGTATCGGAACTAATGGGTGTCTTTAGGCAGGATGTATCTAAATGGTCCTGATTTCAGGGTTTCCAGGAACAGGCATGCCAGAACGCCGCTGAGTAGCGAGCCCATAGGTAAACCATATTTTTGTTTATAGAACTCCATTTCCCCTACCACTTCCGATAAGATCAGTCCGCTTTGTTTGCAGGAGGACCACCACCCGTTTGTCCACCAAGGGTTTGCTTCACCTCCGATGAAAGCCGATACTCATATCCAACTCATCTCCCACACGCAGACCATGCACCTAGTTCCACGCACAGTCGTAAACCACGCACCAAAATTCACACACACACACACACACACACACACACACACACACACACACACACACACACACACACAAGACAAAACATATGCACACACATACACACGCACACAAGACAAAAAGTCATACCACCACATACATACCCAAACAAAGAATAACCCCACCAAAAGCTCTCCCCACCTTTGATAAAAGTCGATTTTCACGGCTAAAACAGGTAATAAATAATTATTTAAAATAATTTCGAGTCTGCACATTATCTTTCCTCTTATCACCCTGTCCCAAAGTGATCACAATAAACGGCTTCCTTTCTATGATTGAGAACTGTTTGTCACGCTATAGAAACCAACTAAGCATGGGCGTAGCCCAACCAAATTTGGCATGCATACTCAAATGATCCAGGGCAAGGTTTCCTATCCAGTAGGCCATGGCCCACTGTTGCGCCACAGCACGTTTTCCGGGTGGGCCACAGAGACTGCCCACCCGGCCACACAATTTTCGTTGTTGTACCTGACAAATTTGATTCCCGAGTTCAGTGTTCATGAATTTTTGGACTTTTTTGCTTCCTTTCTACTAGCAACTCACACGGACTTTTGACAACAAAGTGACATGTATCTGTCCAGGAAATCATGATGTTCATGATTTTTTTCAAATAAGGTAAGATTCGATAGTTCAAATCGATGATCTCTTATCTCAGGTAGGAACAAGCAGAATAATATTATAGATTCTAGCTGGTCAAGAAATTAGGCCTTCCACAGGAACTAGCTGAAACCCCGGATACGTGCGGGTTTTCAGCTAGTATATATATGTACACAGATTTGAATACAACTGTATACTTTACTTGTATATATATGCTTAGTTTGAAAGAAAGAGCGAACTACAAGGCGTTTTAATCGCCTAACGCAACGGCCGGTTGCTTGTTAATTTTTAATACACGCTTATATTTACATATCTTTGCTATGGAAATTCGTTACCGGTGTTGTCTTTCCTTTTCGCTTCACTTTGTTTTGTTAGGCCTGACTGAGGGGCCGCTTTTCTAAACTCGGAACCCTTTGACATTGCCCGATTATTCTAATGCCTCTCAACTAAAGTTGATCTAATAAAAAAAAAGCCAGGGTTACCCTCCAAAAGAAAGTTGCCCCCCACCGATGCCATGGTGGCAGACAAAAGGCTGAATTCAACGCTGGGAGTGGTGCAAGCCGTTCGGGACAAAGTGTAGACTTTCTTTTTCACTTTGTGTAAACTGAGATGATTTTTAGGGGTGTGGTTCTATTATCTGTTTTATATTGGCACCTGTGAGTTAGGGGGAGGCGGGCCTAAAATTGGTACCTGTAATTTAGTGGGCGTGGTTCTAAGATCAGCCCAGTTAATTTAGTTGGCGTAGCCCTGTTGCTTCAAATGTGGGTCGCTTGCCTTTTTTTCAAAGCTGACAGTAGGATTTGAACTGCGTCCTCATTCAATTTTGCGTTGTGTTGTTATCTCATTTAGGTTGGCATTTAGTCAATCATGTATCGGGAGAGTTTTTATTCTTGTCTCCAGTTTGTTGGACAAATCCAAATTTCACACCTGAGCGCTTTCGGGAAACATCCGACGAGGAACGAACCTCAAGAGCAATGGATCTCGAAAGATTGGCAAGTCAAACGAAGATGACTTTTCTTTTATTTGACTAACTAGCAGAATACCCGCCGTTGCTCAGACTGAAAAATAGCTATAAATGACCTAGGATTGTTGTTAATGAAGGCATATTTGGCATAACGAAACACTATTGTAGTGAAAAGTTATTTTCCATCATAGGGGCACCATAATTCAATACCTCCACGGTTTCAAACGAGAAAATGGAGAAACGCACAAACTTTCTCAAATACATATTAGATTAGATTAGATTAGATTAGATAGATAGATGGATGGAAATAAGATGATTATTATTTAGGTTAGGGTGAACGCAGACCACACACGATTATGAATATGTTGCAAATCACCCAGATTTTTGTTGCATACTTTAAGGTAGCAAAGTTTAGGGGTACCTTAATTCAATACCTCTGGCTACAATGCTCCTTTTGGAAAGAGAAGCATAACAGAGCCACTAATATGTATTAGATTTTAGATGCCACCAATTGTGTACATTTGACAAACAACTGGTTTGTCCCTCAATAGAAACCGTCACGTGGCCAACGTCTTTTGGCAGAATGAATAAATTACTCCTCTCGCCTTTTGTTGGGCCGTGATCTCCAAAAAAGTTCGAATTTCTGAGAAAAAAAAAACAAGTTTGAATGCTGCCAGACACAAACTAAGGAACCAATTTAGCATAAACTTACATTGTGATTGAAACGACTAAAAACCTATTGGTGGGGGGGGGGGGTTAACAAACAAAAACAAATGTTTTTCTATACATAATGAGTAATTATTTAAATCGTCAGCCTTCTAGCTCCTATTGGTGCGGCCTGTACGCGTGATACATAAATAACCAGCCAGACCGACTAGAAAACTGCAGAAACCTATGTTGACAGTTTTGGTTGACGGTTTTTAAGGGTAGCCGCGATTAATTTTTGACTAGTGATTCTTTCATCTTGATTTTAGTTGTTTTGCATTGTGTAAGATTTTTACTCGAGGTAAAAAGGGACGCGAGTTCGAGTTCCACCCAGAGCTTCCTTTTTATTAGATGAAGCATTGTCAACCATTATTAATTGTTGACTCGTAATTCTTACATCTTAATTTTAGTTGCTTCTTATCGCAACTATCCAGACAGTCAGTCTACGGCAGTGAATATATAGTACAGATCGGAGTTAAAAAATAAGCTCGAGGCGAGACTCGAACTTGCATCACTTTACCTAGTTGCGATGAAAACAACTAAAGATTAAGATGAAAGGAATATTAGACAAAAATTAATGATGGTTGACAATACTTACTCTAATAAAATCATAATCATAAGTTCAACGATGAGTCTACTATGTGGATGTGAGGATAATTCAACCGAAGGTCTGGACCAAGTTTCGTATCAATCCATCATGATACGGCTGAAAAAATTGATATTTATCGTTACTAGTTGTGGTAGTAGTAGCAGAGGGAAGGGGAGGAATAGGAGGAGGGGGAGATGAAGATGGTTCACGCGAAGGTCTGAACCAAGTTTCATATCAATCCAACATGATATTGATAAGACAATTGATATTTAGCATTACTAGTTGTGGTAGTAGTAGCAGGAAGAGGAGGAGAAGGAAGAGTAGGAGAAAGATGAGGATGGCTTACCAAGTTTCATATCAATCGAATATGATACGGCTGAGAAAATTGATATTTAACCTATTAGGGACCGACCGACCGAAAAGTCTCTTATAGAGATGCATGGACGTATCTAAAAAATATAATATTAATATCTTAGGCAATGTTGAATGCAATTTGAGCATTTTGCTGTCTCCCGACGTGGATGTTTTTTTCTTAGTTATAATTGACATCACAAAGTCCCAGTTAAAAGGGTGGCATTTTCTTTGAGTTGAGAACATATAATTATCTCTACCCACGAAGTTGAAAGAGGTATATGTATTCACTCATGTCTGTCTGCTTGTCTACAGAGTATCTTCAAAAGTTCTCAATGAACTTCAATAACATCTTGTGGAAGGTGGGCCATAGGCTAAGGAAGAATTGATTAAATTATGGAACGCATTCAGGAATGTTTTTTTTTTTATTCAGATATATATTTTAATTCTTTTAATATATTTATGTATTCACTCATATGTGTACACACAATATCTCCAAAAGTTCCCAATGAATTTCAATGATATTTGGTGGAAGGGTACCCCATGGACAGAGGAAGAATCGAGTAAATCTTGGGGCGGATCAAGGAATTTGTTCGATTGAGAGATATTTTTTCATATATTCTAAAGCAGAATTTTGCTCTGAAAATTTCACTGAATAATGTTTGATGTATGTGGAGAATCGTTTGGTTAAGTGCATTGACAACGAAGGTGATGTTGAAAAGAGAATCAATATTTGTTGGGTAAAATAAAAACTACGCTTAGTAAATAACTATATACATATAAGCTTATATTAGTAGATAAAAAAGTTG
>VCCN01003439.1:3915631-3928232 GCA_006491835.1 Architeuthis dux | reverse complement strand
TATTTGAAAAGGGGTGCTATAGCGAAACAGCGCAAAACGCAGTTGCGCTAATCTGGGTGTTACTCAATATTCGTGAACGTGACGACATTCTGACTCAGTTCTTAAGATAAATCCGTCACGCTTGTGTTCAGTTATATTGTACAAAAAATAACCTGTTTATAATACCGATGCACTGGTGTGAGTACATTTTATCTATTTTTGTACAAACATTTCGTCTAAACTTAAAATAGAAACTAAATCTGATATAAATTGCCTATTTTGGGTAAAATATCAATCAAAAGATTAAGAATAAAAGGTACTAGCTGGAAACCCTCCCAATGTGCGCTTTTAGCTAGTTCCTGAACTTTCATGAGGATATGTTGTATGGTTCCTGGATTATGCTGTCATATACGGACGGACATTTGGTGAATTATTGTAGGATGGATTGGAATGTAGTGACATATGCCGGATAAGGTAATGGTGTGAGTTGGTTGACCATCATTCCAATTATGTCCGCAGTTGTGCGTAGATTTGTACAGTAAACTGTGCGTGAATGTTTTTAAAGTGGGAGGGTCATTGCACGGGGACGATCCCACTCTTTCGGCGTTCAAGGTCGGTTTTCCCGGTGGTACGATGAGACGTCACAATTGGAGACCCTTTTTGTCTGCAGGGCTTCTCAGAAAGAGTTTACCACCAGTCTGGCATGGGAGCTCCACTATTGGTTTGCTTTTCTATCAGAGTGACCATGTCTTAGTTGGATTGCCTTACAGGGCTAAAGGGCTCCAACTGACCTGCTATTTACCCATTGCTGAGATGGGAAGTGTATTTCCGGAGGGAAGTGCTGAGAGAACTAGACTATTTCTGCCACTACCCATACGTACGCATGAGAGTCCCAGCACTGAATTCGACCGTATGTCACTTTCTGCCCTCTATCTATCTATCTATCTATCTATCTATCTATCTATCTATCTATCTATCTATCTATCTCATTTGCAATCTAATATTCTAAAATTAAATCATACGATCCTTGAATCAAATAACAATTTGAGTGTACAATTTCAAATTTATCAATGGCTTTCTCGGTTACAAACAGAAAACGAAAACCTAAATTAAATCTAAGTTAGTATGCGCCAACACCCCCCACCAAAAAGAAACCCCAAATGAATACAACAGCGCTCTGTCAAAGACGAACTCTATTTTCACTATTTTTCGTAAATTCATTCATTCTTATACTTTGCTCCATACTAGTGAAATCCATGATACGTAAGCTGCATAGATCTTTACTTATTTTTGTCAAACTGCAGTCCAAGTTAGAGTTGACTTTGTTTCCCCCCGTAACAACAACAAGAACAAGAACTAATCCTCACCTAATTCAAGTGGGTGAACTCTTCTCTGTTTGTCTATCCCGTCACATTAAACCAAACCGATATATAAAATTAACATTTCCCTACCGTGATTTGAAATCACGACCAAGTGATTGGTAGGCGGCTCTCTGAGCTAATCTGACACGTCTTATATATTTTCGAATTTATTTATTATATTTACAATACAAAAGTTACGGTAATCATCTTCAGTCGGAATAGAGGTTGTAGTGGAGTTTGTCCCTGCAACAAGACGAACATTCAGTTCGTCTTGTTGTTTTTGTTTTTTAACAGTGATGCAATACTTCAAGACGAAAGAAGGCGGGTTTGGCGAAGCGTGACTCGCGCTCGGATTATCTTTCTCGCACAGAAGTTGCTGGCAAGTTTTAAATAAACAATTATAGGTAGGAGTATTTTTGAAGATCTTCAAGCGAAGGAGGAGAAAGAAAAGTGAGAGTGATGGAGAGCGAGAGAGGGGGTTAGAGAGAATCAGAGAAAGATGAAAAAATACAGAAAATGAAAATATATTAGGTTGTTACACAATGAAATGTCGTTTTCTTACATCATAGAGAATAATGCTAAAAGTGAAAGATTTACTAATATGATTTTCTTTATAAACTGACGGAAAATAATATTGCAACACCCTAAATTTGTGTTTCAATTTATTCAAGATTAAACGTACAGGTAATTGAGCTGGACTAAAGTAAATGATCACATATACAGATCGATACGTACACAGGTTCCAAAATAAGGGGTGTATCAACAGTACACAAACCCCTTTGGTTTATGGTCAGTGTTAAAGTTGATACAACCTTTATTTTGGAACCTGTGCACGTATCGATCTGTATATGTGATCATTTACTATAATCTAGCTATATTACCTGTACGTTTAATCTTGAGTAAATTGAAACACATATTCAGGGTGTTGCAATATTATTTTCCGTCAGTGTAGATTCAAATCTCAAAACTGAACCTTCTTTGACACACATCCAGGTTCCTTCCTTTTCTTCACAACACGCAACACTGGTTTTTCATTTTATTCTGTTTTAGTTTATGTCTCGACATGTCTCGAGATGCACTCGGCAGTTTTCTGTATTGTAAAAACTTCTGAAGACGCCTGTGAAAGAAAATGGCAAAATGCATAAAGTGTTATCTTAATGATAATAAATATCTTTGAGAAGTAACACGTGTTTCTCAATCTTTCATTTCCACATTGTCAAATTACTACTACTGCCATTCTGGCGGATTTCCTTACATCCACACAACAAACATAGATTCAATGTAAATAGAGATATAATTCGTAATTCTTGGAGGTTTTTGAGCCCTTAACAGCAAGAAGTTAGACTAATTTTCGAGAACAATTTCAAATTAGTACGTAATTCTGCTCAATCTGTTGGTAACACCAACAAAGTATTTGGAGTGAATACAACTACAGTGCTAACTGTTCAGCGTTGGCTCAATAGGTTTAGGTCTGGAAATATTTGCTTTTTCTACGGAAAATAGAGCCTACGTCCAAATATCTGAAACGGTGACACCCATCTTTTACAGTAATATAAGCTCAAAAATACAAGTCAAGCTCGTTAATGGCACTACATGAGAATTACAACTGGCCTTCACTGATGCAAGTTGGCTATGATGTGTTCAAAGTCAGTTCTTTTAGTTTCTTCTCTTTCTACACGCAGCAGTCTGTGATCATGGACGTCCGTTGTCACTTTTCCGGTGTGTGTGTGGGGGGGATATTTCCAGGGGGTGGGGGTGCAGAAGGATATATTCGGAATATATCTTAGTGGCAACCCTGTTACCAGCGAAGAATTATACCATCTTTTTATATGAGTACATTAAGTTGGGGTTACATAAAACAATTGTACAGCACCTTTATTATTTACTGACTGTAAGGTTCCAACTAGTTGAGAAGGCCACATTCAGGGGGTGGGGCACATTCCCGCCCCCCTAGCAGGACGCCCATATGGAATTATTAGTTCTAACTTTCTGAATGATATCTCACAGCTCTCTCTCTCACTTTCCCCTTCGTGAAGAAACGTTCCATCGTCTTTTTACACAATGCTCTGAAATCAGAAAATGGCAATTTTAATAAGAACATTAAATTTCATAGATTTTGCATAACATTCTAGACTACACCACCTTAGTTTGTGCAAGAGAATGTACTTACTGTCAGTTGGCACTAAGCAGAGGTACCGTGGGGTAAGTCATCATGTAGCTACAAGCACTATATTTTTATCTAATAATTTATATGTGGTTTGACAATCTGGTTTAACAATCTGGCCATCCTAGTTTTCACCCATGATAATCAAAGACAAATCATACATGTAAAGAAAATTCTTTTTGTTTCACTATCCAAGATGGCTTGTCTGACTTGAATAGCAATTGCTCAGTGGCACCCAAATGCATGTGCCATATCTGCCATATCTTAAGTACGCACTGAGATCGTTTTCTCCAATCTATCCTGGGCTGGTGTAATCTGAAAAATATCTAAATTCAAGTTCTTGCTTCAATTTATAGATTAGAAAGTTGTATGAGGATATTTTCGTATTTAGTAGTCAAGAATAATAGTCAATTGCATTATGTGCTCGTTATGATAAGAAGAAAGCTGAAAGTTTAAGTGTTTAATGTTAACAATATGGGCTTTACGCTGTGTTCTATCTTATTAAACTAACGACGACAATTACCTTTTAAATACGCAGTTAAAACAGTACAATCACTTCTTGGTATTTTCCTGAACGGTCGTATGTAAGCATACACCACTGTAAACAACAATTGTTTTTAAACAGCCATAAAATAAAATTCTAAACTTGAAATTCCGTTCATGTAGTTTGTCGTCTTTAACGTAAAAAAATGTCAGTAACTTTATCAGAAAGAGTAAAAGAAAAAAGGAATATTTTTCGAATGTTAACTTCTGAACATTGGGTTTCAAGTATGCATTAAAATGAGACATAAAGCCCCAGAATGTTATTTTAAATGGTAACGGTGACATTTTCGCATTATGTCGACAGTCGAACATTGATCGGCAAAAAAGCATTAAAATACAATATCATTTTCAAGCGAGCAGATTCATTTACTCAGAACGATAGGCGTTGAACAACGGTGTCAATATAAACACAAGCTTCGTCGAGAAGCCTGGCTCAAAGTTTATTTAGGGAAACGCTTGCCGAAAAAGAGGTGTTGATATCAGTCTTGCAGATTTCTTGGTCTCAAAGACCGAAATAAGGCGTGGTGCCAAGCGACGCTCACTTGTTTATTTGATCTTTTTCCCTCGATTTGTTTATATTTCGGAGCCGGGCGATTGAATTCTGTTTCGCGGTTCGACTGTCAGCAGGGGATCCCCACCATCTCAACATATCCAAGAAGAAGACTATTGTAACTTTGGGTGATGGCAGATAAGCGACATGTGCTGCTTTGATGCCAAACTTAATGTAACCCTTTCAAAAGAAAAAAAGAAAACCCTAAATACTAACATCAGCAAAAATATTAGAGTAATACGTTTGAACTTCATTTTTTATTCCACTAGAATTCGTTCGTTTTTTATCGTTTATGGCAGTGGTTTCCAAACCTTTTCCTCTCTCACTTTCTCTCTTACCTTGCGGGGAGCCGCGGGCACACTTTGAGAATCACTGGTTTATAGCATTAGCAGCGATTAGTTTTAACTAACTTCATTCAAAAAGATCGCTTTTTATTTTATTGTGTTACGCTAATCTAACTGGGGGGGGGGCTACATTCCTTGAAAATCGGCATTCGAAAACTTGTTTTTATTTGGGCTCGAACACCACCCTGGTATCTGTGGAAAATACGCAACTCTCTATTCCACCAAGAAGCTTAAGCTTAGTGAATTTGGTTCATGTTACTTTTCACGTCGTAAATTGGGGGTAATGGTAATCCTTGGTCTTACTAGTTAAATACAGCATACAAAGGCCCGAAAAGTATAACTTTTTGGAGCCTTTGTATGCTGTGTTCAACTACCATATTTTACGTCCGTAAGACCAAGGATTACCATTACCTCCGATTTACGACGTGAAAAGTAACATGTACCTATTTATCTATACCAACATCCACATTAAATATTTATTATACCAACGATGTTTCAGTTTTGACTTGGAGGGATTTGGTATGTCGATTGCTACACGAAGGTTACACCACATTTACTGAAGAACCAATAACTATTACACCCGGTCAATATTGATACTTAGTGATCGAATACCAATAATCTGGCTCGAACCATAATCCGACTTTATAAGATGAAAAGTCTGTTGGTCTCACTGCCCAGTCAAAGTAGATATCCTCATCACCATCATCAGCCACTATGTCCACAGCTGGACAAAGGCATTATCCAGTTCCTTCCATATCGATCGTGGATGTGCTAACCTCTGCCATGTCTTAAAATTGTCAAACCTTTCAATCTCATCTCTCCATCTTATGTTTGTTCTTCTCCTACTGCGTTTGCTATCTCTTGGGCACCAATCTGTTAACCATTTGCGCCGTCTGTTATCCCTTCTTCTTGTTATATGTAAATATCTTAGTCCACTTTAATATCTAGACTCCACGGCAAATACGCAGCATCACTCGAGGGCAAGTCGAGATGGCCTCCGTTTTGTCCCTACAGAAAATGGAACGACACTGGAGTGCCCCCTCGGCGAAGCGTGTGGAGATCCTGGGATGCCCAATCGTCAGAATCCCCCTCTCGGCCTCGCTGATGTAGTCCAGGGGAAAGCAGAGAGCGATACGTCTGGCATCAGCTTGGCTGCAGGAGCTGCCGGAATGACGTCAAACTGGGCGTTAAACCGCCTTAGTATTTGAATCAGAGTTGTCCTTCTCCTAGACTGGTTGCCTTCCCAACGCTAGAGAGCCCAATCTACCCTGCTATTTTACCCACAGTTGGGTGCAAGTCGAGATATCAATTTTGAAACTGTGAAGTAATTTCAGGAAGCAATGCGCTTATCAGAAGAACACCGGAGCCAGTCTCAAATTAGAGTTTTGCAACCTGGACATCAACGTCTTTGCTAGCTGAGCCACGGGCTGCTAGTCGAGGCGGAAGCAGCGCAAGCAGCCCAGGGCAGCCGCATCAGAAAGAGAGAACAAATATGATAGTGTCCTCTCGTCCCGTCTCAAATGACTGCGCTGCCTCCTGGCTATCTCCATTGAACATCATTAGCGCTGCAAAAATAGCCGTTATCCTCTTCTGATCAATAAACCTGAGATGTTTTCTTTAAAAAAGGTCTTTCATTCACGGGGGCGGCAGGGAGGCGCCAGGCTCTTGACGCCAAAATTTCGCGCCTATGCTTTTTTTTCCCCTTTTTTTTTTAGATATAAGTTTATTTTTATTATTTTTTGGAAATCAAACAGAAAATAAATAAACAAAAAAAACCAAACAAAACAAAAAACCGCGATTGCCTGCCTGACTGCATGTGCATTACATCTGTGCGGTGTCTGCGGGATACAGTGACCACACCCTACCCTCCTGAGTCCCATCACCAGTTTAATTATCATAGTCATCATCATCATCATTCCTCTCTTCCTCTTCTTCTTCACTAAAAGCGACCAAACTCTTTGCTTGTATTTTGATTGTTACACATGAAATGTCGTTTTTAGTATATTGAGATGAAGAATGATATAAACCAGGTTTCTCAATGTAGGGGTCGCGACCCCAGCAGGGTCACGTAAAGACGGTCGCAGAAACATTTGAAATTAAAAAAAATAATAATTTTAAGAATAATTAGGTAACTAGAGTTTTCTCTTTTTTTAATCTCCATACAAAAATATACTCCTTTTTTAATTTGGAACAGTGGCCCGAATTAATAAGTTGTATAAAAACAACTAACATTAGGCTGAAGGTAAAAACTAGTCAAATTTAATAAAAAGTGATGTGTTACAATACTTCTTCCAATAATAATAAATATTGATTTATAAAAATATATATATATACTCCTTAAGGTGCTTATATATTGCAAAATGTATCAATACTATTCACTATTCTTTTTATAAATACATTTATTTTTTTGTTTATTTGTAGTTTATTTTTAAAAAATAGTATTTTTTTTTCGAAATAAACATCGTAAAATTTATTATAGATTATAAATAGGTCATTACTCAGCGTCAGTCGTTAATTATTACTAGTTAATACCTGTGAAAACACGGATTGAATTTCTATGAAACAATTAAAAACAAATATAGTGAATTTGTTCCAGTTTAAGAGTCCATAGTTTCATATGGTGTGTAAGAGGTATTTTTATTAGCCAGATTTGTACACCTGAGTGGAAGAATCAAGTATTAATGACAAAACAAAAAGGCCACTGCCCAGTGGAAGAGTTCAGTGTTACGGACTGCGAACCAAGAAAATCACACTGTTCATTATTAGAGTAAGATTGGCTACTGTCAAAAATAAACAAGCATATCGACCCTACTTTTATGTTATCTTCTTTTAAAGTTTTTTAGTAAAATACTTTTTGAGGGTCTTGATTTGTTTCTATGTTTAGTTACCGCTAGATTACGACTAAAAACTACATATATATAGTCTTAGTACCTATTGTTTTATAACAGTCAGTGAAGGGCCACGAAAAACTTTCTCTGATCAAACGGGGTCGCAAGTGAAAAGAAAAGTCCTGTTTTATATATAATCTTTTCTGAGGACTAATCCAGTTCCAGTTCAACCCATGACCTAGTAGATCGTCGGGGTTCCATGCTGAGTACTCCCCCTTCATGGTATTTCTCGGGGCAATGGAAGTTACTTGGTGGTTCTCAGATCCTCTCCAAGTAACATGCGACAGTTTGTACTAGGTTGCATGGTACCAACAGCAAGGAGTAATCCCTGAACTGACTTATTGGAAGAAATGGAACCAGACAGCCTTAGAGGATCCACTCCTGATTTGAAATAAGGGTTGTCCATCTCATAGACTGGTTACCAACCTAGGCTAAAGAGCCAAGTCTACCCTACTATTTACACATTGCTGGGGGAGACCAAGGCTAAAAATCACAGTCTGCCCTGCTATTTAATCATAACTGGGTGGAGGGTTGGATTCATGCCTTTCCCAAGGGAATTAATACGAAGTTAACACAGTCTCGGTTGGAATCTGAAATCGGTTTGCCGATTCCATTTTCCGCGCTCTAACCGTTAGACCACCCGCACCTTCACTAATAGCAAGTTCAAAACAAATCTCACTACCTAGATTGTTATGGATAATCCTTTTTAGCAATTTAATTAAGCACAAAATGACTGCTGTTCCGCCTGAATTAGCCCGAGACAGACAGACAAACAGACAAAGACGTTACAAAAGATGAACCGTTTAGAGAGCAGCTTTTTACTCTGAGCTAAAATTTCCTGGGTAGACACGGGTTCGATGCCCGCACGGAGCTCGTTTCTTTATTCACATTTACGATTTAGGCCGCTCGTTTAGCAGTCGTTCAGGCCAACGCTGGGCAAATATAGGTTCTCAACTAATAAATGTCTTTATAATTATCATATTCTGTCGGATATAAAATTATCCATCATTTGATTTCATAGCTTAATATGCAATAAGCAGTTATAATTTGGCGTTTGGGGTTGAAAGCCAATCGTCTAAGTCAATCTTTCTCAACCAGGGTTCAGCGGATCCCTAGGATTCCGCGAAAAATGTTGACATGCGTGAAAAAAAAACCCACTTATATAACGAGTAGCGGTTCCTGTCTTGATGACCTTTGACACTAGAAGCAGCAGATCTTTTACCAACCAAAAAAGACCAGTGACTGTCATTTTTACAATCGTTATAAATTTTAGTTTTTTAAAGGATAACATTTCAAAAAGCTACAATCTCATATAATATAATAACATACCTATAATTAGGGCTCCAGATTTTCGATATATATCGATTTTTGTAGATTTATATTGTCTGTAGTTTATAATATAATATAATACGTAATATATAATACATTAACTGTTGAAGACACTGATGTGTCGTTAGCTGTACATTTTTTATGCGGGGGTTCCGTGAGATATGAAAGTTATTTCATGGGTTCCTCCAGTTTAAAAAGGTTGAGAAAGGCTGTTCAAAGTAATTATACTTCTTTTCTATTATCTGAGCCAAATTCATAAGAACTAATACAGTTAACCTCCATTACTGATTTTGCTCTAATCCTATTTAGAAACAGGCCTACACCTCAAAATATCCACCTTTATAGATACCTAATCCTATACAGCCATGAGTCGAGTTGCGTCCAGGTTACGTTCTGGTAGTATGGACGCAATTCGACCCGGGCTTAAGTCGACCATTATAGGGTGAAATGAAATATACGCAATGCGCCATATCAGATACTATGACACATACATATTTACCTAAACCTCTATATTGTACATACGTCTTCTTTGCCTTTCCGAAGAGAAAGGAACAAATGTCATCCATTACGTTTCTTTCATTGAGTCATAAGCTCAACCCAGCATGGTGGCTTTTACCTTTACCATCTCGCCTTCCCTGTCCGGAGAAATTGAAACAAACACGGTGTATACACTGCGTTCTCTTTAGTAAGCTAACAATAACATGACGGAAAATTTCGTCATTCGCAGTTGAGCCATAGAACTGCAATGACTAAAATTTCCGTCATCCGCATTTAATGAATTTTAACCTCTTATGGGGACGTATCTGCGATCGGGCGTAAGTCGGTCGGGCGGAAGTCGACGTGTGATTGTATCGAGATGGAAGATACGTTTAGTAGAAAAAAAACCGTAAACCATTGCGGTAATATTCCCCGTGCAATCAGAGTGTTGTTTTTGAATAACTGATACGCTTTAGTTAGGATTGAGCCCAATGGTGTCGTATGTCTTCCTTACTGATGCTATTATACCAAGTGACTTCTATGTCACTAGAGGGCGAGCCGAAACAGTGGGCCATAAAACTAACTTAGCTATCGAATTAAAATCCTTGAGGCATTTTCAAAATGTCCATTCGATCCTGTTTGTAATTGAAGTCAATGAGATGATATGCAAGATGACATTGAGAAACTGATTTTGAAAGAAGAACGCCACAAATTCAAATTTAGATACAACACTAGATATAGCAGATCTTTCCCACTGCAGTACTGGACCATTTATCCGGCTCCCGAGAAACCGGAATTACCAGAAAACCGGGTATTTTTTAAAACTGGCTATTTTTGAATTTCGCGGGCTTCGTAGTAGTTAGCTACTCAATCGCTCTTTGTTTTAATTTTCGTGGTGAGATTTACTTGTCTTCAGATCAAGATTAGTGGATTAAGATTGATTAGTGGATTAAGATTGATTGAACAGATCCTGAGTGGATTCATTTTTATATGTTATAAACAATTTCATTTTTTACTTTTCTTCCTTTACTTTCAACGTATATTTTATACTTTATGTTCTATATTTTAAGAATGTTAAGTGGATTGATAATGATAACATAGTTCCTGCTTTAGAAATGAATTAATTTGAAAATACAATTTCGCTCTTTACTTTTTATTGTTTATTTAATGTTTTAAGTATATATTAAGCCTTGGTCCAGAAATCCGGAAAATCCAGAAATCCGGAAAATCCGGGTAAATCCAGAAATCCAACTCACCTTCCGTCCCAAGCTTGATGGATAAATGGTCCGGTACCGTACAAATACTGTTCAAAGTCAGCACTGTCGTCGTTATGGGGGTAAAGGTGATGTCAGCATCAACGCTAAAAGCCGGAAAGATATCCTCAATAAACTGTCTTGTAACTCAGTTTGAATAAAGAATACAAAATCAAGGTTATTTTAAAATTTCTTTTGCAAGTATTGAAAATGTCACTAGTTGCAAAACACGTGATAAACAAGTACAGTTTTCTCCCGCTATCAGAAAATAGAGCGTTCATATAAAACCTTTTGTAAGCCGAAATGACGTAAAGCGAAGAAGCAATTACCATTAATTTATATGGGAAAACATTTTGAGCGTTCCCAGACCAAATAAATGGTGACGATGGTATATTAGGCTGAGTCATCTTTGGCTAGGTTGATGGTAAGTACAGGAGACTGGGGTATAAGAGAGAGAGAGAGAGAGAGAGAGAGAGAGAGGGAGAGAGAGAGAAAGAGGGTGTGTGCTGCCTCTATAATAGCTCGCTGCAAAACAAACGCTGAACGCTATTTTCGTTTTTCGCTTTTTTTCTTCAAAGTGACGTGAAGCGAACTTTCGAAAGGGATACGTGTATCAATACAGAAAGATAATTTGATCTCCTGATCTCCTAAAGAGGATATCAGTGGGTCCCCAACAGGCAGGTGCAACACCGGCCTGAAAGACAAAACCAGCCAAAACAAACCACATGTTACGAAAAGCGTAATATTAATACCACCAACAACGACAAAAACAAAAATAATGACAGTCACCGTTAACAAAGACAATGATATCTGTCAGTGTAGGTGCCAGGACAATTGCCCCCAAAGGACAAATTCCCTCTGAGGACAATTGACACCGAAGGCAATTGCCCCCAAGACAATTTCTCTTGAAGACATTTGACTCTTAGAGACAATTTTCAGCAAAAAATGGGTTTGGGTTAGGGTTTTATGGAAATACATATAACATTTTGCATATATTAATGCAAATCAGCGTAATAATTTCTCATTTATTTTGTCATCAGTGTGTGTAGCCGTTCCAGTAGAGCATAGAGTAAAGCCATCAAATACTAATGGTGTGAAAACTCAATGAGTACAAATAATAACAAACTCTGCTCCTACTTCTACTTCCTTGCTTAATTCAACTATACATTTTGAAAGACTTGTCAGTTTAGCGCAGGTGGTAACACACCAGGCTAGAAATCACCTGATCACGAGTTCAAATCTCGGTAGTGAAATGCTGATGTTATATGTCAGTTTACTCCTCTATTTTTGTCAGGATTGTTCTTATTCTTGTTCTTGTTACATAGGAAAGTAAAATCAACTCTGAATTTGTCCTGTGGTTTGACAATACAATCGGCTTCTCGTGTACGGACAGGCAGTTCTAGATCAAGAAAAAGGGTGGTCGTAATTCTGTTTGACTGAAGATAATAAACAGCAGAGATGACAGTTATTACATCAAAATATTTGTCTAGGAAACAGGAAAAACTGTTATATAATACATCATTTCATTTAATTAATAGAATAAAGGAAAAGCAGTGCTTGAATGCAGGACGTATGTTTCGCTTGTCAACAATGTCAAATAAATAGCAAGAAAGAGATTAATGGGATACAATAAATAATGCTACCTCTGCCCCAGAATAGTTGTTACATTTTGTGTATGAAATGTACATGCAAATGTAACAACTATTATGGGAC
>VCCN01003439.1:3879285-3891453 GCA_006491835.1 Architeuthis dux | reverse complement strand
TGTGTGTGTGTGTGTGTGTGTGTGTGAGCGCGCGTGTGCGCACACATGGGTGTGCATTCAATCAAGATAATGTAATTAAAGGCGCATTTTCATGATTTCCATCATAAAATAGCTGAGTATATAAAATGTGGAACTATTAAAACTGAATTGGCTTTCTTTAATCGTTTAGTAAAGGCAGTCTAGGAGGGCAGAATCTCACGCACTCATCCTCTTCTGCTCGGCTGCTCTCTAGGTCATCCTAGCCAACAAATTGGCTACGGCACATATTTGTTGATCTAATGAGCCGTGGCTTGGGATGTTGCATGTCACACAAATCTCATCTTGCTTTTCCAAGGTTCTTGTTGTTAGAGTTGGCCTTCTATTTGGATTAGATCAATTCATTCAGATTACCCGGATCGACCTTGTGGCTCATATCGTAAAGATGTTTGCCCTTTAACTTTGTGGAGGTGCAGAGTCGGCCTAACTGTTAGCGACATGGAAAATGGCATCGGTGAACTGAGTTCAAGTTCTGGCTGAAGTATTTTGTGATCAAAAAGCAAAGCAAAGTTGCTTCCTGTGTTGCATAATGGGTACAGCACTTTCGTCTACATCACTTTAGAAAATATCAGTTTTTTCTAAATCACTTTTGTCCCAACACTATCTCCAAAAGTTCTCAATGAATTTCAATGACATTTTGTCGAATGGTTGGCCATGGGCTAAGGAAGAATTGATGAAATGTTGGGGTGGATCCAGAGATTTATTTCGATTGAGAGATATTTTTTTATTAAGTTTTGGGATGGATCCTGGAATTCTTTCCCTCTCAATAGAAAAGAAATCCCCGGATCCACCCCAAAATTTCATCAATTCTTCCTTAGCAAATGTCCCACCATTCAACAAAATGTCATTGAGAACTTTTGGGGATATTGTTGGGATCATTCAAGTTGATCAGCGTTTTATATACGTTTTATAATTTTGTCAAAATAGAACAAAGTCTGCTCAAAATGTACAATTTACGGAGGGGCTTTTTAACCTTTCTTTTGCCCCTTTCCGATAAGACGGGTTCGCTCCCCCCCAAAAAAAACGTGTATAAGAAAAATAACCCCCGTTCCAGGGAAAAAATGCACAACAGAAAACATAACCACCCCACTGATAAAACAAATTTTTCAGAGAAAGATTCACTTGAAAAAATGAACCTCCCCACTGAAAAAAAAAACCTTTTCCAAAAAAGAATTTCAGGAGAATATGAACATCCCCCCCACCGCTGTTTTTTTTCAGAACATTTACAACAAAATATGAACCCCACTGAAAAAACAAGTCCCCCAAAAATTAACTCCAAGAAAAAATAACACGCCCCACTGAAAAAACACAAAAGTATTTATTTGAAATAATAGACCCCACAACGGAAACAAAATTTACAAGATAAAATGACACCCCCCCCCCACTCTGAAAAAACAAGTCCAACAAAAGAAGAATGACTGAAAATGGAATTTCTACCCCAGAATCCCTTCCATGAAATGTTTCCACGGACACAACACCACAACCAAGTCGGTGGAATATTATATATCTCGGAGAGGGGACTAATGACAACCCCCGAGATTTTCGTCGAGATACAATTTCCCTGTTGGCATCGGACCAGTAAGCCGATCAACTCCATCAGGGAAGCAATTGAAGGAGCCCTAGTGGCAAACGGGGTGAAGTTCTCACACCTCGTAAGAACGTTCGCCACGTGTGACGTCCTGTTGAGTAATAAGGAGATGTACCGAAAAATGGCAGGTATGGAACTAAGAACCTGAACCGAATATCCGGGATGCCGCAGGACAAAGATTACAATATGCGGTGTCCCAGCAGATATTCCACAGGATCAAGTGGGGGGGCCTACTTTGCACAGTTCGGCAATGTGGGGGAAATTCTACCAGACGTCGGTCGCAGTGGAGCGCATTACGCAGACTATAACGTTTTTGTCTCCGTAAACAGAACGGCGTTCCAGGCCATATCGGACGTGATTATCTGCAGAGATCGGTTACTGCAGCTGGTGGTCAACGGCCGACGATCACATTGCTGGCTGTGCAGGTTGCTGGGTCACATGATAGCGAAGTGCCTCCAGAACCCAGCAAATAAAGGGACAAATAAAGAAAAACAGACACAAATACAACAACAGTGACAAGCAAACACAGATTCGGAGGGGTGGAGCCAGGCGGTGAAAAGGGGGACACGAATACCCCCCCCTCATCAACACCACAGCATGCCCCGGCAGCCCACTCAAGAGAAGGCCCCCTCAAAACACCTTCCGAACCCTTCAAAAACCCCTTCCAGCACCCAAGAGCCACCTGCAAGTTGTTCTCCAAATAAAGGACAACCACCCCACCCACCCCTCCATCTCCTAGTCATTCCTCCCCCCAAAAGGGAAAGAAGACAACAAACCTGCGACCACAACGAAAGCGAGAGAGATGGCGCCCCGGCAAAAAAGGAGTACGGAGCCTGAGACTATGGGCAATAGATGTGGGTTAACCTTAAATATAAAATTAGATCTTTTACCGTCAAATATGCCCAACGACTCACCCTAAATAAGGCCAAGACGGAAGAGACACAACAAGTCTTCCAGGGCGGTGGCAGGGGGGGGGATCCCCATGAAATAGAACTAGCCAATAGGGACCTGGAGTAATCGGCTAGCAAGCGCTACCAAAGTAAAATAGTTAGACTTAAGTTACAAAAAATGTATAACGAAGCTGTGAACATGGGCGAAAAATTGCGCAAGGTAGAGTTGCGCAGAGCGCCTGATCGATACATTCGTTCGGTTGACACGCCGGATGTGCGAACCCCTCGGACGTCGTGAGACCGATTCACCGCGGAGCCTGGCCTGTATGAACAGGATTTCAACAGCTATTTAGCCGAAGTCCACCGACTTATGCCGGCTGAAGCAACTAGCTGTGAGAATTACAGAGGCTGAGATCAATAAAGCGTTGAAGCGGGTTAGCAGTAACAAGACGCCGGGGCTGAATGGCTTGCCCTACGAAATATACTTGACGCTGTTGCACATATTTGTTCCTCTCTTGACGGAGTTGTTCAACCACTGGTTTCTCCAGGAATGACCACTGTGATCAAGAAGGACAAACATAGGGGGGCGGGTTAGATGACTACAGGCCCATAACTCTGTTAAACACAAAGTTAAAGATTTTGGCCAAGATCCTGACAAATCGCTTACAGGTTGTCGTCGATGGCTTGGTCGGACCGGAACGACGATGAAGCGGCGCTGATCAATTTGGATCAGTCCAAGACGTTCGATAGGGTGGACCACCGGTTCCTGGCGGCTGTGCTGCAGACCGCCGGATCCGGGGGTTCCGCAAATGGATCAGACTCATGTACCAGTCCCCCAGGTACAGGTGAACGGAAGGCGGTCGGCGCCGTTCGTGGTGGAGCATGGGATTCGACAGAGTTGCCCCTTGTCAGGCGTACTCTATGCTCTAGCGTTGGAACCCTTTCTAAGCAAACTGAAAGATGAATCGGCGACACCGGTCCTACGCGGAATATGCCTCCCTGGTGGGGCTCGGGCCAGGGTGACCATTTTTGCCTCATGTAAAAGTGATATAAGACTGGTGCATGCGGCGCTTGAACGGTACGAGAAGGTGACAGGAGCTAAGGTTAACCAGGACAAGTCTTCGGGCTTGTGGTTAGGTGCCTGGAGGAATACTACGTTTCCGGGACCCTTCGACTGGACAGACGAGCCTATCCGCTTCCTAAAGGTGTGGTTTGAGTCGCATTTTCAGTTGGAGAAGAATTGGTCGGAGGTACAGGCATAGGTCGAAGCGGCAGTGTATCTGTGGCGTCGAAGGTATTTATTCTTGAAGGGCAGAGCTGAGGTGTGCCAAACATACATTTTCCCTCTGATCCTTTACCGAATGGCTGTACTTCCCCTCCCTGCGGACCGAATGTTGGCCCGCGAGCGCGTGCTATTCTCCCTCCTGTGGAGGATGGGCAATCCAATGGTCCACAGAGAAGTCTGTATCGAACAGCCGTGCAATGGCGTGTCATCGACACGCCTCGAGGTTGGCATTCCTCGGCCGTAATGTAGGAACCTGGAGTCGAGCATTAAGGTGGCCTTCCCTAAGCTCCGCCTTAATACTCCCCGCAGATCCAGAACTGAATGCAAACGCCAACCCGGGGGTGAGAAACAGTTCCTAAGAGAGTGTCGTCAGGCGCTGCGCAAGATTGCTAGGTCCCGTGACCTTTCACAGCCTAGAAAGAAACTTTATCGTGAATTAGTGGAGGGGACCAGTTCGGATCCGCTCCGCTCTTTGTGGTCTTGGGCGCCGGGTGTGGAATACCTCAACAACTCTGAGTTTTCTCTCACCTGGCGACCGGAATGCACTACCTCTCAATGACATGCTTTTCAAAACGGGAAAATGGCAGACATGCCAGATTGCAGAAGAAGTGACAGCGGTATAGAAGAAACAGCTAAGCATGCTTCCTTCTACTGTACCAAAGTCCACCCGCTATCGGATCATGTCGGCGTGCTGACGGCTCGCATAGCACCCAATCAAAGTATACCGTTAGATGTCGCGTACGTGTGTGACAATGTGTCGCCATCGTGGTCTGATATAAAACGGATGGTGTTTTTCAAGCTGCTGACCGTGGCTAGAATGGCGGTGTGGAACACGCGTTTGAATGGAATCTATGAGAATGAGTCCTTTTCTCATCAGGATCTGATTTTATTCTTCAAGCATCAGCTTAAAGTGAAAATCAGATGTGATAGAAAGAGATTGCATAGATTTCAACAAAATGTTGATGCATAAGCAAGCTTGGTTTGAAAGGAGACGGGTTTGAGTGTTTTTTCCTAGTCGTCGTGTGTCGCAAGGGGGGCAAATGCCCGCTGGAACCCTTTCCTGGTCAAGATAGACCAAAGGATCTCTCAACTAAATGTGTGAATGCTGAACACCACCCCTCGATTTCCCATTAAGTCTTTCAATCCATCTCCCCCTGAGGCACCCCACAAAATCGCTACTCACCCCCTCTTTTCTGGAGTGGAAACACCACCGGAAAACAGTAGAGCTTCTACCCCTAGCATGTGAAGTGAGGTCTTCATACTAACCCCTCTTTTTATTTAATTATTTAATTCTATTTAAAAGAGGTTTTCACCCACCACCACCATTAGTGCATATAAATCATGGGAACGTAGATTAAGCCACAAGGAATGAACGCGGTATTATGGTAAATGCGAAGTATGACATTGTTTTGGTGAATTCTTTTGGTGAAAGAGAAATTGTAGTACGAATAGGTCGCAAATGAATCTAGTTGAGAGTAAGATAGAATAAAGAAAACCAACACCTTTCCCCCACACCCTGTGCCAAATACTTTGTATAAAGTATAAATAAAACCTTTCGTCAAATGCAAACATTTCTTTAATTCTAAAGAAATATTACGTATTCATGCAGTTTACGCTCATATAATTACTTTTCCCCATGTATTAATCGTACATGGTTTCCAGTGTATTTTAAACAATACTGTCGCACCAACTGAAAAACTTAAATATCCTTTGCACCCACTTATTGTTCTGTGAGTACGTTATAAAATATTATAACATCTTTTTTGTAAACTTCAGTAATTGATTGTTTTTGTAAAACCAGAAGCACGGGTGCTTCTGGTATTTTACAGAGACCGGTTCAAAAACCGAAAGATCTTCATCCGACGAGGCGAAGCACGGGTGCTTCTGGTATTTTACAGAGACCGGTTCAAAAACCGAAAGATCTTCATCCGACGAGGCGAAACACGGGTGCTTCTGGTATTTTACAGAGACCGGTTCAAAAACCGAAAGATTTTCATCCAACGAGGCGATAGATATCCTCGAACTTTAAGAATGGATAAAAAGCAAACAGAAAGTTAAAACCTTTATATCTCATTTTCAAATGTTTTTCTCTACCTGACTTTACTGGAACTGACTTTACTGGAACTATTTCGATTGGTTGTGGGGGAAGAGGAAGAAAAAGGGCGTTGTCGTCTCTCAAAAGCGGAATGAGATAAAGAGAGAGAGACAAACAAATGATGAAAGTGAGATTCAAAAAAGCCGAAGATAATGGAAGAACGACGGAGACGAACAAAAGGTTTTTAAAAACAATCAGTCGGTCTCAAGCACTTTATTTAAAATGAATTTAAAATGATATTAACATATTTATGTTAATCATATTAATTTTATGATGTAAAGTTGTTTATGACAATGAATTTAATGACATAATGCATTTATAAAAATGAATGTAAATTGTTCCAATGTTGACATACTTTGCTTAATTTATCAGCTGGTTATTAAAAGATCCTGTCCCAAAGTGATCACAATAAGCAGCTTCTATATGTCCTTTGATTAATGTTATCTAACAGATCCTGTCCCAAAATGATCACAATAAACTGCTTCCTCTATATTTCAATATGTTATCATCCAGTTATTGTTATCTAAATGACCGTGTCCTAAACTGATCACAATAAGCAGCTTTTTCTGTATTTCCATTGGCCCTGGAACAAGAGGTACAATAAAAGGGGGTACAGCACTTTTGTCTAAATCACTTTGGTCTAAAATCACTTTCGTCCCAACAATATCTCCAAAGGCTCTCAATGAATTTCAATGACATTTTGTCGAACGGTTGGCCATGGACTAAGGAAGAATTGATGACATTTTGGGGTGGATCCAGGGATTTCTTTCGATTGAGAAATCTTTTTAATTAAATTTTGGGACGGAACCTGGAATCCTTTTCCTCTCAATCAAAAAATAAATCCTTGGATCCACCCCAAAATGTCATCAATTCTTCCTTAGCCAATGGCCAACCATTCGACAAAATGTCATTGAAATTCATTGAGAACTTTTGGGGATATTGTTGGGACAAAAGTTATTTCAGACCAAATTGATTTAGACGAAACTGATATTTTCCAAAGTGATGTAGACGAAAGTACCGTAACCGAAAAGAAGGGCGTTGCCGTTTCTCAAAATTGGAATGAGATAAAGAGAGCGAGACAAACAAATGATGAAAGTTGGCAGGATTTCTTTTTAATCAGAAGATAATGGAGGAGCGACGTAGACAAAAGAAAGTAAAAAAATCTGTTTACTAATCAACAGAGATTTTAGTGAACCAATGGTTTTACTTTGATTTTCCTTAAGAGCAATTCTTTTAATAGCAACTCTCTCTCGAGAGAGAGTTTGTTCTTATTCAATTTAATCAAGATTATTTCCAAAGAAGTAAGAGGATCATGTCTGCACTCCATGTTATCTGTTTATTCGCCACGGGTCTAAAATGGGAACTACTTTGATCTGGGTTTTATTATTATTAAAGAAACTTTCTCGTGTTTTATTTGCATAAATTTATCTGTCTTGTATGAGATTCTCGATGCACTGATTTAGAAAAGATTGTGTTTTGGCTTTTCTGTTAAAACTCCGATTCTTTGAGCAAATGAGGAAAAGAGTTAAAGAACATGCTTGGTGTTTCCGGAGTCGGGGACAATGCGGCACGGTCCCGGAGTAATGAATAATTTGGCACGTGGTGTATGCGAGTTAGTGGATAATGTGGCACATGAGGGATCCGAGGTAGCAGACTATGCGGCACAAGATAAAATTAATAAATGCTACACGTGATAGACACGTGATAGTGTATAGGCACCAAGTCAGATATGACTGAATTGATTAGTTTTTCTCTGCCACAATTATGAAATAAATGTACCAATCAAAATTGTTTGTGCCTTCACCTGTAGGTGTCAACCGTTGGGATCTGGTAAGCACAATTTCCTCTTAAGAACTGGTACAGTTGAAATGTCGTTTCTTTTACATCATAGAGAGTAATGTTTAAAATGATAAATGTACTAATGTAATTGTATTTTTTCAGATTTAATGTAAATAGAAATATAATTCGCTATTATTGCAGATTTCTGAGCCCTTAACAGAAACGGTGTCTATCCAAGAAATTAGACTAATTTTCAAGTACGAATTCAAATTAGTACACAATGCTGCTCAAACTGCTGATAACGTCAACACAGCATTTGGAATGAACACTACTATAGTGCGAACTATTCAGCGTCAGTTCAATAGGTTTTGGTCTGGAAATATGGATACCGATTATAAACCTCGAGAGAGGCCCAAACCCGTTCTTCAGAATTATCGACAACAGTGGTCAACGACCCACGAACAACGGTTTAGGCACTTTCTGGTGACTTTAGGACTTCCACAATGACCATATCACGTCAACTCAAGGAAATTATTTCCTATGTGTAAAAACCTAATATTTAGACACCAGATTAGAGAAATGAAAGGTTAATTATACAGGCAATACACAGTGACTTTGCACCTCATAAAGCGCCTTACTGTTGTGTCCTTATGCCAGACTAAGCTAACTTTAGAAATTATTTATCTGGATCCGACAAGCTACACATTTATTCGTATTTAAGTTTCTCAACGTAAGTAGATTAGACTCAATCACTTTGACTGTGCACTTTTTGGACACACCCATCATACAATATCTGTGTTTAGAGTACTACATTAAAAATCACCATCTGTCACATTATGCCCTCGTGGGGAGGCAAAATAGATACCTATACATCTGTGTGTGTATGTGTGTGTGTGTGTGTGTGTGTGTGTGTGTGTGTGTGCACGCTTTGCATCTTTAATTATAATTTTAATAGCTTGAAAAAAGACATTTATGACTTGCTTTGAAGGTATTCATAACACATAAGTGTCTTAATGGAAAGTGGCATAGATAAATTACAAGAAGAAATTACAAAACCGTTAAAATATTTTTGTTAATTTTATCAGAAAGAAGACGTTCAAAAACACCAGAAACCTCTTTTATCATTTGTGCAAGATAACATTTCACTTGGAATTTTCCTTTTGATAACCGCAAATATTCCTGTAATTTGTTGTTGCAAAGACCAACTTTTGGTCATTCAATTCGGCAGTGATATAAGACATTTCTTTCAAACAGTGAGTTCCCTGTCATCGTCGATAACAGGAAAATTAACCCCGTGTTTTGGGCTACAGATAATTTTACTGTTAAATTAAAATTTATTATAGGTTATAGTTCCATTGGTTTAAACAAGTTTGAGGATGTTTAGATCTATGAGTTGTGATTGCGCAAAACCCTAAGGAATGTTTTGCGATCCTTTTTCTTCTTTTGAGTTCGAGTCTCCCTGACAGCGTATTCTTTATCTCCAATCCGCGATGTCAGTCTGAATAGTTGTAATGGAAAGCTACTGAAATTAAGGTAACATACTGCTCAATGCAAAGAATAATGAATGTAAAGTCTTAGGCTAAAAGGGTGAAAATACACCGAATATCTTTTTAAAATAAAATACACTACCATATAATATCTTTTGAGAACCTCATATATTTCTGTAATTTGTAGTTTGAGAGACCAGATTTTGGTCATTCAATTCGGAAGTTCTATAAGGCATTCTTTTAAACAGTGAGTTCCTTGTCGTCGACGATAACAGGAAAATTAACCCCGTGTTTTGGGCTACAGATAATGTTACTGTTAAATTAAAATTTATTACCTCTGCCAATGAAGTTGGAAGAGAGGTATCACTCATGGCCGTCTTGTCTATTGCCTACGCCTCCACAAAATTACATTGAGAACTTTTGGAGATATCGTGTGGACAGACAGCGTATACATAAATGTGTGAAAAAAACCCACATAAAAACATCTCTCAATCAAAAATAAATTCCTGTATAAATGTATTCATTTCTTCCGTAGCCTATTACCCACCCTTCTGCGAAATCCGATTGAAATTCACTGAGAACCTTTGGAGATATTGGCGATATTATGTGGTGTGGACATATAACTACGAGGGAGGTAATTGTGCATGGATCTGTTTTCAGTTTTTCAGTTTTTCAGTAGCTTATTGTCCACCCTTCCACAAAATAGCATTGAAATTCATTCGAACTTTTGGAGATATTGTGTGGACAGTCGTGAGCGTATACATAAATGTAAGGGGACAGAACGGAACAATGTCTCTCAATCAAAACAAAATTCCTGGATCCGCCCGTTCCACCGTTCCACAGAATTCCATTGGAATTCATAGAGTACTTTTGGAGATATCTCGTGGACAGACAGACGGAAAGACAGACAAACGGAAAGACGCGACCGATACATATACCTCCCCAACTTCGTAAAAATTAATATTTGCAGTAACTGTATAAATGTGATGACTCATGTTAATCGATTCATTTCTATTGTCTTTATAATTTACTTGTCATATTCTTTTAATTTGCTTGTCTTAATTATAAATTTGCTTATCCTAACTATTAATTTACCGTAATTTTTAATTTTCTTACCCTATTTTTAATTTGCTAGCCGTATTTTTTAATTTGCTTGCCCTACTTTTCAATTTGCTTAGCGTCTTTTCAATTTGCTTGACTAGCCCTGTTTAATACTTTTTGCCCGGGAAAAGGTGTAGTCTATTAATTTAAGAACCTCTTTCGTTAAACGTAACATGCAAGCCCCACAAATCAAATTTGATCTTTAAGAGAATCCGAAGACACCAGATACGGCGTAGAGTGAAACGAAAAGCCCGACGTTGTGTATACAACAGAAACAGAAGACAACAAAAGAAGAAGGCAATAATGGTTTTTTAAAGTACGGTTTATCGTCTGGCAGAGATATGGTGAGACTTGGGGAACTGGAAGCATATCACGCCGTAGGAATCACAAGATAAGTGTGTCTAAGAGGCCCATGTGCTCCTGACAGACGGGAACACCGTGAGGCCTGGACGGACGGGCACCATCATCATTTGCTTCTATCTCTCTTAGACAAATAAAAATCAGTTCGGGTCTATTTCGTGGGGGCCACCGGCGAAATCTGCGCGTGCCTGATTGACACATTTGCTGGAGACAGACAAATTCCAGATATTCGTTGCCGATTGGCATTCATGTTTTTACCAAAGTGCCTTAGATAAGAACGAATTGAAGTTAATCTACATTTCGGATATTCCTTCTGACTTTTACATAAGCCTGGAAAAGCACAGGCCGCAAACTAAAGTCAAGATTAAGAAATATCAGAACTGCCATCAGTTTTTACTCTTGCAACCACAGGTCTGGTTAGTCACTCAATAGAAACAGTCTCATGACCAACGTCTTTTGGTAGCTTTTTGTCGTGCTGGGGGTGATAAAAAAGGGGGGTGATCAATGAATAAGTTACTTCGCTCGCCTTTTGTTGGGCAGTGATCACTAAAAGAGTCTGAATTTGCAAAAACAAATAAGCGTGAATGCTGCCGGACTAAGCGATCAATTTAGCATAAACTTACATTGCAAATTGAACCCTCAATAAAAACCTATTTAGGTGAGGGGGGTGTCAAAACATTTAAAAAATGTTTTTTCTAGACATAATAAGGAGTAAATGTTTAAATTTTCAGCCCTTTAGCTCCATGGGTGCGGTCTGTACGTGTGATACATACATAGCCAGCCAACCAGCCAAACTGAAGAAACATATTTTGACAGTTTTGGTTGACGGTTTCTAATTACCACTGCAACGATGGTTCAGAATACCTAGGGCCGGATTAAGTTGTAGCATATGTTACGAAGGGTCCCTTAATTAAAAAAAAAATGAATACACATAAATACTAAAGCACATCATTTTTGTTTACCTGCATAGTAAAGTAATTCATTTTTTACAGCCAGCGAATACGACAAATATGTCTGACATTTCAGTAATAGCATTAATTCGTTTTCGTTTTGATCTTTGTGCAACGGCTATAACTCCAGTTTCAAATACCTTCATATTTATGCGTCGTATATCTATTACATAGATACTACACGCCCATTAATTACTATGTTAAAATAATAACTCCAATTAAAGGTGATAATTGATTAAAATCGCTTAACCTTAAACACCCAGTTGTTCATAAAAGTTAAAGGCAGTATAGTACTATAGTTCTATATAGTAAGTGCAGAATCACCGAATCGGAATTCATAGCTTGCGTGAGACCCTTGCAAAAGCGGGGCCCGTAGCAAATGCTACTTTGGCTACATAGTTAATCAGGCACTGAGAACACACCCTGCTAATACTTCTATTACAGCTATAAAAACTAAGATTAGTGCTAATATTAAAGGATAAAGGAACTCCGAAAAACATGCTTATAGATAATAAATAATCGATTAACAAGTAAGTGGTTGTAATATTATGGTTATTTTTATTATTAGATAAAGCAATGTCAACTATCGTTAATTTT
>VCCN01003439.1:3841021-3860010 GCA_006491835.1 Architeuthis dux | reverse complement strand
CAAATAAGTAGATTTCAAATTATCTATGTCCTGGTCACAAAAAAAAAGTTTGAAGGGATTATTTGATATTATCTCTATGTATTTTAGACATAATCAATTAGAAAATAACACTTATTACCCCAAAAAGAGTAAAACTATGTTGCACAGTGTAATACAAGCGGGGCACTAGTGACACTGGAGGTGCGGAGTGGCGTAACGGACGAGATCGAGACGTAATCGAGACGTGATCGAGTTTCGGTCGAGGCTAATGACCTTAGGAAATGCATGAATCCACTTCTCCCCCACACCTATGGGTAAATAGCAGGACAGTTGGAGCCCTTTGGCCCTTTGGGACATTCTATCTAAGAGAAGGCTACTTTGACAGAAAAAGAATTTACAGCTTGGCTGTTCCTAAGCCCGTGTAAATGAAGAGGGCTGAGCATGGGGCTAGCTACTCCAACCTGTAAAACAGAGGTCCCCAACCTTGTGCACAGACTGGTTAACATTTAATCTTTTTAATACTACCATTGATTTTTTAATTTTTTCAATGTTACAATTATATATTTGAACTCTTTGGTATCACGACTTTTCCCATCCGGGTTCCCTTCAAAGAAGAATGTTACCGCCGAATTCACAAGCGCTGTTTTGTGTTTTGTGTATTATGTTCATTATTTTACGTAGGAACTACTCGGGCATTAAGTCAAACTATAAACTTGCCTTGATGTTTTCCATTATAAAAATAAACAATTTCTAAAAACTTGCTGTTTCGTATTAATTTGTTTTTTGTTTTGTGCATTATCATAAATATGAATTTATGAATAATAGTCACATATGGAACTGAAACATGGAACCTAACCAAAAGATTGGCCCTCAAACTGATAACCATGCAACGTGCACAGGAGAGACTCATGGCCAACATCACAAGACAGCAGATTATATTAGAAAACACTAGAAAACTCAAATGGCAGCATGACTCACAACGTGAATCCCCAGAGATTATATAGGCAAAAAAAAAATAATAATAAGATGGCGTGATGAACTAGACAAGTTCAGAAAGTATTGGCTCCGCGACGCCCCAGGTCTGACGAATATTGGGGAAGGTCTATGTCCAACGACGGACGCTAAAAGGCTGATGATGATGATGATGATGATGATGATGATGATGATGATGATGATGATGATGAAATCAAAGCATAGATCAAATCTCAAAACACCTTGACATGATCTTCGTTGTGCAGTTGCTAAAGTTTCCCCTCGTATTAATGAAATGGTTGCCAAAAAAACAGGCTCAACTATCACACGATCTAAGATTGATATATTCAAAGAATTAATCACTGAGTATCTTACGAAGCTGGATGAGGGACTTGAAAGTCTATGTCCAACGACGGACGCTGAAAGGCTGCTGCTGATGATGTATGGTTTTTATTATTAAGTCCAAATATAATAAAGTAAATGGTGCCCGCCGCACTACTTGGTAGTCGTGAAAGTGCTCTTCGACACAAAACGATTGGGGACGAATGACTGCAGCCCTATGCTCCACAGTGAGTCTACAAGAATAAACACACAATTAGTGAGACTCTTGGTGATCCTCGCCAGTTAAGTGATCCACAGATCAGTTCTACCCGCACGTACAAGCAAGGATAATCTAATCACAGCTTAATAGATGTCTGCTTCGTGGTTGAGAGAATTGCGTATTTCCCACCAGCGACTGTGTTCAGGTTGAGCCCAGGCTTTCAAATGCTGATTTTTAAGGGAGGCATGCATTCACCACTTGGAAGATTGGCGCAAAACAGTCTTACTGCACTCATTTTACCCAAGTTGGCTAAGCGTTATTTAATTTTTGACTTATATTTTTTTTTATATTAAAATGTTTAGTTGCTTTCTATCGCAACTTACTAAGGCCGTCTATCTACAGCAGTGAGTAAACAGCGCAGATCGGAAATAAAGAATAATGAAAAAACTCTTTGCGAGACACAAACTCGTATCCCTTTTACCTTTGGAAGCTGCCTATGTACGGCACTGCTCTACCTACTGAGTTACTAAAGCTCTTACAGTTGACAGAGGATCGAGGAAGTTTAATGAGTTTAAGGAGTTACATTTGATATGAAGTAGATTCTCCTATAAAAGAAAAATCCAGAAGGTTCGATTCAAAGGTTAGAGCAGTGGAATGGTAGTTGGAATGTGTGAGGTTCCATTGTAGGTGCTATGTTTGTAGTTGAGAGAGTATATCTATCTATCTATCTATCTATCTATCTATTTATATAATTCGGTGGTGTCCGTCTATGTTATTGTCTATTTACCTGTCACACTATAGAAACCACCGAAACGTGGGTACAGCACGCATATTCAATGGACCTAGGGAAGGTTTTAAAGTAAAACCTTTTTGGATTTTGAGGGAAGTATCTATATAATACTAAAAGTCTGATTCCGTTTATCTGTATGTGATCTCTATGTAGCTGAAACAGTGCATTGTAACCATAGGTTTTGAATTTAGGTACCCCTCAAATGCGCTAACTTGAAGAATACAAAAAAAAGTGTGGATGATTTGCAACTGAATATTAATGGGATCTGCGTTCGCGCTTTGTCCGATAATAATGATATGATTTCCATCTATCTATCTATCTATCTATCTATCTATCTATCTATCTATCTATCTATCTATCACTAACAGTCTGATTCCGTTTATCTGTATGTGATCTCTATGTAGCTGAAACTGTGCATTGTAGCCAGAAAAAAAACCCAGTATTGAGTTCCCATTTACACCTTCCGCCGGAACTAGCTGAAAATCCTTAAAGTAGGCATTTTCAACATCCTGGTTATTCTAGTACTTGTAACAACCACGTGACTTTAATAAAACCCCGAAAAAGAAAGAAAAAGAAAGAAAAAGCAAAAAAAGAAAACATTCAGGTAAGAAAGATCTGTTTAATGTTCAAGTGTGGGTCGATTCCCATTCATTATGATGGATTTCCGCATCGGGGGATCTACTGTGCATGCATTCTAATAAACGAAAAACTATATCAATTTGCGAAATCAGTAAGGTCAATTGACTCATCGACTAAGTGACGACACAGTCTTTATAATTATCAGAGAAACATATTCTTGGAATAACATTATTAACCTATCATATAGCTAACTACAATTGAAGAAATCAATGTTTGTGTGTGTGTATACAACGCGATTACAGAACAACTGCCCATTGTACGATGTTGAAATTCGCCAGATATATGAATCAGCATAAAAGGTAGTGCTGTGTCGAGTTTGACGTTTTTATAGATCGGCAGTCCTCGAGAAAACTATGCACCGCGATTACTCGAAAACTGCAGTTTTATGAAGTTGACATTCGCCAGCTATTCTAGTCAGCACACAAGGCAGTGCAGTGTAGAGTTTGAAGTTTTTGGTATCAACGGTTCTCGTGAAATCTAACAAAAATAAATAAAAAATTACAGATTATAGATCTTTCTTCATAGTTGCAGTAAATTATTTCCCTTGACTTCCACTATTTAGAATTATATAAATTTAAATATAAAATATCTAAATTGGCAACAGTGAAGAGAAGTAACCGAAATACTTCGAAGCCGTAGCTTCGTACGACGGACGGGAAATATTTTACATGACAATTATAGCAGGTTGCTCCACACACCGTAAATTCCGGCCCCTTCCAAACATGCACCTTTGGAACGGGCACTGCCCTAGTGTTTTTAATTCATGTTTAATGCTAGTGGGGTTAGCAAAATTGAAAATGTCCTGCTGGAAAATGTTCGACTTTTTGAAAGGAAATTGGATCTGAGCTCTCATATTACGAATAGAACTTCGGCCGCTTGCTTTACAGATTTCTCTATAGATGGAAAGTAATATTATTCATGTACCCTTTCGAGACTGTTGGGACATATATATCCCGAGGTTTCTATGACTGCTGGTATATATGCGCCCCATAGATCCAGGGCCCTAAGCACTGAAAAGATGATGGTGCCCCCATATATATGTAATTCAAAATAAAAACAATACTAAACCGTAAAATAACATTTTAGCTTTCAAAATGAAACACAATTTACAATAAGATTTAATTACAGTAAACACTAAGGCACACGTCTTATATTGCATAATAAAATTGGACACTACATTGAGAATACAAAGACGACTCTAAATCCAATAGTAGTAGTATATGTATGTATATATATTTTCATTTATTGTGGGCTCCCTTTTTGTGGGCCCCGGTTCAGCTGCACTATTTGCGCCATGGTCCATGGTAAATCCGGCAGTGGAAAAAGCTCTGTGTCCCCCCCCCCCCCCCGCCGCCTCCCGCCCTCGCTTGATGCCCTAAGCACGTGATCATGCTGCTTAATGGTTAAACCAGGGCTGCTGAGTCTACTTGGACGTAAGAAAAATAAAGAAAAAGAGATTTTCCAGGTATTTACAACCGCGGACAATGACGTCATCATCATATGACATTAGTTCGTATTACATGACTAATAGGACAGGCGTGTAGGAAAAGTGATCTGCTAATTTCGTGTTTCGGAAAATTTTGTATTTAATAAAAGAATAGTTTTCTTTAACGATTAAATAACAGGAAGAAAAAAAAGAACAGACTCTGTCCAAAGCCTGCGACGTTGTTTACACATTTTTTTATAGCATTTGGCAACATTTGTTTCTGTAATAAAACCATTTGTTTCCAATTGTTAAAAAAAAAGAGTAACGTGAATATATTAAGAGAAAAAAAAATGGACACTGACTGGTTTTCTCGAGCCTTGCTACATTTTCGTTTGTATCCAAGAAGTGTGTATCTATTTGTGTTCCCCATAAGTTATAGGTCATAACTCTACGCTTACAGTATGAGATGTTTAAAAAAATGAACGCTTTTTCATAAGTCACTTTTTTAATTTCGAGAATTGATTTAAAAAAGAATTATATGACGTAGTGTAGCGTAAAAAGAAAAGAAATATTCCTCTTTCTTCGCCCACTCTCTCTATCCTTCCTTTCTTATGAACGCTATGAATTTGATCTGAACGAAAAACTTTTTGGCATTCATAGAACTGTCAATTTCCGTCGCAGTTAAAAAGTAACACGTTTTTGGCTTTTTATGCTATTTAAAAAAAATCAGGCATTATAGGTTAGTCTTGAAAGCGTTAAAAGAAAACAAAAGCAGGCTTTAAAAAGAAAAAGAACTTTTCACCATTCATTCAGGTTTTTTCTTTAAATTTGTCAATGAAAACGGAGCATTTTGTAAATCTTCAATGAAGTAGAGGAGAGAAAGGAGATCTTAAAAGAATTTGACACAGAATGAAGATTTCGAAAGAAATATGTCAGGTGGAAAGAAAATACATACCGTACACACCCATATATATGTGTGCGTGTGTGTATTTGAGTAGAGATGCGTATACATATGTATGTGTTTGAATACAGATGCGTGTACGTGTGTATGTGTGTGTGTGCGCATATGTTAGTGATAAAGTAAATAATATGATGGAAATATTGGCACCTGAGGATCAGCCCACTTACATCCGTTCAGGTAAGTATTTCTTAAGACTATATATATATACATATAGTGCAAGATATGAATATGAATATTTATATATATATATATATATATATATATATGTCGGAAAATGTTCATTTTATTTCATTAATAGCACTAAATCACGCGATTAAGATATTATGATCCATAAATAAAATATTTATGAGCTGAAAATAATTTAGAAAAATGGAGGGACCTTAAAATTGTTTAGTTTTGTTAACATCTCTGGAAAAGTCTTTTTCCACTTCACAAGTTTTCTCCTAATTTGCAACCCTTTTTTTGGTGGGGAGGGGGGCGATATCCCGTAATCAAAGTCGTATCATCTTTTTTTCTTTCTAGTCTGCCATTCTTTGTGCTCTTTCTTTCCGTCTCATACTTTTTTCCTTATCCTCTTCTCTCCGACATTTTCCTCCTCCCTCTTTGTTCTTCTATTTGTTCTTTCCGGCTTTATTTTTCCTCTTCTTCTTTCTTCCACCTCTTACTCTTCAACTCTCACCTCTTACTCTTCTACTCTCACCACTTCCTCTTCTTCTCTCACCCCATCCTCTTCTTCTTCTTCTTCTTCTTCTTCTTCTTCTTCTTCGTCGTCTTCTTCTTCCTCCAATCTCTTTCTCTTCTTAGCATATCTCGATTTCCCTTATTTACTTTAAGTCTATAAAATATGAGTAAGTTAAAAAAGGAAAAAGGAAACCGGGGTGAGTGGTGGTGTTTCGTCTTGCAGCCAACCAGTTTTTCTTCTTCTTCTTCTTCTTCTTCTTCTTCTTCTTCTTCTTCTTCTTCTTCTTCTTCTTCTTCTTCTTCTTCTTCTTCTTCTTCTTCTTCTTCTTCTTCTTCTTCCTCCTCCTCCTCGGGGTGAGTGGTGGTGTTTCGTCTTCTTGCAGCCAACCAGTTCATCTGGCCGAGTCGAACTCGGGGACAGACCTTGTGTCATCAATGACACAAGAACAGGAAGTGATGGCAAGATCAGTTCAAGTGAAACAGAACGTGAATTGCCCTTTTGACACACGTGAATTTGGCGGCTAATTCATGTGTGCATCCTCATTCATCAGCAGACACACACCTGACTGAACACCTGATCCGGACCCTTCCTTCGACAGGACCAGAAGGAAAGGGCGGGGATCCTGCGCAATCGAATATCGAAGTCAGCCAATATCACGAGCTAGAATGGTTTTGCTAGCTAGTGCCCTTACGCTGGCTACGGCACCAGCCGTCTATGCCAGGGATTCCTATATCACAAATCTCTCTTGTTTCGGTTTGCGATATGTGAAATAGACTTAAAGGCGACAAGCCCCCGAAGTGGCATCACTCACTTCACCATTCTCGCTTACTGCACCTGGTATTCCAAAGCGGTCACTCATCTAAGTACTGACCAGGCTCGACGATGCTTAACTCGGTGATTGCACGAGAACAGGTGTATCCAACGCGTGAATGGAAAGAGTGGTGAGGAAAGAAAGTTAGGTAGTTTACTGGAGTAGGAAGAGAGAAGGGGATAAAAGGAAAGTAAGGTAGTTTAATAAGAGGGTAGGAAGGGAGAGGGTAGAAAAGAATGGCAATTTATTTGTATAACAATCAGATAAAATCATGGACCGGCAACGAAGATTGGAAGGGATAAGGGAGAGAATGAGAAGATACAGGCATAGAGTGGGAGAAAAGCTTAGACAGGAGATAACGAATAATCTTAGTTGTTAACACTCGTGGAATTTCCACGGGTCAAACTAATTACACAATATTGACTAAAATAGTATCATTGTATAATGTCCTGCATGTAAGGAAATGTGCTACTTACAATCATTCATGTCAACGTTCACCCTCCTGGCATAGGGCACGCAAGTTCGATCTCATGGATTTAAAAGCTCCTTTCATTGAATGCCCAGTCCATTCAAAGCTCACTCCTTTAAAAGCACCTTTCTTTAAAATATTGTTTATCAGTGACTTATAGGAGCTAAATGCACCAAAACGCTAAATCAGCAAAATTTGTTTCGGCATGTCAGCCCGTCAGTTAGTGACGGTCATGGGCACTAGGGATACTAGCGCATCTAACAATCTATCGAATGAACAATGTTTACTTTCAAAAATAGATCAACTGTTCTATAACTTTTCCCGAGCAAATTAAAAAGTAAAGCAAGCATATAAAAAATGCGGCAAGCAAATTAAAAAATACGGCAAGCAAATTAAAAAATATGGCAAGCAAATTAAAAAGACAAGCAAACTAAATCGATTAACATGTATAATCAAATATGTACAGTTACAGCTACAATTGATACAACTTTTTTAGTGAAATTAGTTGAAACTTGTCTCTTCATATATTTTGTTTAAATTATAATTTGCTTGTCGTATTTTTAATTTGCTTGCGTATTATTCAATTTGATTGTCATATTTTTTTAATTTGCTTGCCGATTTTTAAAAATTCGCTTGACGTAGGAGATACCGGGGCTAATTGGTACATTTTCCCTTAGATGGTTGTAACTTCCTCTGAACTTATTTCATTAAAACGCAAATATGACCAAAAGTTAGTATGGAAACGGATCTTCCTTTGGATGGGTCGTTTAAATCTGAAACATTAGTTAACTTTATTATATTATCATTTAAAGATTTGGAAAGAAAGTGTACAAACCTACCCCAACACTGGAGATAGTTGGTACTATCTGATTGGGCAAGTTAGTTCACTTGCTAGTAGGTACAGATGGGATGAATATATTATTATAATTGAGAAATATAAAATTTCAAACCAGACAAGAATGTATTTGAGTAAAAAGATTTTAGGAATATAATGCCCACCTGGTAGGACAAGTGGAATCATATGTGAGTGGACCTCAATGGTGCATTGTAATAAGGTGGAAGATAGAAAAAAGAACAATAAAAAAAGGATGACTACACCAAACAGAATTTTATTGTAACCCCTCACCTAATAAAATGGAAATAGAAACCAAAACAACATCAGTAGCAAATCTTAGCGACCAAAGAGCAAATTATTAATTTGATTCCTTATCCTAGACAATTAATAGTCAAATTCAGAATCATCAGATGTACAGTTTTGACAAACAACGTAATCCCTGTTTTCTTAAATGCACTCAACATGTGCCAACATTTGACAAAATGTGCATTTTACCCTATTCTCACCAGGCTTTGAATTAGAATGAGGTTCTACGCAAACCAAACAAAAGGTTTCATCATCTGTGGATTCATCCATGTTACTAGTTGTTTCCATTTCTTTTGTTTCTGACCCTTTTTACACTTTTTTCTCTCAATACTTTTGACTTTGTTTTGTAGGCTTTTTGTTTTTCCTCTGTCTTAATTGCATACAATTACAGGGTACCAAGTAGCCCCACTTACAATGTACCAACCAGCCTCAAACACATGTTTTTCTGTTCAAAATGAGGCTAACAGTGGCACCATCAAGTGATGGAAACAAAAATTAAAACAAGTGGTTCAACCTGCCCCATATTTTAATTTGATTGCGTGTTTTTTAAAATTTGTTTGCCATATTTTTTATTTGCTTCCGGTACTTTTTAATTCGCTTGACGTATATTTTAATTTGCTGTGCCATATTTTTTCATTTGCTTACCGTAATATTGTTGTTTGCCATATATTTTTAATTTTCTTATCGTATGTTTTAATTTGCTGGCCGGATTTGAAAAGTTTTCTTGTCGTTTTTTTTATTTGCGGGACATATTTTAAAATTTGCCTGTCGTAATTTTTAATTTGCTTGCCGATTTAAAAAGATTTACTTGCGAATTATTTTAATTTACTTGCCGATTTTTCTTTTAGAATTTGCTTGTCGTATCTTTTAATTTGCTTTACGCACGTTTTAATTTGCTTGCTGCATGCTTTAATTTAATTGCCGTAATTTTAAAGATTTTCTTGCCGTATTTTCTTTAATTTGCTTGAAGTATTTTTCAATTTGCTTGCCGTATTTTTAAAAAATTTGGTGGCCAAATTTTTTAATAATTGCTTGCCGAATTTTTTAAACATTTGCTTGCCGAATTTTTACATTGCTTGCCATAGGTTTTAATTTTGCTGTATTTTTTATTTGCTTGCCTTATGTTTTAAATTGCTTGCTCTATGTTTTAAATTGCTTGCTCTATGTTTTAAATTGCTTGCTCTATGTTTTAATTTGCTTGCTGTATTTTTTATTTGCTTGCTGTATTTTTTATTTGCTTGCCTTTTTTTTAATTTGCTTGCCGAATTTTAATATGTGCTTGTCGTATGTTCTAATTTACTGGCAATATTTTTTTAATTTACTTTCAATTTAAATTGCTTGTCCTACTTCTTAATTTGCGCAGGAAATTATATAGTTTAGTTTTCCCTGATCCAGTTTATGGATGGAAATATCAGCAGGTAAACCACGCGCCTTGTGTGCCCTGTCCAATGTCCAAGGAAAACAACAAATTTATAAAAGAGAAAACAACAATCCTGTTACCAAATCAAACATCTAATATCACATTGGGAGACCAGAAAGTAGGTTAGAGGCCACGAAACAATGAAGCGTTACCTGCATGATCATGAAAACAAACACGCCGATTCGAAATACGTTTGTTCAATATTCTGTAACCTATTTTCTTAACGGTTTTTCAACACCCACTCATTTTCAGGGTGAGATATTTATTTCAGACAAACATATTTAACGCCCTGTCTGGTATTACAGGTATCCCTTCGCTTATCGAAAGATCGCTTCATGCCACTTTCCCGCTTTTACGAAAAAAAGGCGGGAAGCGAAAATAGTGTTCAGCGTTTGTTTTGCGGCGAGCTGTTATAGAGGCAGTGTGCACCCTCTTCCCCCTCTCTCTCCTAAACCCTAATCTCCTTTAACTCCTACCATCCCGACCGCCAAATTAGCCTAACATACCATCATCGCTACTTATTAGGAGTAGTAACGCTAAAAAAATTTTCCCTTATAAATTAATGGTAATTGATTCTTCACTTTACGCCATTTCGGCTTACGAAATGTTTTCATTGGAACGCTCTACTTTCGAATAGCAAGGGGAACCTGTATCTATTTTTGTTTCTGTTTTGGTATTTGGTAGAATAATCTATGTTTGGCACCAAGCAAGTTCAACTTTCAAGAATAATAAAATCCAATTAGTTTTAAAAAGAAGACAATGCGTCCTCTCGATAGTCAACTACGGAGATGAAACACAGAACCTAACTAAAAGATTGGCTTTCAAACTAAGAACCATGCAACGTATGAGAGGATCATGCTTAACATCACATGGAGAAATCACAAGACAGCACAGTATATTAGAGAACATGTAGTGGTCAGATATATACCTTAAAAAACATTAGAAAACTCAAATGGCAATGGGGAGGCCTTATTGCAAGAATATCAGAAAAGCGCTGGACTTACAACGTGGATCCGCAGAGATCTATGCTAAAATTGTGGCCAGCAAAAAAAAAAAGATGGTTTAACGATTTAGATAAGTTCAGAGGATATTGGCATCGCGACGCCCATGAGCGAGAGGTCTGGCGAAACCTGGGTCAGGTCTATGCCCAACGACGGACGTTAAAAGGCTGGTGGTGATAGTGATTATGGAGCATACTGAAGGGGTCAAACGTTGTTGTCTATCTAGGTTGGTTAGCTTCGCTAACTTGAGTGGTTAGATAGTCTGGATTATTAGCCCTATTCTGTCAATAACGCTTGTTATGTGACAGTGCTGTTTGTCTTGATTTACTATGCAAAACATACAGATTATATGTTGGTCAAATTTTGCAGTTCAGGTACCTTTAAAAATGGCTTTATTTCAATACACATTCAGTTTTTGCTTGAACCATTTTTATTGTTGACTTTCTTTTTCCTCCGTAACAACAAGAAGAACAAGAACAGTGAACAATCCTCAGCTAATTCAGGGGAGTAAACTCTTCACTGTTTGTTTACCACGTCACGTTAAACCAAAGCGATATATAAAATTAACATCTCCCTACCGTGATTTGAAATCATGGCCAAGTGATTGGTAGGCGAGTCTCTTACCAACTAAACTAACAACTGAATTTATATATTATATATACAATACAAAGGTTTCAGTAATCATCTTCAGTCGGAATAGAAATAGGAGTGGTGTTTGACCCAGCAGTAGCCAGGCTTGTTTCCCTTTCGTGTTGATCGGTCAATTGCAAATTTAAAAAAAATTGATCTCCCTTATTGTTATACGATATTACGGACATTATAAATGCATTTTCAAGGATAAGTATTTTCAGCCTTTGCACTATTACTGCTACGTTTTGTTTTGTTTCATTTGTTCTCTAACACGCTTATCATGTATATGTGTTTATATACCTTTGTGTTTCTAAAAATTAAAGTTAATTGCGTAGGTCATGGCTGGGCTTAAGTTAATAGGTACTGGGTGCCTGTCAGCTTCGCTGTTATAAGTCACCCACTTACAGAAATAAGAAGAGTTACGACTTAGTAACACAATCACAAGAAAAAAAAACCACAGGATGGATTTCAGTAAGTTATCTATCTCCACGCTCTAATTGGCCGGTCTAGGGCTAGTACATGTGACTGAGTGATTTTGTGTTGTTTTTATTAGAAGTAACTTATTCATCGATCACCCCTTTTTCCAATTGTTTAATTGATCACCCCCCAACACGGCATGCTGCCAAAAGACGCTGGTCACGTGACGGTTTCTATTGAGTGACCTACCAGACCTGTTAGCTTTGTTGTTTAGCGCTGTCTTAACCACTGTTTTAACCACTCTTGTTTATACACCCGGTTCTGTTATTTGTAAGTACATCATGTACACTACATATAGATGTATACAACCAAACATAAATGTGTTTAGCACTGAACAATACTTAATGTGCAGCGTGAAAGGTCATTCGAAGGCTAGTAATATACCCAGGCCATATGGAAAATGCAGGCCCCGTTTGAAGCTGCTCAATAAATATTATTGAGTGCTAAAAACATATGATTTATGTTAGGGTATATATATGACGTACTTACAAATAACAGAACAGAGTGTATAAACAAGGGTAGTTAAAACGCAAAAGACAACACTAAATAACGAAGCTAATAAGTCTGGTTAGTCACTCAATAGAAACCGTTACGTGACCAACGCCGTTTGGCAGCATGCCGTATTCGGGGTGATCAATTGCTTCTATCGCCTTTAGTTGGACAGTTTCACCAACAAAAGTCAGAAGTTTCAACAAAAAACAAGCAGACACAAACCAGTGATCGATTTAGCATAAACTTACATTGCAAATTGAACCCCCACCCCCTAAAAAAATTAGGGGGGGGGGATTTTCAAAAACAAACAATCGTTTTTTCTAGCCAGTTGAAATGTTCAGCCCTCTAGCTCTATTGGTGTGGCCTGTACGAGTGATACATACATACATACATACATAGCCAACCAGCCAGACAGGCAGATCAACTTGAAAACTGAATGTTGACAATTTTGGTGACAGTTTTGGTTGACGGTTTCTAATAATGAAACAATTAATTTAAAGCATGTTGATCTTTCATCACCAAATATTGACACTACTCAAAGCGATAGCATTTATTTGCTGCCAAAGCCAAGTTTCCTGAAGTTTAATAAAGAGATACATATATTAAAATTGGAACATAAGTTGGTTTCAGTTATCAGCATTTATCTATATAGTCCGGGGGCCAGCAGGGTCTACCGTGCACCCCCCCCCCCCACGATTCTACTTTTAGGGTACCAAAATGTTCCTTAGGATGTTCTCTTTCAGAAAAAAGATGTTCCCAAGAAACAAGTTGGGAAGAACTACCTCATTTGCATAAAACAAAATGGTCGCCAGAATACACCAACAAAACAGAATTTCATATCTCGTCTCCCAGTTGACATATCTTAGTACTTTAAAAGGCTAAATCATGGGTTTAAGACATGAGGAATTCAAAAATCCACTTTATTTTACCCTAAAACATTAATTCATAGGTATTTCAGGATTTTACAAGGAAGTGTCTGTATACTTTATAGTCAAAATTGTGGATATAGTTAACTTTTTTCTTGGGAACATCTTTTTTCTGAAAGAGAACATTCTAAGGAACATTTTGCTACCCTAAATATAGAATCATGGGGCGGGGGGCACGGTAGACCCTGCTGGCCCCCGGCCTAATACTCTTTCACGAATCTTCTTTAAAATATAAATATTTTGTGCTAGAGGGTACTCCTTTCACTCTCTTTACAGTATCAATATTCATTACCAGAGGGCCGCTCCTTTGCCCCCACCAGAGTCTTTTATCCTACATTTTGTTGGCTTCTCCATTCTCACGTTCGTATTTTAGGCACGAATATAATGTGGCTCTCTTATGTCGACAGTCCCCGCACGGAGTTCGTTTCTTTATTCACATTTACGATTTAGGCCGCTCGTTTAGCAGTCGCTCACACCGACGCCGGGCAAATATAGGCTCTCACTTCATTATAATTATCATATTCTGTCGATTGGATATTAAATTATCCATCATTTGATTTCATACTGTCGACATAAGAGAGCCACATTATATTTTATATTTTTGGTTGCTCTTTTGTAGCTATCGATGCTAAGTATACGTTATTCTTCGTTGTGCATTTGTTTGCCAGTGGGCATGAATCCTTTTCTTTGCAGTTGCACTCTGAGTGTGATTTACTGGTCTATCATATGAGTTTATTACTTTTCTATTATGTGATGTTATTATTCTGTTTATATTTCTGGTGCAGCTATAGCTTATTTTTATTGTGTTTCTTTAGGGAAGTGTCTATCTATTAGTTTAAGGAATTTTCTACCTATGTTTATTTTTACTAATTTACAGTATGGGGGATTATACCATTCCCCCCTGTGTTCGTAGCCACTGTTTCGTAGGACATCATTGTACATTTTTTGTTTTCATCGAATATTTCTTTGTTTGAGGAGCTGTTGCTTATTCTATCGCTTATTGCGTTTGGGATTTGTCTGAGTATGTTTTTGGGGTGGTTAGACTTACTGTTAACGTGTGTGGTTGGTTATCTTTTGAGTATGATCTGTAGGTGTTATTATCTAAGCTAAATGTAACATCCAGAAGATTTACTATCCTAATATTTGAGGTTATCTCGGCTTTAAAGCCTACATACTTTAGTGCCCTAGCTATTTTTTGTGTAGATTGCTAGTTTTCGATCCGTTTGTGTTATGTACTACCATTAATCCGTCATCCCTGTATAATCCGACGTCTGTCTTCTCGATGAATCTGCCTAAGATGCTGTGTATGTATAATCCTACCAGGTCAGATATTTGTGCCGAGTCTAGGGCACCGGTTGCCACACCGAAGCTGGAGTTTCCGTGTTTTTTTTTTATCCACGTGTTATTTTGGTTAATGAGGATCGTTCTTCTGCTTTCTTTCACAATCCTAATTTCTTGTTGTGTAATTTCCGTGTGTTGCTGTGCGAATGTGATCGCGCTATCAAATATGTCTTCCGTAATTTTTTAATAATAATCTATTATATCAAATTGGATGAATGACGTCTTATTTTTTTGTTTGATCTTCTGGAACTATGTGATGGCTTTGATAGTACTTGTCCATTGGTTATACTCTAGTACTGTTTTTATTTGTTCGTTTATGTTCTGTAGTATCCTTTTGAATCTTCTACCTATGTCCGTTTTTGCTGGGTTTATTAGTCTAGTTGGTAGTTTGTTTTGTGGTCCTTTGGTAACATGTAGGCGTCCTTATTTTCTAGCTTACCGATTCTGTCACTAATGTTTAGCTGGTTTGTGATGCCGTATGCATTTTTATTGATTCTTTTCTTCTATCCGAAAGGATAACTGTGAAGTAGGGTATAAATGTGATTCTGCTGTCATTAACCACGCCCACTTTTACGCCATAAGAACATCTACTAAAATGTACATTTGGAGATAAACACATCATGTTGGGTATTAAATTAAAGCTATTTGCGTATAGAAACCAAACATGAAAATAAAAGACGTCCAAATAAGTTCGAAAATGAACGTAAGTCATACAATTGTATATCTTATTCATATGAATTATCCGAGATTGCTGCCTCGGCCTCATCAATATTCTCATCGGTTTGCACTAAATATTTTCCTCTCTTGATATTTTCATTAACACATTGTTCACCGCCTTTAAACCAGCAGTAGTTAGTGCATGGCAATCCATCTGACAGACAGTTACAAGTAGTCTAGGAACATGTTGGCACAGACTTGCATCCTCAAGCAACACGTTGTAGTAGTAATTTCGGTGCAATTTTCTTATTACCATAATCAGGAACAAGAATGATTAGATTATTAAAGAGAAATGACGTTACCCAAGAAAAAGAATATTTGCCGAAATTGTGAGTTAAATTCACTGACAAGGGTGACTATTTTTCATGATGCTATAAAGCAGCTAGTACTAAATGAATTACTCGAAAGGCTTCGAAATATGAAAATTAAATTTAGTATTAGTAAAGTTCAAAAAGAGATTCAAGAAAATAATCTAATCCTCACCCACAAAAGAAGGTGTTGCTGGCTCAAAGCTCCTTTAAACACATTCAATCAAACTTCAATAAGATAAATTAAGATAATTCCAGAAAGCATTCCTCTGCTGAATTCGAAACAAACAAGAGCTTTTCGAATGTTATCTTTGCATGTATGCACAACTACAGAAAGTTCCATTCATGTGTCATATCTGACCATACGCTATGGCAAATACTTATATTTGAAGGAAGCATTCCATTATTAGAAAAGATCATGCGGTTTACATAAAAAGGTTATTAGGTGTCATTTGACCTTAAATACGACCTACATGTGAATTACATTTCTGGTCATGTTCTTGCATTCTGTGGGGGAAAAGATTATTTTGAGACCAATCACGATATTCTCATGAAGAATCTAAATTGTCCATACTTATCATATCATTAACAAGGACAGTTGCTTATTGGGCAGTTGCTTATTCAACATCATAGTTGACCTTTTAATGACCTATGAGGATGCTCCATCTAATAAACACCATTTTGATTCTTAAATAAAAAGGGCTTTAATTTGATACCCAACAAGTACATTTTCATTTTAGGTTTCATGTGGTGAAAAAAGAGGCGTGGCTAAAGATGTCACTAAAATAAATTGCCCATGGGTCAGAAAGAGGCACCCTTCAGAATCTGGAACAGCTCCCTCTAAACTATTATTTCCAGCATTTGTACCCTACTTCACACTTATGCTCTGATTCCATCAACTTCTATCCAACTATAAAATATTTCTGAAGTTGAAAAATTAATTACTGATTTTGAAACAATGTTAATAGGCACAGAACGTAACTACATAACTTCTGATATTTTAAAAGCTGAAATATTTGTTCTACCAAATTCGCTTTCTTTATTGCCCCTTAAGCAAAATATAACCAGGTTGCTTAATTCCACCAACAGGAGAGTACGACTATGCATAGGTGCGTGTATGAGTGTCGTAGGGGGACAGAGGCCGGATGCGTGCAGGAGGATGTGTCATAATAGGTACGGGTAGATAATGATAAGATCTAAGGGTATCAATATCAACCACTTGCCATGATTGTCCGTATACCCGTATCGTTCGTTAATCGGGTAGAACGAACAGAAAGAAAAGTTTCTACTACCTTTTCTCTTTTGTTTTTGTTTTTTCAACGTAGCAATAAAACACCATGGATTCCGGAAACCGTACAAATCACCATCATTGAAAGAATAGGGAAACGCATTTGTGGTTAGTGGTCCATTATATTTCGCAGGCACCATCCTGTCTCACAACATTGTTCTTCACACACTTGGATTACTTAACGAATCATCTTTGTCTAGACACACCGGGAAGTATATTATTCTTACTACCATGACACCGTGTAGCCGAATACGAATTGTAAAGAGTAATATGCTCTATGTCGGGGCCTTAGTTCCTAAGAAGATATATATCATGAGAAGCTTTCTTCCCCTCCTTTTTATAGCCTTCTAACATGCAAAGGTCCTATATTTGTTTTCTGCTTTACGGCACAATCATTTACGCTTGTTTTATATCTTTGCCAATTCTATTTTTTTTAATATAAGGTTGTCTGATGAAGGATATCTGTCGAAGCTTCATGTACCATAAATAATGTAAGCATCGCCCTACACTGGGCGATCTTTCTGTTATTTAGGGTACGTGAAGCTACGACGGATACTCTTCACCAGACAACCTTATATTAAAAAAAGAATTTCATTCAGTTCATGTGGGACACATTTTTATTGCCTTGAGATAACATAATATGGTCGCCGTTTAAATCCTAAAGTCTCCAGAAATTGCTCGAACCGTTGTTGATCAATTCTGTCGATAATTCTTCATCATTAAAAACAGGTTTGGGCCTCCGTCGAGGTTTATTATTTCTAGACCCAAACCTATTGAACAGTTGGCTCTGTAGTAGTGGTCACTCAAAATGCTTTGTTGACGTTATCATCAGCTTGAGCAGCGTTGTGTCCTAATTTGAAATCGTACTTGAAAATTAGTCTAACTTCTTGGGTCTAACTTCTTCATTGTTGTTACGGTCTCAACAATCTCCAATAATAACGAATTATATCTCTATTTACATTGAATCTGCCAAAAAATGCAATCACATTACTAAATCGTTTCATTTAAATCGTTCCATTTCGTTATTCTCTATGGTGTAAAAAACGGCATTCAATGTATAACAACCTATAATATTTGACTTCATCCATCTTATTTTTGTTGCTTTTTATCGCAACGTTAAGGTTTTTAGATGTGTCCAACACATCTAAATAAGACGCTTTTCGGTCGGTCTGTCGGTCGGTTCCGTTTATGTAAACAACAGAAAGAGGAAGAAAGGGGACATTTACCATCTGCTAACTATAATGTCAAGAAGAGAATGTGTGACATCATTAAAAGAACATCTATTCTGATCAATAGATGACGTATCAAGCATTTGTTTTTTTTACAGAGTTGCCAAGTATCGTTTGTTATTAATAGCTAAAACTGTCTTTAAAAATGGCTAAAATCGGCTACACTTTTCAATTTCCAGCTAACTTTATAGATAAAAATGTTATATATACTCATTTAAAGCCCACTTATCAAATAAAATAACCATACACTAAGACTCCAGAACAAATTATTGATACAAATTTTACACTTACTTTAATTTAAACTTACTAATTATTTTTGTAATAACCATATTTTCGGGTGAACCACAGATATGGAAGTAATCGTTGAACTTAAGGTTCTTGTTTTTTAACATTTTACTACCGTTAAGCAAGTAGTGTGGAATAGGAAAAATAATTACCTTCCGACACGATTTGAACTCGCATCGCCTATCCTTGACTAAATATGAATGGCGCCAACTGGTTGGCTTTTATAGTCTTATCGTTAAGACATTGCCCACATTAAACAGTCTCTCAAAGATAGGGGATGCGGGTTCGAACTTGACTCAACTTGAAAACCTATGTTGATAGTTTTGGAGACAGTTTTGGCTGACAGTTTCTAATTATTGAAAAATTAGTAATAATGATAAGGCTTCATCTAAGAAATTCGGACAACTTAGTAAGTTATTTTTTATATTTTTGAGAAGGGTCATTAATATTCAAATGGTTCTTCG
>VCCN01003439.1:3812333-3825364 GCA_006491835.1 Architeuthis dux | reverse complement strand
AATCATCTTCAGTCGGAATAGAAGTAAGAGTGGAGTTTGACGTTGCTGCAGCGAGGCTTGTATATATATATGTATATATAGTTTCTTTTCTAAGAAAAAATAGAGAAATTCAAATATATCCGTGAATTTTCTCACGGGAAATAACTAGTAATTTAAATCCTGCCTAAAAGTAAAATTCTATAAATGCTACCCAAAGGTTCGGGGAATTTGGCCAAGGCACACCAACCGAATGTAATACGGACTTTTGCCGGCATCTCCTTTGAAGTAGTCCACACTGGCTTCTCATTACTAACAAACCTCTCCAATGAGGCACTTGAGAGAGAATAAACATCTCTTTAACTTTTACCCTTTGCCCTAACCATTGGGGCATTCCCGTGCGTGGAGATTTGAAATGTACTTTACCATTTTCCAAAGTTTATGTACCATATGGCCAACTGTTTGTTTTGTTTTATCTCAAGGGAAAATATTTTGCCTAAAAAATAAAACTAGCCTGTCATAAAGTAGTTATGGTAGGTAGGTAGGTAATGGTAGGTAAGAAAACTATTCCCTACTGTCCTTATAAACACAGAAACTTTAAAAAAAATGTGAGACGCTGCTCAACCGAGACCTGTTCGTGAGAATGAGGTAGATAGAAATGTAGGTAAGTATTCTGTGGAATAACACTTACTCTGCTTTTGGAGGTGAAAAAAGAGCGGTAGATCAGAAAGAAAAAAACGTGAGAGAGAGAGAGAGAGAGAGAGAGAGAGAGAGAGAGGGGGGGGAGAGTGGAAGTTATGAAAAAAAGAAAAAGAAAATGAGGTGGACGTAAGGGGTTGGATTGGGGGGAGATGCCGACGGTATGTAGGGATTTCTGATAACCGGGGTGGCCCTGTTGTGTCGTTATAGTGTTCAAATTGGCCAAGAAGTCAGTCTCTGTGGGACTAGATTAATATGGTCAACTAATATTTCAAGTGACTACAAAGGACACGGGGCTTGATTGATCAGATCAAAGAAACGTTGTGACAAGAAGAAGAACAAGGGGGGAGGAAGAAAGGGAAGAAGAAGAAGAAGAAGAAGAAGAAGAAGAAGAAGAAGAAGAAGAAGAAGAAGAAGAAGAAAAACTGAAACTTCCCGCAATCACAACCATTACTAAATTCGTCGATCTTTGAGCCAGGAATGAAAGACTAAGAGAAAAAAGACGTAAATATTAGGTTCTAATAAGTAAGATGATGAATGATATAAACAACAAAAAAGATAAATATTTAATCAAAATATGACCCATTTGAAGCAATAACTTTTTCCCAAAGATCCTCTAATGATAACATGCTAGCTCTATAAAATTATTTAGGTTTAGTGGTCACAAATTCAGTAAAAGTACGAATTATGACTTCCCTATTATTAAAAATTTTTTTTATACAGATATGACGTTCAAAATGCTCGAAAAGATGATAATCTGTAGAAGTGTCAAGTAGATATGGAGGATACTGTATGACTTCATATTCTCTAAGCTTAGACACAGCTGAGAGGTATGGAGTGTGGAACTGTCATGGAACATTTCATTCGGTTCATGCGGGACCTATTTTAACAACCTTTTAGCATTCATTGTTATAAATTCATTACATAAAAAAAATGAATATGAAATTAATATGAATTTTTACCTCATTTTGGATAAAGTGTTTGGGACCGACTGATTTAGATAACAATAACATTTTGATAACATTATAACCGGGATTGGGGGAAAATACCCAACTATCACAGTCACAGAGCAGGCCCATTATTGATATTTACACAAGTAAAGCCAATTAGGATTGAACTCACTGCAATATATAATGATCGACGAGACTAGTTCGCTAACTATTGCTCCACTACAAAGCACGTGTGCATGTATGTATATATACATGTATGATCAGTGTATGGATATGGATGATCCGACAGTATTATATCAGTAGTTGACAATGTGGAAAGAAAAACTGGAATTGTTTTAGCACATATAAACAATTTATTGTAAATCCAACATGTTTCGCTTAGGTATAAGCGTCATCAGGGGTATGTATGTATGTATGTATGTATGTATGTTTATTCCTGTACACTGCTAGTGGAGCATAGGGCCACAACCACAGCACACCAGCGATCAATCACTGGAGTGATGCTGTCGCAGTGTTTGTAGCAAGTATGTTTTTTAAGGGTAGGAGTTGCAGACCCCACGCCCAAACCCCCTGCTTTACGCAGTAACACATTGGACTGCCTAACAGGGCTTAAAGGGCTCCAACTGCCCTGCTGTTTAAGGTGTGGGAGAGAAGTGGATTCATGCCTTTCCCAGTGTGTCATCAGCCTCGGTCAAAGCTCGAACTCGGTTCGCCGATTCCGTTTACCGTGCCGATAACCGTTACGCCACCCCGCACCTCTACGTATGTATATTTGTTTTAAAAAGATTTTTGTCAGCCTCTAACGTCTGTTGTTGGACAAAAGCCTTCAACAAGTTAGTGTACGACATGGGAGGTGATGGGCCATACCCTGCCACGCTGACCCATGACGTATTGGCAGGGGGGAAGAGATTCATGCCTTTCCCAAGGGCATTAGTGCGAACGGAACGCAAACTGTCTCAGACGGACTTTGAACTCGGCTGGCCGATCCCGTTTTCTATGCCTTTAACAGCTCGGCCACACACCTCACTTATATGGCCCCGCCGTCTAAGGATCCCATAATCGCGGAAAACCCTCCCGAAATCTTCGTTCGCGAAGCCAAGTCATTCATTCATGTATGTATGTATTATACAGGTTCGATTCCAAATGAGTGGACTTGCTTTAGCTATGGGGGAGTGATTACATCGGTTATCTCTTATCATTTCTTTTATTAAGCGCTTGGTCGTACACGGCGTCTTCGGTTTTCCATTGTTGTTAGATTCCCGTTGCTCTGACGAGATAGCCAGTTATGGGGCGGGAGAAAAGGATCCGGAGAATCCATTGGACCTTTGACAACTGGGGCATGAATAAACAAACTTTCCCACAGGGGTTCCTCGATGGAAAAGATTTGGTAGAGTCGGGCTAGGAGGGGGGAGGGGGCAAGACGAATGGAAGAGCCCTGGGGTTTAGCTGAGTTTTAAGCCCAAAACAACGATGATTTCAAGAAGAGTTCGTTCGGTGGTCGTACCAGACCCAGCAGGGGAGTCGGCTTGGAGTTGAGGGTGGGGAAATGCGATGTCGATGTGGGTTAGCCAAAGATGGCAGGGTCGCAGGTCACAAGTTTATTTGATCTGTCGATATCAGCCCTCTGAACCTTATCCATTATTACACACATCGTTTTTCTCCGATAAGAAAACATTGGCGATTTGTTTATTTTGTGTCTCATGTGGAGAATGGCCTGTGATTACTGGACCGCACTGGGTGCCATAAGTGGTTCTGGATCAGAGACAATCGCTTTGAGGGGAAAAGAAACGTTTGATTAGCCAGTGCGTCTTATGTGAGTTAAAAATCAATAAACACTGAAATGCCTATTACTTAAGATGAGATTTCTATATAGTCACAATAAGTGTCAACTTGGGAATAATCTCTGTTACTTACTTACTTACTATCTATCTATCTATATATCTATCTCGGGCTGTTCATATATCTATATGTCTGTTCCTATCTATCTATCTATCTATCTATCTATCTATCTATCTATCTATCTCGATCTGTTCACATATCTATGTCTGTTCATATCTATCTATATATCTATCTATCTCGGTCTGTTCATATATATCTCTGTCTGTTCATATCTATCTATCTCTCTCTCTCTCTCTCTCTCTATATATATATATATATATATAGTGATATTTTTTTTATTGATCCACAACGAGTTGTACAACTAGTTTTGCTCTCTGGATTATAGTCCCCAAAAAGGCCATAAATGTAGAAGGAGCGACTCTAGAAGTGGTCGATGGATATATCCACCTAGGACAGGTAATAAAGCTAGAGAAAGATCATGACTGCGAAATAAAACGACGCATAACGATAGGTTGGAAAGTATTTGGTATGAATAGAGACATTCTCACGAGCACCTTGCCAATGTGCCTAAAGCGTAAAGTATACAACAGCTGCATAATACTAGCCATGGCTTATGGATGCGAAACATGGAAATTAACCAAACGAGCTGAAAACCAACTCAGAATAGAGAGTGATGGAATGAGCAATGCTAGGGATAACTCTAAGAGATAGAAAAAGATCAACATGGATCAGAGAGAGGACTAGAGTGAAGGATATTATACAAATAATTAAGCATCGAAGATGGCGATGAGCTGATCATCTAGCAAGAAGAGATGACAATAGATGGGGGGAAAGACTAACCGACTGGTGCCCAAGGAACACTAAACTCAGTAGGAAAAGACCAGACACAAGATGGAGTGACGAGATAGAAAGGTTTGCCGGTAAGACTTGGCAGAGGTTAGCACAATATAGGAGGGAGTTGGGAAAGGCCTTTGTTCAGCAGTGGACTTATAACGGATGATGATGATATCGCTCTGTTCATATATATCTATGTCTGTTCATCTCTCTCTCACTCTCTCTCTCTCCCTCTCTCTCCCTATCGGTCTGTTCATAAATATCTATCTATCTATCTATCTATCTATCTATCTATCTATCTCGGTCTGTTCATATATCCATATGTTCATACGTATCTATCTATCTATCTATCTATCTATCTGCTTGAAGGCATCTCGCTGACCATTAATACTCTAGTGAGTTTGATACTTGCTTGGTGGCCCACCACTGTGGTCTTGTATCAGAATAATCTTATATTAGTACGTATATACGGATATCTGTGGTGTTTCTTCGAGTTTCTCTGGTTTCAGACGTCGGTTTTGAGGTTTATGAATCTGAATTCCAAATGTTGATCTTCAAAATCACGTATACACATGTTCATATATACACATATGGTATCTGGAAAAGTGCGCATTTTATCAGGATCCATACACACATACATATACGCACACACATATACACGCACATACATATACATAGATACACATACACGTACATATAAACACAGAGGGATGATAATAATGATCACACAATCTGCAGAATCTTTGTCCATTTTGTGTTGTCCGAAATAAATTCAGACTTATTTTATTTGAAATTGTTATCAATGTTTTACGATCATAGCTCGTCACAGTAGCCTGCTGCTCCCCAGCGAGAGGCCCGATGTTGGCGCCGGCCAATGTGACGAGCCCCCGATGTGTGTATATGTACGTGTATGCGTGTGTGCGCGCGTGTATGTGTATCTATGTATATGTATGTGCGTGTATATATGTGTGCGTATATATATATATATATGTGTGTGTATATGGATCCTGGAAAAGAGGGCACTTTTCCGGATACCATGTGCGTATATATGAGCATGTGTACACGTGTACATGTATGTGCATGTATGTGTGTGTGTATGTATAAGTGTATGTATGTACGTCTATATGTGTGTACATGTATGCGTGGATATGTGTGCGAGTGTATATGTGTGTCAGCGAGTATGTGTATAGCATGTGTATGTATGTGCGTGTATATGTGTGTACTCAAACACACAGTATTAGTGGTCTGCTAGACTAGCCCGCTAATCATTACCACACGGCGAGGCACCCACTTTATATTGATAATGTTATAAGCAAAACTGGAGGTGTATCCGATCCCAGGTAATCCGGATCGCGAATATTGTTTTAAAAATAAGGTGCACAGACTCTCACCACCAGATAAATTAGCACAGCATAATCTGTCTAACCCCATTAGGACCTGTGCCAGATTAAGCGGGTTTTAGTAAATACAGAGTGTCCCATAAGTAATGCCACATTTGTCAAAAAATTAACGCCAGTTCTATCTAAGAAAGCAACTATTTAATAGTTGCTTTTAATAGTAATTTAATAATAATTTAATAATTGCTTCCCTTAGAACTGGCATTAATTTCGGGACAAATCGGGAGTTACTTCTGTGACAACCTATATCTCTTTAGCCATCACATTCAGTTCATATCTATCTATTTGTCTATCCATTTATCTTTCTACACGTTTACGAATGGTCATTACTAGTAATTAAAATCAAGCTTCGGATGAATTCTCCAGACTCTTTAACTTTTGTACGATATCAATATGACAAACTCTCTCAGTTACTAAGCATGAAATACTAAAGCAGCTGAAAATAATTTGGATCCTATCAGTAAACATTTTATGAACTCCATGAACATATATAGTCGCCATTTTACCTCAGCCTTTTCCTTGACTTTTCCTTTTCCATTCAGTTCTAAACGTGGCGTTTGTGAATTTTCAATTCGTTAATTCTTTTTCGGAAGGTTTCTTGCCCGACAAGAGGACAAGGGCCTAATGAATCGCAGTCAATAATGCCGCCTGTCTGTCGTTGGTAGGGTGGAGGAGACACCCGTATGAGAACCGAATTTAAGCACATACATAATTAAATGAGAAGAAGCAGGTTAAAGGCCAGAGTCATGTAAATGTAAAAGCCCCGGTGTTGAATTATTTATTTATTTATTTTTGGGGTCAGATCATACGGGTTGCAAATTTGTCATAGTTTGGGGTCTCAACCGTGAGATCGAGAAACTCAGTCCAGTCTGGTACCAATTCATCTTATTATACACTGATTTACTCGGACTAGTGTCCTCATCTTGGTTGTTATAGTCACAACGTTTCGGTCATTGTACCCTCCGGCCTTCTTCAGGTATCTGTTGTAGTCGATAACCTTCTGGGAATTTCGAACCGAACCCTTTATTCAATCCATGGATGTAGATTGTTCTCATTCCGCTGTCCATGCTAGTGGATATCACATATACTTTAATTCTTCCTAGTTAATTGGTCCTTGCAATGTCGCTTGTTTGCCTCTTCCACTGGACCAGAGTATATGTCCTTTTTTGCACTACTCGTCCCAGGAATTGGACTCATGACCATCAGGCTTGACCGCCGGTCCAGATTGTTACAAATTCATCTTGATTATTATACACTGATTTACTCGGACTAGCGTCCTCATCTTGATTGTTATAGTCACAGCGTTTCTGCTTTTGTACCATCCAGCATTCTTCAAGGTGTCTGTTGTAGTTGGTAAGCCTCTGGGAATTTGGAACATTGGACCTTAAACCTAATGTCTCTTGTCTGTTTCCACCACATGGCTTCGCGGATAAAAGCACTGGTTAAGCGTGTCTAGTAACCTGCATGTAAATGTAAAAACGACCTGTGCATTGCAATAAAAAGCAACAAAAATAAGATGAAAGAAAAACTAATTAAAAAGTTAATAATCGCAATGCCTTATTTAAGAATTAAAATTTCAATGTTCGAAATTATTTTACCATTCTAATTTTAGTAAAAAACTAGAAAGCACTCAGAGAGGGAATATCTCTGCCAACGCGATGCACGTTAGGCAGAGATTGAATGAAAATCAGTTCATATGTAGCTACAATGCAGGGGAGGTAACTGTGTTTCGATTTTCCATATTTTGGACTATAGCCTAAATATATTCACAAAATTTCATTGAGAACTTTTGGAGATATCGTGTGGACAGACATGAACTTTTGGCGATATTATCTGGTGTGGACATATAACTACGACGTAGGGGAGATAAATATGTGGGAAAAAAACAGAAAAATATCTCTCAATCAAAAAAAATTCCTGGATCCTCCCTCAAATTTAATCAATTATTCCTTAACCCACCCTTCCACAAAATGTCATACAAATTCATAGAGAACTTTTGGAGACATTGTGTAGACTGAAAAACACGAGTGACTACATATACCTCTTCCAAATTCGTTGGCAGAGATAAGAAAGATGGAAATTCCATGGCGATTCTTAAAGTATATTTCCGATTTCAAAACCCGATGCACTTTAAAATTCATGAATAAAATCTTGTTTTAAGAAAGGCGGGAAAAAGTCGGAAAGGAAAATAAACTGACCCAAATCTTCGAGGCTCCATTAAATCAAGCAGCTGCACCACTTTGGCGTCTCTTTTAACATTTCAACTCTTTTAACAGAATCACCTTTCTTTCTTCCTATTTGTTTCTATCTATCTATCTATCTATCTATCTATCTATCTATCTATTAGAAACCGTCAACCAAAACTGTCAACATAAATTTCTTCAGTTTTTAAGTTGGTCTGACTGGCTGTCTATGTATGTGTCACGCGTACAGGTTGCACCAATGGAGCTAGAGGGCTGAGAATTTAAACATTTAGACCTTATTATGTCTAGAAAAACGTTTATTTATTTGTTTAAATTCCCCTCTACATAGGGTTTTAGTTAGAGTTCAGTTTGCAATGTAAGTTTATGCTAAATTAGTCCCTTAGTTTGTGCATTCACGCTTGTGTTTTAGTGATCACTGCCCAACAAAAGGCGAGAGAAGTAACTTATTCATTGATCACCCCCTTTTCAAATTTTTGAATTGATCACCCCACAACACGGCATGCTGCAAAAAGACGTTGGTCATGTGACGGTTTCTATTTAGTGACTAACCAGACCTATCTATCTATCTATCTATCTATCTATCTATCTATCTATCTATCTATCTATCTCAGTCTGTTTATATCCCTTTCTCTTTCTATCTTAGTCTGTTTGCATCCCACTCTCTCTCTCCTCTCTCTCTCTCCCCCTCTCTCTCTATCGATTGAGCTATATATTTTTCTCCAGTCTCTTCCATCTGACAAGTCATCTATCTTATTTCTTTCCGTTTTTTAAATTTTTATCAATTCATTTTTTCCTTTCTTTTTCTTTATTTCTTTCTTTCTCAATACAATATTTGTTTATACCAGGGGATGGATATCGTCTCTTAAAAGTCGAATTAAGTTAGCAGATTCTCTGTCATTCTCCCCTATATCTACTGCAGGCGACACTCGGAACGATCTCATCTCCCCCCCGTCCCTTATACTCTGTCTCCCATACTTCTCCCCCAATCTGTAAACTCATATTGCACTGGAAGTATCGCGTTGACGCTGTGTAGGAGTCACTGTCAACACATGTACCCTTCACAGGCGACTTCCGGGCACGGCATGCGCGCGAACAGACCGCATTATTCTACGGCTCTCCAAGGCGGTGGTGCCGAGGGCGGCATCAAATCCCCACGAATGGTGCAATTGTTTGATAAAAATGAATCCCGTTTCCCTGGTCTTGAAACACCCACACATCGGAAGAGATTGATGAGGCATAAGACGTCCTACGAGAGGTTTGTGTTGACGGAAGCCGATATCTTTAATTGATTTATATGTGTGTCATGGTGTCTAGGTCACTTTCTAGGCGTGTACGTGCACATGGTTGTACACACATAGGCTTGAGGAATGGTACCTCTGAAATAGGGAATAGACGAAACGGTTTCAAATCATACTGGAAGACCAATTATTTTATTTTCATCTTCATGATAAACATACCGTATTTGACGGCATATAAGATCCCCCCCCCCAAAAAAAAAACAAACACTTTGGCCAGAACTTGAGGAGGAGTTACAAAATGGGTGATAAATGAGAGGAATTAAAGTAAATACATGTTTTTGTTAATATCTATATGCTATCAAATATTGTAATCTCAAAAAATCAATTCTATCACGAGTCATCTCGACATGTCACTGGTATTAAATGTCGGAATGAAGAAAATACTAACACAACGCAAATTTTCTCGATGTAATACAACCGACGGACAAGACTAAACCCTGAAAAAGATTAATAAGTGCCTAATAAAAAGTGGTATACTTTTAGAATTTTCTTCACTTTGAATTGCATGCATCAATGTGAATATGCGTTTTTTGAATTTTATTTTGAGAATTCATTTCCAGTTTTAATAATCATTTTCAATCTCAAACGTTCTCAAACTTTTATTCAAGCTAAGTCTTTTTATTTTTCAATTTTAAACTTCATTTTCAATTTGACATCTTCATTTATGGAGGTGCCAGTGGCCAAGCGGTTAGCAGTACGGAAAATGGAATCGGCAAGCTGAGTTCAAACCCCGATTGAGACAATCTGCGTTCACTTGGCCCTTATGCCCTTTGAAAGGCTAAGACAATCTGCGTTCACTTGGGAAAGGCATGCCCCCATCTCCTACACCAGCTTACCAGTGTAAAATAGCAAAACCGGGAAAATCCAACCCCTCATCCAGCGCCGTGAGAGGCTGGAAACGCACAGAGTGGGGAACTTGTTCCCGAAAGGTACAGTGAACGGGAATCTGGTGGAACTTCGACGGGCCTAGCAAACCGGAAGTGGATTAAAATGAATGCTTATGCCAAATAACCCCACGACCGGTGGTCGCTGAACGGAGAGGGTTTTCCGAACGGAGCCGGGTGTAGCCGGGTGGAGATACATAAGTTATCGATGGAAGTCTTATTTGGAGTTTTCTGATTAAAATTACACCTTTTTAAAGATATATTCTTATTATTTTAGTAACTTAACATAGGTTTGCGTACGTTTTGTCAACATTATCCTGCGATTTGCCGAATGTTGATACATATATCGATGGAGTTTGTGATTAAAATTAGGCATTTTTAAAGATATTTCTTCTATGTTAGTACATAGACTTTCGTGATACTATTTTATTTTAGTAACTTTTGGTGAGTTTTATCGGCCTTATGCTGTGATTTACCGAGTCGAGCGGATTTGCCATACAAAGCCGGATGGAGCTGAATGGAGCCGAATGGAACCGAATGGAACCAAATGGATCCGAACGGAGATACCTAATATGCCGATAGGATTCTTATTTGAGGTTTCTGATTAAAATTACACCTTTTAAAAAATATACTCTTATATTTTAGTAACTTTAGACATACTTTCGTGAATTATCGACATTATGCTGCGATTTGAAGAGCAAAGTTGATTTTCCGAGAGGAGATACATAAATTGATGAATTATCATATCCATGCAAAATCTTCGACTCCTAATTTTAAAAAAACGTAATAAAAATTTTAAAATGTGGATTCTTAAACCTTTTCTTGATTTTGCTAGAAAGAAAAAAAGCCTATATTTTTTACTGTAAAGTCAATGGTTAATTTTATCGGCAAAATCTTACCGGATGGAGAGTACGGAGATACATAATATCTCGATGGGAATCTCATTTGGGAACAACGAAAAATATTTACATTTATATGGAGACTGTAAACTTATGTACATTATCGCCCATAAATAAGTACACCCCTACCATTTTTTAAATAAAATGTTAATTGTCTTCCAAACCAAACATAGCAGGATTTAAAAAAATTATTTCTAGTGGAACATTACACAATCAAAACATATTATTTATGACCAAACTCTACAGCATTGAAACTCTGTTGACAAAAATATCTTTTCGTAGGTGTGTACTCATCTTTGGACGGCAATATATTCATATTTTTGGCAACAGAGTGTCAATGCTGTAGAGTTTGGTATTTGATTGTGTAATGTTCCACTAGAAATAATAAAATCCTGCTATGTTTGGTTCATAAGACAATTAACTTTCTAGTAAAAAGTGGTAGGGGCGTACTTATTTATGGCCGATGCTGTATGTGTATGGGTACACGCGTGTGTGCGTGCGTGTGCATGCATATTAACTAAGTTTTGCTTAGTCTGGCACAAGGCCACAACATTAAAGAACAGGTAGGGGATCGAATTCACAAGCAATAGCTTGCAAGATTGGATTGCTAAATGTCGCTCTTCAGCAAGCGCTCTTTTAAGATAGATATCCCGTAAGGATCGCACTCACGACACTCACAATAGCTGCGAAAAGCAATGCTCACCAACAAACCCCCTCTTTGCGCGTACGTGTCTGCGTAAGTATGTGTGTGTATGTGCGCGTGTGTGTGTGCGTATATGTATGTTTGAGTGTTCGTGTGTGACTTGTTAAGTTTCTTGTACGGATATCTTCCGTTTTGCGAAAATTCATTTACGCCACTTCTTCACTTTTACGAAAAAAGGCTAAAAGCGAAAATAGTGTTCAGCGTTTGTTTTGCAGCGAGCCTTTCCTCTCTCTCTTACATCCCAGTCTCCTGTATCGTCCATCATCCAACGACTCTGCCTAACATACCGTCATCACCACTATTTGGGTCTGGGAACGCTCAACATTTTTTCCCCATGTAAATTAATGGTAATTACTCCTTAGCTTTACGCCATTTCGGCTTATATTTTTTTTCTATAGGAACACTCTACTTTCGGATACCGGGGGAGACCTGTAATGAAATTCGGACTATTATGGCTATTTGAATGCTACTTCAGACCAGGATTGCCTTGGGATCAAATTAAGTAGCTTCAGTGCCAAAATACTCAAATAACTTAAAATTCTTCATCAGACTAAGCTTACAGGAAAAATGGATTCAAACATATTTTAAAAAAAATAATGTTTGGTATTGAAAGAAATACCAATTGGCAACCCTGACCAAAACTTGCCTTGCTTTACACATACGCAGTAACTAAATACGCTACGTACTGTGTTCTAGCAAGACGCGCTTTGCTCTTCTCCAATAAGTATACAGGGCAACATCATTGTACATGTACTAGCTGAAAATACTGTCTTGAAAAATACCAACTGGCAACTCTGCTTCAGACCTCAGCGCCGTTCGACCATTCCTATAACACTCGGCCTGGGCAAGCACGTGCGTCCTCTGATTTGTACTTTTTCCGCATCGGTGACAGATGCTTTCAAATAGCCGTAAAAGATCAAGGCAACACGTGGTTTCTTTTCTCTCTGTCTCGATTTCACTGTTATAATTTATTTACTGTGCATTTATTTTCGAATAAAAAAAAGAAAAGAGTTGCTTCTTCACATGATATTCGCGGTTTGAATGAAATTACAAAGTTTTAAGAAGAGGAAGCTGAGAAGACCTTTTTTCTTTTGAAGGCCAGGTTATCTGAATATTTTCTATTGCTTCCTTTGATCTCAGAAATAAGACTCCTAAAGACACAGGAATATCCTATCAAATTATATTATATATAATATGTGTGTGTGTATGTATGTATGGATGTGTTTGTGTGCTGATATACTGCGTACGTGTGTAAGTATGTATATATATTCATATATATTCATATATATATATTCACCGCGGCGAGATGCAGATCATTTTTTAGTCATATAAACTCATATGTCTTTAT
>VCCN01003439.1:3646358-3659656 GCA_006491835.1 Architeuthis dux | reverse complement strand
ACTCAATATTTTCACTCAATGTTTTCACTCACTGTTTTCACTTAGAAACATTTGGTTGGCACCCGAAAAGCCGTCTAAACACAGATAACGACTTCAGTTTATTCTCGAACACTAAAGCTTTGTGTTGGGAAAATGGAGTCGTGTATTATTATTAGTCGTCTTGCTAACTGGTACGTTTTTATCAGATGACTAGTGAACAACATCTTTTACACACAATAAGACAGGAGTCTGCCTGTGTGATAATGGGGGGTCTCCCTTGATCTAGATTATTCTGTCATCATTCGACCTTTAAAAAAAAAGCACACGTGAAAACGGGTTGTGAGATGTGCACCTTTTCTTTAAGTTTTTCTTTCTTTTTTTATTTGTGGCATATCCCAGAATTCTCGTCTTGCAAGCCATTTCCGGTAAGAGGTTTTTTTTTTTCATATCAAACATTTATGACACAAAATGTTTATGGGCATCAAGTTGAGTTTTATAAATAATATAACGAAATTGACCAATCGATATAGACAATTTACAACTTATGTATGCCATCAATACAGTAGACTTCCGTTATTACGGCTTTCCCGGGGAGTGCCGTTATAACGAATTTGTTGTTATAACGAGTGGATTAAAAATAAGGCATGCAAATTAAAAAATACAGCAAGCAACTTATTTATTTTTTAATTCGCTCGGGAAAAGTCCTGCGAGAATTTAAAATTACAAATGTGCCGTTAGAACGCGCGTGTCATTAGAACGTGTACCGTTATAACGAGAGTTTACTGTACACATTTTACAACTTATGCATGCCTCTGTTTATCAATATGTATATATAGTAACACTAATTATACATATAGTAAATTATTTAAATAATTTACTAGTATGTATAATAACACTAATTATACATACTAGTAAATTATTTAAATAATTTTGCAATTGCATTGTACTTAGAAAAACATTTATGTTCAACTAGAATGAACCTTGTGTGTTTACGCATTTACAAAAAAGGGAGACTACTCTATAATTAGCCTTTAATAGTTGACACTTGACAAATGTTACAGAGAAAATATAGACATATACATTTAGGTATTTTCCTACGAAAGCATTATGAAAGTGTAAATATATATCTACATAATCTCTTTCCTTGTCGATGTAATTAATTCTGTGGTGAATCTTTATCACATAGATTGAGCATTATACAGTGAAAATTTCAGATCAAAATTCAGCCAATAACTACGTGACTGACAACAAAGCTTATTGATGCACCTTTGTACACACATACATGCATACATAAATGCACATATATGTCTGTGTGTGAATATGCAGAATGCATATTTCTGTATGTGCTTATACATAAACAGAATGTATTCGTAATAAATATATACAGATACATATCAAATGGTTATTGTTATCAAAATCAGTCAGTCCACAACATTTGATTTAAAATGAATTAAAAATTTAAAATGATAAATAAATAAATTCGATATTACTTTTTACAATATAAATTTGTTTAACAGTGAATTTAATAACATAACAATGATTTTAAAACATTGAATGCAAATTTATAACAATGTAAATTGTTGCAATTTTTATATCATTTGCTTAATGTTATCAGCTGGTTATTATCTAAAATACTATCCCAAGTGATCACAATAAGCGGCTTCCTATGCACACACAAGTATAATTTGTGTGTAGATATCTATGTTGCGTATGTATATGGAGAAAGAATAGATATTATATCTCTCTCTTATGTATCGCCCATAAATGAGTACCCCCATACCAGTTTTTTAATAGAAAGTTAATTTTCTTCTAAACTAAACATAGCAGGATTTTATTATTTCTAATGGAACATTACATAATCAAAACGGATATTATCATGTATTATTTACGACCAAACTATTGATTTAAAAAAAGCTTTTTCGTAGGGGTGTACTCATTTTTGGACGGCAACATATTATTTTGCAACAGCATTTCAATTCTGTAGAGTTTATATAAATAATATTTGATATTATCCGTTTTGATTGTGTAATGTTACACTATAAATAATAAAATACAAAAATTAACTTTCTATAACAAATGGTAGGGGTGTACTCATATATGGGTGACCCTGTATGTATATAACGTAAGTATGCATAAAAATAATTAGCATAATATGTAGGATATAAGTATGCAATTGTCTATATGTGTTAAGGTGTAACAGGTTTTACAAGCCGAGACTGGAATGAGTTGTCAGGGAATTTTTAAATCCTCGTTTGTCATAATTTCCCTCTGTCAACGAAGTTAAAAGACGTCTATGTATTCATACGTATTGTTTGTCCACACAGTATCTCAAACAGTTCTCAATGAATTTCAATGAAATTTTGTGGAAGGGTGGGCCATAGGCTAAAAAGAATATTTTTCAATTGACAGTTATTTGTTCCTTTCTTTTCATATATTTATATGTATTCACTCATGTTTTTCCACACAATAACTCCAAATTCTCTCTATGAATTTCAATGCCATTATCTGGAGGGTGGGCTATGGGCTAAAAAGAAATTTTGGGGAGGATCACAGAATTTCTATTCAAAAGAAAACTATTTTTTCATTTCCCCCCCCCCATATATTTATATGTACACATTCATGTTTGTCTACTTTATCACACTATATTTCCCAAAGTTCTCAATGAATTTCAATGAAATTTTGTGAAACGGTGGGCCTTGAGCTAAGACAAAAAGTGATCAATCTTTGCGGCGGATCCAGAAATTTGTTTTTGATTGAGAGATAATGTTTCATCTATTAAAACAATAGTTGAAAATTATGGAAAATCGAAACTCAGTTACCTCCCATGCATCGTATCTATATATGAACCGATTTTCATTCAGTTTTTAGTTAGTGTATGACGTTTGCGGAGTTATGTGCTCTCCGAGTGCTTCCTAGGGTTCAATGTGTTTTAAACTAAACTGCAAACCGCGTTTATTTAAAGTTTAATAATCTTGCCATTCGCTCGTACCTTGAAACCTTTTCCATAAGATCTGTCAGCTTTTTTAGCTGTATTAGCAATCTTCGATATCACCTGAGTATCACGGATTTTATGAGCACATGACAGAACAAGCCTGGCTAATCCAGAGTCAAACTCTGCTCCTACTTCTACGTCCTTGTGTAATTCTACTATGCATTTTGGAGGTATGTAAGACTTGTCAGTTTAACACAGGTGGTAACACATCTGGCTAGCGATCATGAGTTCAAATCACGGTAGGGCAACGAGGATTTTACATATCGGTTTACTCCCCTATTTTTAGTGAGGATTGTTCTTGTCAACCCTGACTTTGTCCTGGAGTTTGACCATGAGCATTGTAGTAGGATCTGAAAGCACATACCGGAACCCGGTCTTCCGGGTTTTGAAATTGACGCCTTTGGTCTTTTTTATTAATGTCTGTGTGTGTAAAGAAACTGACACCCATATTCTGCCCACAAGGGTGAAATATGACACACGGTCGAGTTTAGTGTGGGAAACGTGTACTTGGGGCTGGTTCCAGAAATTGTCTAGTTCCCTCAGCACCGCCCCTTTGGGAAGGCTGAGGCATCAGGCAATCAACCTGACCCTACTCCCTTAAGTGCAATGGGGAGGTGCAGCCTGGGAACACGGCCCCAGAGTAACTAGACCAGTGGTTCCCAACCTTTTCGAGTCATTCCCCACTTTTGTCAACAAGATTACCGCATTTAAGTAAGTTGCAACAAAGAATAATTTCAAATAATTATTTTTATTCTGTGTTTAATTAGACAGCTTTATAATAAGAATTAATTTAATTTAATTTTATAATTGTACAGCTGCTGCTGTGTATTTGTTGCTCAAAGAAAACAAGCGAAAATAATTAGAACACATCATTTGATAGACTTTATTTCCCCCTAACTGCCTTATCCCCTCACCCCCGACTACCTAAATCCCCCCCCAGGTTGGGAACCACTGAACTAGACATTCAATTTATTTTCTGCTTTTCGACCAAAGGACCGGAAACACGGATTCTGCTAACCATCTCCTTCGCTGTTTACATTTCTAAATGAATAATTTAAAGAAGTGACTCATCTGGGCCACAGAAAAGAAAAGATGGATTATTCACGTGTTTGATAGTCCTACATAAGCCCCTTATAAGTGGTATACCCCAAGCATACAGAGATACGCTTGTACAGGCACAAAGTCGTGAAGGGGTTTAAAAATGTAAATTTTCCTTTTAACTGAATTTGCTTTCATGATTTTCGGGACACTCTTTATTATTATAGCGAATGATTTAAATGTATTTTGCATGAGAAAATCAAATAGAATTATTAACATTGTCTAGTTATTAGTACTGCTTATATAGGGAGGATTATCGCTTGGATAAAACGATACATTTTTTGTTCTGGTTTGATTTCAGTTATTTTTTTATGTATATATTAATAGTTTTTGGTTGACTTGGATTCAAAAGCGGTTCCAAACAACTATCAAGAATGCATTAGTATTATTCTGATTTTTCTTTCATGAGATGAAGCATTAATAATTTTTGATTAATATATCTTTTATCTTAATTTCAGTTGCTTTTCATGGCAACTACACAGACCGTCAGTCTATGGCAGTGAGTAACCAGCGCAGATAGGAACGTAGTGCTTATGTTTTGAAAAAAAATCTTATTTCCGATCTACGCTGTTTACTCGGTCTGAGTAGTTCTGTTGAAAAGCAATTGAAACTAAGAGGAGAAATGCTAAAAATGAATAATGGATGCATTTGTATTGTTTTGAAGTTCGTTGATATATTCTAGATAAGCCAGACAATTGTCCTAGCAAGCAGGATATCTTCACTGTCTGTCTGTAACATAAAATGCTTAAAAACTCCATATACGAGTTTTCAAGGAGATTTTACCAGAAAAAGATTATTGGACCATCTCACTAAAATTTTTAATTTTCATTTTTATTTGGACATTTTCAAGCCGTTGAAAAAAAGCTGTTAACATTCAAACTAACCGACTTTCTCTCATTAAAAAAGAACACAAAATAGAAACTGAAACAAAAAGATGAACAGGTAACACACTGTGATTGTAATCAATCACAGGTTTTTAAAAAATGGAAGTAAAGTTTTGACTTTTAGTTAATAGATAAACAAGAAAAAGAACAGACTCTGTTCAAAATCTGCGACGTTGTTTATACAATTTTTGACAGCATTTGACAACATTTGGCAACATTTGTTTCTGTAATAAAACTATTTGTTTCCAATTGATTTTTCAAGTTAATCCCCGTTAAAATGTCCGAAACAAAAATAAATAATCATTGCATCAAAAATAAAACGAAAAATATCGTCCGAAATGCAATATAATTCATTGGGAAATTAAAAAGTTATAAATATATATATGAAGTGTATATATTAATTATAAACACTGTATAGTCTGCTTTCTTTCTTTTTTGCTTTCTTTTTTCTTTCTTTCTTTTTTCTTTCTTTCTTGTACTTTCTATATTTTATCTCGAGAATTAATTTAAAAAAAAGGAATAATATGACGTAGTGTGACGTAAAAAAGGAAAAATAAATATTCCTCTTTCTTCGTCTACTCTCTATAATTCCTTTCTTATGAACGTTATGAACCGATTCAAACAAATCATTCATAGAGCTGTTGTCTTTCGTCGCATTTAAAAACATGTTATGTACTGTATTTATCGGCAAATAAGACGCACATTTAAATCTAAAAATAATCTATGCAAATATTACATAGGTAACAAGAAATAGCATTAAATGTTTTAATTTGAATTTCTATTGTAAACTACACTTTTTCAGACGCGTTAGGGTCTTTCAGTATATCTTCACAATTTTAATTCATTTGTTTGAATTATTTTATCTTTTTAAATTGATGGTTAGTATTTAATTGATAGGATCCCCCAGTCATTGGTTCAAATCACATCGATTATTTATTTGATATTAACAGATATTTGACTTTTTAAAATTTTAAATACATTACATGTGCTTTCTTTATAAACAAGATGTTTGATCAGGAATAAGAAAATGCCTGATTACATTTTTTTATCGATATCAAAAGGTTTATTTACAATAATAGATTCACATGATCTTTGTTCGGAACCTAAAACATATTTATTTAAATAGAACGTATTCATTTAGTTTTGGGGTTTTGGAAACAGCGTTGATCATTGATTTTCATTATAGCAACAAAAGGATAATTTATGAGAGTTGTTTTACAAGAAATAAAGAAAAATAACGACGCATTTTATGCATACAAGGGAGAAAAAAAGCTTTTTACGTGTTTGCTTGCAATATAGAATATTTTCACAGCAGAAATAGTTATTTCTTACAAAAGATTTATACGCATATTCCTTTTGGCCAAAATCCAGAGTGTCTTGTAAATTAAATACAAACGATAATGCATACATCTATATAGAGTAGTTCTGTGCATACATGACACAGAATACACCCGAAACATACAATGATGTGTTTTCTTTACAATGAAATAGCCTAATTGGTGTCCTAGCACAAAGACTTGACATTTAAACAACATACAACTTTTACTTATAAATACAACTGTTTTCTTTACAATGAAATAGCCTAATGGGTGTCCTAGCACAAAGACTTGACATTTAAACAACATACAACTTAAAAGTTAAACGTGTTTGAATTATGTACGAGATCTGTCCGGAAAGAATCCAGCTATCTCGAGAACCGGTTGCGTTGCCATGATGTAAATTAACAACCAATCAGAAGAGACCTAGTGCACATGCATGAACAGAAACTATTTATTAAAAGACCACCACATAATATTCCTGCTGTAAATAATCGAAATAATTGTTTCTAGCGTCTATTTATTTTGCGGTTCTTGTCTGAGAAAAGCAAAGTTATACTGTTATCCATCTATCTATCTATTGATATTTAATTTTTTCTTAATTCTTTCAATTATTCTATTCAATCAATATGCTTATAATCATTTAATATTAAGTTGATACAATAATTCCCAACACCATCTGTGGCATAATTTTAGGGAAATCTAAGTAGTGTCTTTGAAGTTTTCTCAGCTCTTTGTTGCACGTGGGATTCAAAAGGAATTCTTTATTATGAATTGCTGGAACCTTGACAAACCATTATTGCGCAACGTTACAGTGGGCAATTGGCTCGTTTAAATGACACATTGGAATAGAAAAAGACCCTTTTCTGGTCAAAAGGAAATCGTGCAGTGATTTTGACGCATGCCAAAACCAGTATTCATGCTGCAAATGCGACGCAGCTAACAACCATGGAGCTGGAATGGGAAGTTCTTCCACACGCATTCTCCAAAGGTCCCACCTTTACACAATCATTTCGAAACGACCCATGCCATATTCATTGTTTGATCAGCGGTTACAACAAGTTGAGGATATTAAAAGAAATCTCAGCACAGCATTCATAATACCCCAGTGGAATAATAGCAACTTATACTCAGAAATTACTATTATTCTTTCAGAATGTATTTGATTATACGGAGTCTATCCGTAAAACTTTCAGCCATTAGATTGCTGTAAATGTTATGGATAGATCGCCTTAGTCACTTCAAAGTACTCCACTTGAGACGTCACACACTTATCCCAACCTGCCTTCCACTTTTCAAAACAGTCTCCAAAGTACTCTTTCGGATCACCATTAGCTGTCTCGTTGCTTTCTCCTTAATCTCGTCCATGATCTGAAATCCATCTTCAACAATGAAAAGCCAGAAGTCGCCGGTATTTTTTTCGTTAATATTAGATGGCTGGATACTTTTCGGACATACCTTGTATTGAACAATTCAGGTCTTCCTAATTTAATACATGGACGTTCGTTAATCAAAATCGAATTAATAACAGGTCTGGTTAGTCGCTCAATAGAAACCATCAAGTGATGGCAGCATGCTGTGTTGAAAATTTGGGAAAAGGGATGATCAATGGATAAATTACTTCTCTCGCCTTTTGTTGGACAGTAAAAGTCTGAATTTTCAACAACAGAAAAACAAGCGTGAACGCAGCCGGATACAAACTAGGGACCAATTTAATATAAAATTACGTTGTAATCTGAATCCCCACTGAAAACCTATTTGGAGGATGTATTTTGAAAAAAACGACAAAACAGTTTTTTCTAAACAAAATTGCACCCCTCTAGCTCCGTTGGTGTGGCCTGTACGCGTGATATATACATACATAGTCAGCCAGACCAGCTTAAAAGCTGAAGAAACATATTTTGATAGTTTTGGTTGACGGTTTTGGTTGACGGTTTTAATTATATTTATATACTCGCATTTAGAAAGATTTGAAATTCTCTATTCTGCTTGGGAAAAAAATATATATCACTGTTTCCCAACCTTTTCAGACTACTGCCCCTTTTAGAGCATATATTTCATCAGCGCCCCCCGTGAAGTCGGTCAAACATGATACATTGAAAATCAAATTTTAATAATTTTAAAAAAGTTTAAACATTTATTTTATTGCCCAAAATATAATTGTACAAAATAATATAAAAGTATATGATTAATTAGTATAAAGATTATTAATGTGAAGGGTGGGACTGATTTGTATTCATTGTCCTCCTCACCGCTCCTAGTCTTCCAAGGCCTCCGGCCACCCCCCTGCCTTCCAGCGCCTCCTTGCGTCTTCCAGCGCCCCAAGGATGCGGAAGCGCCTACTTTGGGAATCACTGATCTATATTAACTGATTTTATTCCAAGTATTTTACAACGAAAATGAAGATATCCAACCTTCCATCCATCCATAAACTTTTCCTGTTTTCCTCCTCTTGCTTTCTTTTACGGCCTATTCATTTACTAAAGTTCCGGAAACATGTACTGTTTACAACTTACTGTTTGTTCATGTGTTTTTAGAAGAGGGGAACCCTCAACGCCGAATGATCGGAGTAGGGTGTAGGGCGCCGGCTCATAACAATAAGACTTTGTCGTATATCGGTGTGGAATAGCAGGGAATTTATGGGAAAGCTGGAAGACTCACTTACTCACTTACTCATATGGCTCTATTAAGAAAACACAGCCACCACTGTGGCCGTATATATATATATATGTGTGTGTGTGTGTGTGTGTGTGTGTGCGTGTGTCGGTGAAAACGCTTCATACTTAAGTTCATTGTTGCAATTCAATCAGTTGGGAACTTCTATATCTGTCCACTTGACTCATAGACCGACAGTGAGGAATCCTTAGGTTCGATTTCAGATGCCATCATCCCAGGCCTTTTAAGAACACTGAAGAGAAGTAACCGAAATACTTCGAAGCCGCAGTTGACTACGACGGACAGAAAATTATTTTACATGACAATTATGGCAGGCTGTTTCACATAAGGTCCGCCCCTTCAAAACCTGCATCTTTGGAACAGCACTGCCTTAGTTATTTTAATTTGTAATCATTTATAATCATATATCATTTCATTCTGGGGTTACCAGAGGACTAGTGTGTCAATGGAGGTGTTTAGGTGTTCCAAACGCAACATTCAGGGTAGAATCAACAGTTAATTCAAGACTTATAAAATATGAAATATAGTAAACTCTCGTTGTAATGACACTCGTTCTAACGGCACTATATAATGACACGCGCGTTCTAACGGCGCGTTTTTTTAATATTCTCGCAAGATTATTGTCGAATATAAATTTTCTTTTCAAATTTGCATGCCTTATTTTTTAATCCACCCGTTATAACGGCAAATTCGTTATAATGGCACTCCCGGGGGTGCCGTAATAACGGGAGTCTACTTTACTATGGCTTAACTATAAGAGAAAAAGATTTCTTCTCAGCACAACAGTTGATTGAAGATTGATTAATTTCAATTTCTATAACAATAACTGTTTGATAACAGTATACGTGATAATAATAAGCGGCTTCCTGTGCTGGCACTGAACAGATTCATTGCTGCCTTTACAAGGTTCGTCATCAGAAGCTGTGGTCATAGATTATTGACGTATTGTGAAGTGTTGTATTCTCAAGTGAAGAGTGGCCAAACAATATAAGATTGTCTTTCAAATGATGTCCTTTTCGCTAACATCACGAACATAGGATCCACAAATTTCCGGATGCGCGAGGCTGTTTATTATGATTTGTCAGTAGTTGTTGTTGTCAATATCAGGAATCCGGGACGTGCATCCTTATAATAATTTCTATATCCTTCTTGGTAAAGGCATGAATCCATCTCTTCTACCATCCGCTATTGGTAAAATAGCAGCGCAGACTGGCCTTTCTAGCCCTGGGAAAACAACCAGTCTAGGATAAGGACAACTCTAATTACAAACTAGGGAGTGGGGACCCCTTTTAGCGGTTGGATGCCAACCCTTTTGCCCTTCCTTATCGCGTCCGTTTTCCTTTAGACTACACCAATGAGGCTGAGAGGGTGGATTCTGTCGACTGGGTATCCCAGGATCAGCATACGCTTCGTCCAGGCCTGGTCACTCATTCCATTGTCTATTGAGACAGAAGAAGTCCAGGCAAAGGACAGCCGGTATCCAACATAGGCCGGGAAGAATTTGTTGGACTTCATTATAAAGGGAGACTCAAAGACTTGCTTATAAAGAAATCTGGACATATTTGTATTACACAACATACATCTTTGTCGGCCGGAGAGTGTAGAGTGGGAGAGAGAGAGAGAGATAAGGAGAACCGCCAGTCTGTCCCCAACAGGGACAGCGGTGTCGTGCCTTTCGGCTCCGCTGATGTCTGTCTGTCTTCTTTGAGTGTCGAGATTTCTGTCCGCTTCCAGGGAGGGATGATAGTCTTCTGCCTTTCGGCTCCGCTTTATAGTCTCTCTAAGGCCTACGTGGAGTGATCACGGTGTCAATGACCGGTTCCCATTTCCTGTTTTGAACACTGACAATATATAGACAATATACCCATCTCCCGAGGTGACTGGGTTCACCCACATTTCCGCCACAGGTGTCCGGATACATAAATTATAACATTCTATATCCTTCTTTACATTTTCTAAAAGAATTATTCACTAAAAACATGGGAGAGGAGAAAAGAAATTACAAAACAATGTTTAATGCTAGTAATACGAAGGTGGATCAATAAGTCCGTAGCTTGACACGTAGTTATTAGATGAATTTTGATCTGAAATCTTTACTGTATAATGTTCGATCTATTTTATTAATATTCACCACTGAATTAAATACATTGGCAAAGAACGAGGTTATGTTGAATAAGGAATATCTTCTGTCTAAAATATATGCTTTTTTCATCATAACGGCTGCGGACTTATTGATATACCTGCATATTTAAGGCTAGTAGCATATACTCTTTCGGGGTTTGTTGTAGGCATCGATGTTAGAAACCGTCAACAAAAACTGTCACCAAAACTGTCAAAATAGGTTTCTTCAGTTTTCAAGTCGGTCCGGCTGGCTATGTATGTATATATGTATGTATCACGCGTACAGGCCACGCCAATGGCTGAAAATTCCAACATTTAATAGTAAAAAACCTTTTGTAGGGGTTCAATTTACAATGTAAGTTCATGCTGAATTGCTCCCTAATTTGTGCCCGCTGGTTATTTAAAAAAATTCGGACTTTTTAGTGATCCAACAAAAGGTGAGAGAAGAAACTTATTCATTGATCATCCCCAACATGACACGCTGCCAAAAGATGTTGGTAACATGACGGTTTCTATTGAGTGACTAAGCAGACCAGTTTTTGTTAATTTTTCATCACTTTATAATACAGGTTTCCCCCGTTATCCGAAAGTAGAGCGTTCGTAAGGCGAAATGGCGTAAAATGAGGGAGTTATCATTAATTTATATGGAAATTCTTTTAGCGTTCCCAGACCAGAAAATAACGTTCCAAATCATACCAAATTACACATAAAACCTAAAATCACACAAACATAAAGTAAAAGCAGGAATGATATGATAGGAAGAGGGTGCGCGCTGTAAAACAAACGCTAAATGCTATTTTCGCTTTTCGCCTTTTTTCGTAAAAGTGAAAATAGTGTTCAGTAAACTTTCGAAAAACGGGGGTTATCTGTATTATTATTATTACTCAATTTCTATGAGGACCGACCTTTTCATGCAGTTTATTAGTAGAAGCTTTAAACCTTTAAAACCTACGTTATTGCTATTATTTTTCTAAATATCTCTTGCAATTTTAGTATATTTTCATAAAAGATTGTGAAAGTTTTTGTCTCAGTTTAATATTATTTCAAGCTCATAAGTCCCTACCAAGCATGACAAATTCTGCTTGATAAAATGAAATTCTAATCCCTAAGAAATAAGGAAAACTGTCTCTTATTACGCTTAGAACATCAAAAGCAAACACTTGCATTTTCCATAAAGAATATTCTTTTCTAATTATAGTCGTTTGAATTAGACGTGGAAATTCTGTTTCTTTCTTTCTTTCCCAAACCAGTAATTCTTTCTTTCTTTTGTGCAGGTTGGAGTTAATTTAGTAGAACAAGAATAATCCTCACCTAATTTATGGGAGTAAATTACCAAGTGATTGCTAGGCGACTCTCTTACCTGCTGGGTCAAACTGACAAGTCTTATATATCCACGATTTTATTTATTATCTATACAATACAAAGGTTGCAGTAACCATCTTCAGTTGGAATAGAAGTAGTAATGGAGTTTGACCCTGCAGCATCCAAGCTTGTCTTTCTTTTTTGACCCTCAGGACGGAAACATAATTTCAATGTTTCTTCAATTAGTTTGGTGCAATAAATTTGTCTGAATAAATTTAACTTAATAATCAAGTACAAGTATTGGACGTAAACAGACTGGAATACGTCAAGAGTCTTCATACATTTGTCGATGCTTTTCACAATTATTTTCCTCTCCCAGAGCCTCAATGACGCTTTATATTCCAAAATGGTGATGTAAATATATTTGCGATATTTCTTACCCTCAACATTTTCCCAAACCATCCCGTGACCCCCAGGTGCATCCTTGTGTCTCTCATTTGGGTAACAGTTGGTTTGGGAACATCTTTTTACATATTTATATGCGTGTCCAGAGGGGATTTGCCCCACCCCCTGGATCAGGCCTTCTCACCGAGGGCGAGAAGGGTTTGAAAGTTGGAACCTTATAGATAATAAAAGATAATGGTGCAGTACAATTGTTTTATGTAACCCTAACTTAATGTTCCTATATAAAAAGACTGTATTATTATCCGCTAGTGCTGGCTCCATTGTGTCATCCCGGGGTCAGGTCATGCGTCTCCCCTCCTGGAAAAGTGGCAGCAGACGCCTATGTACATAGGAGACTGTGTCGTTTGCTGATTTTGTTTGCTCGTATGCCGGGCTCAAATAAACAGAAATTAGTGAAAGATAGCTTTTGTAAATAAAAACGAGAATAAAATTGTTTTCTTTTTTCATGTGAATTATTACGTTGTA
>VCCN01003439.1:3573411-3592718 GCA_006491835.1 Architeuthis dux | reverse complement strand
ATGTATCACGCGTACAGGCCACACCAATGAAGCTAGAGGGCTTAAATTATCAACATTTAAATCCCTATTTTGTCTAGAAAAAACATTATGTTTGTTTTTTCAAACCCTCCCTCTAAATAGGTTTTTAATGTGTGTGTGTGTGGGGGGGGGGTGCAATTTGCAATGTAAGTTTATGCTAAATTGATCCATTAGTTTGTGTCCAGCAGCATTCACGTTTGCTTTTTGAAAAATCAGACTTTTTTAGTGATCATTGCCCAACAAAAGGTGAGAGAAATAACTACTTCATTGATCATCCCCCTTTTCTAATTTTTAATTGAACATCCCCAACACGGCATGGTGCCAAAAGACATTGATCATGTGACGGTTTTTATTGAGTGACTAACTAGACCTGTTTTTTTGTTGTTGATATTTTCCGTTTTGTTCTCTCTTGTGTATAATTTTATATTTGTTTCATCAGTTTGTCTGGTTTCCTCTAAATAGTAATATTATAGCATATTTAGGAAATACCCAGCTACTTTGAAACTAGAAAACCATAGTTAGAGAAAAAAACATAAAATTTTCAGCTCCACTGCCATTAAAAAGCAATAAGAGTTTACCAACCACTTTAATGGCCGTACGTTTTTGAATATGGAAAAAATATAAATAACTGAGTAAATTAAATGATTCACTCTCCATGTTTCATTCTGCCTTTTATTCACTCCCCAAATAATTTCATTCATCCTTGAGTGAATCATTCGCCAGTTTAAGAACGACTGCATCAAATAATATTTGAAATTGCATTAAACCCTTTCGGAAAACCCACGTTTCAGAAAACAGCTTCTCTGTACGGATTTTCACTTCTTTCATCGACTCGAGGGTTGGGAAAACTCCAGTGCAAGTCGAAGGCTGGGATTGACTTTGTTTTTCTACCGTAACAAGAACAAGAACACGAACAATCCTCACCTAATTTAGGGGATTAAACTATTCACTGTTTGTCTGTCACGGTAAACCAAACCCATATAAAAAATAAACGTTTCCCTAGCGTGATTTTTAAATCATGACCACGTGATCGGTAGTTGACTCTCTTACCGACTGAACTAAACTACCAAGTCTTAAACATCTACGAAAATCTACGTTTCAAATACGCAAGGCATTTAAAAAAACAAATACAAGTGTCAAGTGACTATTTCAAATGATGAACAAGCCTGACTGCTGCAGGCTCAAATTCCACTCATACTTCTTTTCCGACTGAAGATGATTACTGCAACTTTTGCATTGTATATATAATAAATGAAAAATTATAGAAATACATTTTTTAGTACAAATGTATTTATTTATAAATATGAAATAAGCCCTTGTGTATCTGTAAGATACATTTCGTCGGTATATAAAACTCAATTTAGCTCAGGTAGCAAGAGACCAGCCTACCAATCAAGTGGTCGTGGTTTCCATTCCAGATTTGGATTGGTGTTTTACAAAAAACTCTTAACTCGGTATTTGCAAGTTACTTTCATCCTAATAAATAAATACATTTATACAAAAAATATATATCATTTTTTAAATTTATTATATATACAATACAAAAGTTGCTGTAATGATCTTCAGTCGGAATATAAGTAGGAGTGGGGTTTGACCCTGCATCAGTCAGGCTTATCAAAGAGTGGTCTCCCCTTTGAATTGAAACCAAGACTGTTCGGTTTCTAATCCAGTGTCCCTTCAAAGACCTTAATATTGCCAGCTTTATTATTTAACGGAAAGCCACCAGTTGGAGCTATCTTGTTTAGTTTTCAACTTGAGAAGCCACGACTATTCTGATAAATGAGACAAGAGGCCTCACACGTCGCTCATGACATTTCAAAGATAAGAAAGACTCTAAGTGTTTCTATTCGTGTACTTAAAGTCATTACTTAGCTGATACGGTAACCATTCAGCCGACTATAAATGTATAAAATATTGTGTTTGCTTTTCAGCTTTGATAAATGCTCCTGGGAACATTGAATTTGTTTGAAAGTTTAACGGAAAATTAACAAGTATACCGAGCTTAAAATAGCTCTTCGAGTCCCTATTAAGATTCGCTGTCAGTTGTGATTTGCCTTATAGGCCTTTAAAGTAATACTAATCGAATTAGAAAACCACCCAGAGAGCGCATGCCTCTGTCAATGATACTGTCACTAAAAACTGAATGAAAATCAGTGCATATATAGCTGCGATGTAGGAGAGGGAACTGTAAAAAATCCCTTGATCCACCCAAAAATGTAATCTATTCTTCCTTAGCCCTTGCCCAACCCTTCCACAAGAACCTTTGGAGATATTGTGTGGAATACATAAGTGAATACATAAATCTATGAACATTTTTTAAAATATCGCTTAAGAGAAAAAGATTCCTGGATCCACCCCAAAATTTAACACAAAATTTCATTGAAATTCATTGAGAACTTTTAGAGATATTGTGTGGACATATAACTCCGATGTAGGGGAGGTAACTGTAAAAATCCTGGATCCACCCCAAAATTTAACACAAAATATTATTGAAATTCATTGAGAACTTTTAGAGATATTGTGTGGACATATAGCTACGATGCATAGGAGGTAACAGTAAAAGAATTCCTGAATCTGCGCCAAAATTTAATCAATTCTTTCTTAGCCCATTCCCCACCCTTCCACAAAATGGCATTGAAATTCATTCTTAACTTTTGGAGACATTGTATGGACAGACAGACAGACAGACAGACAGACAGACACACTGACTGACTGACAGACAGGCAAACATAAGTGAATACATATACCTCTTCCAACTGTGTTGACAGAGGTAAAAGAATAAATGACCCATATAAGAAAAAAGGTTGTCTGTTGTGCAATAAAGGTTTCCCATCAACAAGAATTGAATTAAAAAGCTGCACAGAGCTGACGTATAGAACATCTAAGTGTTTTTCTACTATTTGTTCGCTCCTTCACAGTTGGCTAATACTTAAGTGTGGCGGAATGTGTTATGTAATCTATACTTAAAGACGAGACTTTTCCATGTGTTTGTGTATCCTTTTCATGTGCACAGAATTTGAAAACAGTTTACATTCAAAAAGGCAGATTTGAAATTACTCTCCCAGATCCAAAGGATGTGAACCTAGGCTTTTAAAAAATTGGTCAATGTGCTATAATTCCGATCTTTATGATAATCCAGTCAGCGTCGTTGAATTTCAATAGATTTTTATATCGTTATTGAAACATACATTTGGGTCTTTCCTAAACTAAACAACAAACAGGTCTGATTAGTCACACAATAGAAACCGTCATGTTACCAACATATTTTGGCAGCATGCCATGTTGGGGGTGATCAATTAAAAAAAGTGGTGACGAATGAATAAGTTACTTCTCTCACCTTTTTTCAAAATTTAAAAAAACAAGCGGGCACAAACCAGGGATCAATTTAGCATAAACTTACATTGTAAAAGCTATTTAGGAGGGGGGGTTAAAAACAAAAAAATCGTAATGGTTAAATGTTTAAATATTCAGCCCTCTAACTCCATTGGTGTGGCCTGTACGCGTGATACATACATAGCCAGCCAGTTGAAAACTGAAGGAACCTATTTTGACGTTTTAGTTGACGGTTTCTAATACTCAGGTCGTCGTAAAATACGAGAAGCAACGAGCAAGAGATCATTTATTATCAGTAAAATTGCTTTAATCAATGAATAACCGTACACCTACTGCTAACCCTAACCCATAACTATTTAATTGATCGCCGCTACCCTGTGTGTGAAAGCTTTTTAAATATTACATTCCCTTTGCTTCGCGTTGCTTCTCTTTATCTCCCGTTGCTTCTTGTATTTTACAAGGACTGTATATTTACTTTGCTTTAATGTTTGAATGAGAAAGATGCAAAAAGTATTAATTGCTGTATCCTCTTGATAAAAACTAACAGGTGGTCTCTCTCACACACTTTCTAAATAATTACAAGTATAGGGGTGACTAAAGTCTATAAAAAAGAGAGATACATAAAATCGTGATATTTTATGGTTTAACAAATTTCCGTCATTCGCCGTTGAGATGACTGAAATTTCAGTCATTGCAATTCTATGGCTCAACGGCGAATGGTGGAAATTTGTTAAACCATGCAATTTCACGATTTTATGTATCCCTCTTTTTCATAGACCTCAGTAATGTACTAGCGACTACTTAATGGGTCAACATGCAACTTACAACTACAACTACACGCAACTTAGTAGTCGCTAGTACATTACATATTAAATGATGTTATAACTTACCAAGATGAATAATCAAACGTTTTATGTAACGAATACAAAAATATAAAAAGCTTTATTTCATTGACCAACATATAGTTTGAAAACTGAAGAAACCTATTTTGACGTTTTGGTTGACGGTTTCTAATACTCGGGTCGTCGTAAAATACGAGAAGCAACGAGCAAGAAATCATTTATTACCAGTAAAATTGCTTTAATCAATGAATAACCGTACACCTACCGCTAACCCTAATCCATAACTATTTAATTGATCGTCGCTACCCTTTGTATGAAAGCTTTTGGAACACACAATGACGCGACCATCATATATTTTTCTGTTCACATAAACAGTTAAAGTTTTCAGTAGTCATTTGTTGTAAGATGTCTTTTAAAATAACTAATTAATGAATGTTAATCTATTTTTTTACATGAAGCCTTTTTAAATATATTTCAGCCAAGAAGATCTGAGAAGTTCTTTTTAACAGGTAAGCTTTAAACTCCTCTTCAAGTATAAATTGTGATCTGCTAACTCCGAGAGACGCGTTCGAATTCCAATAATGGCAACACTTACCATTATTAATTTTGGCCTGGTATATTCTTGCATTTAACATTTTTAGTAGCTTTTTATCTCTACTGCTTAGACCGTCAGTCTATGGCAGTGAGTAAATAAAGAATAGGTCCTAGGCGAGACTCGAACTCGCATCCCTTTTACCCCGGGAAGCATGCCTATATCCGGGAACTGCTCTAACGATCGAGCTACCAGAGCGATCAAATCAAGCAAGATCAAATTTAACTTCTAATCTTATCCTTTATTTTCCCCCGATCAGCGCCATATTAGAAACCGTCAACCAAAACTGTCAACAAAACTGTTAAAATAGGTTTCTTCAGTTTTTGAGTTGGTCTGGCTGGCTGGTTATGTATGTATCACGAATACAGGCCGCACCAATGGAGCTAGAAGGCTGAATATAATACACATAGCGCGCAGAAATAAATATTTACTTCATTTAGAACTTGGACAAATAGCTCCACTAAAAAGGCGGAAGGTTCAGTCCTACGAACATAAAGCAGAAGATTCAAAGGTAAGAAGAAAATGTATAAAGTTCAGACGTAGGAAAAGAAAGCAGCAGGTTTTGTCATAGGAACAAAGGGTATAAGGATAAGTTTTAGGAACAGGGGTTATATGGTTCAGTCGTAGGAAGAGAGGATATAAGATTCACTCGTAACAACAAAAAGCATATGGTTCAGTCGTAAGAGAAAATACAGAAGATGTAGAAGTAAGAGGGCGTAAGTTTCAGTCATAAGAGCAGAACGCAGAAGGTTCAGTCGTATGAACAGAGGGTGTAAGGTTCGATCGTAAGAACAGGGGGCATACGGTTCAGTCGTGAGAACAGAAAGCAGGAGATTCAGTCGTGAGAAAAGAGGGCATACAGTTCAGTGGTAAGAACAAAATGCAGAAGGTTCAATTGTAGGAAAAGAGGGCTTGCGATTCAGTCATAGGAAAAAAGGGCGTAAGTCTCAGTCATAGGAAATGAGGGCGTAAGGTTCAGTGGTAAAAACAAAATGCAGAAGGTTCACTTGTAGGAAAAGAGGGCTTGCGGTTCAGTCATAGGAAAAAAGGGCGTAAGTCTCAGTCATAGGAAATGAGGGCGTACGGTTCAGTTGTAAAAACATAAGGCAGAAGGTTTACAGGTAAGTACGGAAGGTAAGAATTCTGTAATGATTGATTAAGCGCTGAGCAGTTCATTGCACGTTACCACGGTACGACCTTTCCTAAAGTGAAATTAAGACGAAATGGCGAAATGGCGTACAGGCCGCACCAATGGTACTAGAGGGATGAAAATTTAAACATTTACTCCTTATTATGTCTAGAAAAACTTTTTATTTTGTCTTTTGAACACCCCAATAGGTTTTTAGTGCAATGTAAGTTTTTGCTAAATCGGTACTTAGTTTTTATCGGGCAGCATTAAGGCTTGTTTCTTTTGAAAATTCGGACTTTCTTTAGTGATCACGGCCCAACAAAAGGCGGGAGAAGTTATTCATTGGTCAACCCTTTTCCCAATCTTTTTACTTGATCACCCCCAACACGGCATGCTGCCAAAAGGCGTTGGTTATGTGACTGTTTCTATTGAGTGACTAAGCAGACCTGTTTTAAATTGCATCTGCGGCATCCTCCTGTTCACTTGATTGAACATTTCTCTCCAATCAGGCCACTTTCCGCCCTTATTTACGAAACTCAATTCAAGATCCCATTCATGTTTATGAAAGCATAACAGTAGTAAGAATTCAGAACCTTTCCCATCCATTCACTTTATCATTGCTTCCGTTCATATAGATTTCCTATTTATATTCTCCTTTTCTTCTTGCTCATGACCTTATTATGATATTTATTAAGGCGAGCTTAAAATTGTGTTACTCCAATCTTCCAAGTGGGGAGGGTCTACCTGCTTTGAACATTAGCATTAAAAACCCTGAACTCGAAGACCGACCTTTGGCAACAGTAGGAAACACGCAGCTATCCTAAATACAAAACAGGCCGCGACCTTACGTACAGCTACTAGACCCTAAAACATCTGCAATAGAAAAGGTAAAACAGAACGAATCCTATGCCTCTGCGCTTAGGAATACCAAACCCCAATAAGCCCTCATCGGCTATGGTATTGCACCGGCGCAAAGCTACTGCCGAGTACGTATTTACCCGAACCCCGATGTGACATAAGGTCGGTTTAATGTGGCGTATGCATATACGCCGTTCAAAGGATTGCTCCAGTCCCCACAACTATTGTCGCGAAGGCGTCAGGGCGAGCCCGACCCTCCCCATTTAGTTGAGGTGCTGCCCCGGGGCTTACTGATACCCCGAGACTGGGCATGGTAATTCTTTGAGACCACAGGACGAATCCTAGGCCTCTTCGCTTAGCAAAACCGAGCCCCAGTAAGCTCTCATTGGCTACGCTATTGCAGTGGGGTCCCGAACGCGTACGTGCAGTTCTAAACACTTCCCTAGTCCTCGCGACTAATGTCACGAGGACATTAGGACAGGCTCGACTTAGTCACAGGACGAATTCTGGGCAAGCTGAACAAGGGTCACGGGACGAATCCCGGGCAATGCTTGTCAGAACTGCGCAAAGCTTATATTCATCTGATTCCCCACGAGGGCAGATTTGACACAAGGTCGTTTTTATGTGGGGCAGTTCTAAAAATCTCCCTAGTCCCGGCGACTAATGTCATGAGGACATTAGGACAGGCTCGACATTGTTACAGGACGAATCCTGGGCATGCTGAACTTTGAACTCAGGACGAATCCTGAGCTCGCTGGACTAGGGTCACGGGACGAGTCACGGGCAATGATTTTCAGGACTATGAAGAAGCAATACCACGCCTCGGAAAAACTGCCCGGAAAATCCTCATTGGCCACGGTACCGCTTCTGCGCAAAGCTACTGCGGAAGCGAATGGATCTGGAAAGAACCGACGATGGCAATATATTCTCGTCTACATGTAAACGACATCTTGCCCAGGATAGCTCATTTGCATATTTTATATAAAATGCAGAATAATTAAATACAGTTTTATGAAATATCAAGAGTAGACATGATTCATCATACAGTCGATTTTGATCAACTTAACAACAAGTTATATCTACAATCCGTTAATACTCGAGTGAAATAATCAAACATAAAAGTGAGGTAATTGAGCAGACATCAATTATCAGCAGCAGTTTTGGTTACATAGCCTTATCTCGTCTAGTAATAGGATTTGACTAGCATAGTATCCGTAAAAACTGACAGGATTATTTACGTATGGATCTATATACCTGCCTAGGATCAGCGTACCTGTGCGCTCTGCCTAGGATTAATGTGTCGCGACCCGGCCTTTTGCCTAGGATCAGGTCGTAACTTTCCGGCATTCGAGCTGGGAAGCTCGTGTAGTATTTGTTCGGGCAGGACGCAGCATAAACAAGGCGAGCCTAATTCTGGGGATTCTGACCCCGGTGCAGTGTCTCCCCATTGCACTTAGTCAAAATTCATTTACCTATTTCAAAGAAATCAGTTGTTTCTTGTTCTTAATTGTTAATATGCAATAATTTCGCATATGTTTCTGCGGTTATACGGCTGTGTCCGCAGATGGCAATTGAAAAATGTATGCATTTGGTGGTAAAATCTATGTTTGCTTATCATTGCTGAGAGTCGCAACAGGTTTTATTAGACTTACACTCCAGGCTCAGAAAATATGCTTTGCGAACCAAATAATATTGCTGAGAGCTAAATGAGTGAAAAGCCATATTTTGTCCACTTCAATAAACATGCTATCAAATTCATGGGCGGCTATCGTTTTCAATAAGCAAGCATTTTTTGCATTTATATCGTGTTTATTATTAAATCATTTCTACTATCTGCTCCTTTTTATGAGACAAGTAGGCTCACAATGGGAGGAGGTTAAAATGCTTCTTCTTCTTTTTTTACAAAGAGCAGATTAATGAGCTGACCTATAATTTTGTGCAAAAGTAGATGCAACTTGAGACAGGTCGGGTTAGTCACTCAATAGAAACCGTTACGTGACCAACGTCTTTTAGCAGCATACCGTTTTGGTGGTGATCAATTAAAATATTGGAAAAAGGGGTGATCAATGAATAAGTTACTTCTCTCGCCTGTTATGTGGCAGCGATCACTTAAAAAAGTCAGAATTTTCAAAAAACAAGCCTGATTGCTGACGGGCACAAACTAAGGGACCAACTTAGATTGTGAATTGAACCCCCTTCTAAAAACCTATTTCGTGTGGGTGGTGCGGCCTGTACGCGCGATACATACATATATAGCCAGCCAGCTAGTCATCCCAGCTGAAAAACCGAAGAAACCTATGTTGACAGTTTTGTTGACAGTTTTGGTTGACGGTTTCTAATATTCAATTTTAAGTCCATTTATTATACTTTTGTGTATAACACATTCCGAAGATTCCATGATTTCTAGATTAAGGGATTTGAACAAAGTGAGGTTACGATTAAGGTTACAATCGGTAAAATGTGAGACTAGGTGTGTCTGGTTCCATATACTTACATTTCTGGAGCGGTAGTATTGAAGCTCACCAGTAATGAATCTTCTGGTATCTTGGTCTACGTCCTCGACTAAGCTAAAGAACCTACCTTACAAATGGCATAAAAAACATACACGTTTAATATCATTCTTGTCGTCGATTATTATCAGACTGTTACGAAAGTTCGGTACAAAGTTTCAATTTATTTTGAAACCCAAATATAGTGGTGATTGAAGATACATTTAAATCATTAATATACTCTCCTTCGCTTTCAATAACCTTATTTAATTTACCAACAAGTTTTTCGATGCCAGATTTGTAAAATTCCTTCGATTTTGTCCTGAAATAAGAGACAAACTGATTGTCAACCTCTTCTCTTGAATATTATTCCAAACTCCAGAACAAATGATAGTTAGTCGGAGCAATGTCAGGAGAATAGGATGGATAAATTATCTTTCAACAGCCAAATGCCTCTATGAGATCACTAGTCATTCGAATCGTGATGAAGAATGCCCCCTTTACTAAGGATGTGTGTTTTTTGATGTTGGCAGTAAACTTCAGCTGTTTGTTATCGTTTAAAACTTTGTAATGGATAATTCCTTGCATATCCCACCAAACACTCAACAAGACTTTCTTCAGATGAAGATCACCTCTCGGCTGGTGTACTGGTCTATCATCGCGACTGAGCCACTGACAACAGCGCTTAACATTGTGAAAAAGGATCCATTACTCATCCCCAGTAACAACTCTGTCCAAAAACGTAACCTGGAGCTGCCAAGAATGCAATGACTCATAGCAATCAGCACGTTGCTGGCGATTTGTTACGGACAGATGTGGGATCATTTTCCGACCTTTGACACTTTTTTAGCTTCTTCAAATTGTGATGAACAGTCCTATAGATAACATTGAATTGTTCGCTAGGTTCTCTGACTGTAATAGCTAGATAGGGATGGCATTTCAGCTATCTTCAGCTATTTTGGCTACGTTGTTTCTGTTACTTTAAGCGTAACTCCCAGGTTGTCATTTACCGATTTAAAAAGCATCTGAAATTAAGATGGAAGGAATTCTAGTCAAAAACTAATAATAAAATGTTCTTTTTTCTTTTTGAGCTTCTGTACTTTAAAATTATGGACATTAGCTTTTGGTGGGGGACTAACGAAAAAGACTCAAACGATTTTTAAAGTTGTTTAAAAACAGAGTTTCTATCACGTAGGTGTGGTAACGAATGTCACTGAACCAGTAACTAGCATGAATTATCAATCCCAAAGGCTTCAGTCTTCAGCTCAACCGTAAGTGAAAGATGATACATTCACGAGACAAAATTATCCAGGATTTACTGTAATGAATTCGTCGAATTATCTTTTTTTATGGGAGCGTTTTATTTACACCTTCTTTCCCCTCGTCTCACCTTGTTATGGGGTGATGTCTCCCCCGGAACACTCCTACACAATTCAGAAACCGGGTGTTGCTTGGCTTGTTAATAATGAATATCTGATACTTTGTAAAGCACGCGTTATCAATGCCCGTAAAAATTATTACACTTGCAATATTTTTTATTGTTCATTCATGTTTAATTATATGCTTGACAAAACAACTGGGTCTCTTCTTGGTCACTATGGTTGTTTTTGTTTTTTTAGTTCTGGATGAGATCATGGTGGTTGGAAAACTACTGAACGGGTGGATCTAGGCTCTGTTGTTTAGGAACAGGTTCCATCTTGGTGGGGATCATTAGCAAAGCAAATTTGCTTCCCGTGTCGCTCGACACATGAGGCAATGCTTTGGTCTCTATTTCTCAAACGATCCATGAAGACCCAATCATTCATTTTTATAGTGCTAGCCCGCCACACAATTTGGTCTTCCTAAAGGGCTCCAACTGCCCTGCTATTTACCCATAAACGTGTACAGGTATATCATTGCGACTGAGTCACTGACAACAGCGCTTAACATTGTGAAAAAGGATCCATTACTCATCCCCAGTAACAACTCTGTCCAAAAACGTAACCTGGAGCTGCCAAGAATGCAATGACTCATAGCAATCAGCACCAGACCCCATATTTCCGAAGGGCATTAATGCGAAGTGAACGCAAACCGTCTCAGCCAGAGTTTGTAGTGAACACTAAACTGTTTAGCGTTGCTTCAATGTGTTTCGGTCTGGAAATATGGATATCAATAACAAATCACGAAGGAGGCCCAAACCTCTTCTTAATGATAAACAATTATTGACAGCAGTGGCTAACAACCCACAACAACGCCCCCCCCCCGGGGGGCACTTTCTGGAGACCTTAGGACTTCAACAGCGACCATGTTACGTCATCTCAAGAAAATAGGAAAGGTTACAAAGTTGGAAAATGGGTCCCACACGAACTGAATGAAATGCTCCATGACAGTTCCAGACTCCACACCTCTCAGCTGACTGTGTCTAAGCTTAGAGAATTGGGATATGAAGTTTTGCAGCATCGACCATATTCATCGTGGGGTGTCTGACAGTTAACACTGGCACTAGATAGAGCAAAAGCCTCACACACGACCGATACCTTTGGTATACAGGTTTGCTCACAGTTGTGTATGTCTGCTTGATACCATTAATTATTATTAAAATTGGGTCCCACATGAACTGAATGAAACGTTCCATGAGAGTACCAGACCCACACATCTCAGATGACTGTGTCTAAGCTTAGAGAATTATGATATAAAGTCTTGCAGCATCCTCCATATTCACCTGACATTTCTTCTACACATTATCATATGTTCAAGCTTTGGGAACTTCATATCCGTAATAAAAAGGTTCAATAACAGGGAAGCCATAATTCGTGCTTTTACTGAATCTTTTACCACTAACCCTAACCCTAATTTGTATAGAGGTGACATATTATCATTAGAGGGTCGTTGGAATTAAATATTCACCGTTTTAGTCGTTTACACCATCCCAACTCTTGCTATTCCAAAAACAACATTCCAGTGAATGTACATCACAATGTACACTCACTGAGAAAAGATTTGTGTTATTTATATCAAACAAGTACGATACGAAAGAGGTTGAATACAAAACATGATACTTATTAGTTTTATACATTTCTTTGACCCCAACAACATCAAATGTAAGGACTCCGGCAGCTTAAGTCCGATTTTGCCTTCAAAGGATTTGGAATTCAAACACGTTAATATATTATGTACTCTTCCTTTTCATCGTTCGTTTTGTTATTAAAAATGTGTCCCGCATGAACAGAATGAACAATTCCCTGAGCGCACCAGACCCCATACCTCTCATCTGACTGTGTCGAAGCTTAGACAATTGGCATATGAAGTCTTGCAGCATCCCCCATATTCACTTGACATTTCTCCTGTCGATTATCATATTTTCGAGCATTTTGAACTTCATATCCGTAATAAAAAGATTCAATAATAGGGAAGCCATAATTTGCGCTTTTACTGAATTTGTGACCACTAAACCTAAAGAATTTTATAGAGGTTACATAGAGTTATCATTTTATAGAGGTTACATAGAGTTATCATTTTATAGAGGTTACATAGAGTTATCATTAGAGGATTGTTGGAAAAAAATATTTACCATTTTTTGGGGTTCATACCATCCATCATCTTACTATTCCAAAAACAACATTCCATATGTACATTCACTGCAAATTCAAACACGTTAACATATTTTGTACTCTTCCTTTTCATCATTCGTTTTGTTATTAAAAATGTGTCCCACATGAACAGAATGAACAATTCCCTGAACGCACCAGACCCCATACATCTCAGCTGACTGTGTCGAAGCTTAGAGAATTGGGATATGAAGTCTTGCAGCATCCCCCATATTCACCTTACATTTCTCCTTCAAATTATGTATGATCTTTTCAAGTATTTTGAACTTCACATCCGTAATATAAGTTTCAATAATAGGGAAGCTATAACTCGTGCTTTTACTGAATTGTAACCACTAAACCTAAAGAATTGTTTACAAAGATTGTATATTATCATTAGATGATCGTTGGAAAAGATTATTGCTTGAATTGGATCATATGTTGGTTAAATATTTACTGTTTTTCTCGTTTATACCATCCTCCATCTTGCTTTTCAAAAAACAACATTCCATATGTACATCACAATGTACATTCACTTGCAAAAACGTCTTTGTTATTTATATTTAAAAAAAGGACCGTGCCAAATAAGTTGAATATAAAACATGATACTTATTGGTTTTATACATTGCTTCAACACTAACAATATCAAATGGAAGGACTCCGACCGCTTAAGTCTGAGTTTGCTTTCAAAGGATTTGGAATTCAAACAAGTTCAATAACAGGGAAGCCACAATTTGTGCTTTTACTAAATCTGTGACCACCAAACCTAGAGCACTTTATAGAGATGACGTATTATCATTAGAGGCTCGTTGGAATAAAATATTTACCATTTTCGTCGTTTATACCATCCTTCATCTTACTATCCAAAAAACAAAATGTTGTATGTGACAGCAATGTACAGTCACTGCAAAAACGTGTTTGTTATTTATATCAATCAAGGATGGTAGGAAACAAGTTGAATATAAAACATGATACTTATTAGTTTTATACATTTCTTTAACCCCAACAACATCAAATGGAGGTACTCCGACCGCTTAAGTCCGATTTTACCTTCAAAGGATCCGGAATTCAAACGAGTCAATATATTACTCTTCCTTTTCATCGCTCGTTTTGTTATTAAAATTTCGACTTATGTTATTTCATGTCAGTGACACATTTTCCCCATTGTAAATCTGTATGTTAGAAATAATATTTTTGTAAATAAAAGAAAAGAGGTGTTTCGTATGTCTTGGCATGTACATGAGTGAATAAATGTTTCCACTCATACATACGCATATATGTTAATATGGTAAGAATGAGTCAGAAAAAGATGGGATTAATGTTAATGTGTTGCAAGATGAGACCGTAAAAGGTCACAAATAATACGGCACGCAATATTATTATCCTAATTGCGTGTCTAAAATATACAGTTAATTCTCTTCCACCCTGTTTTGTGCAAAGCCGACGGCGGCCATTTTTAATGGGATTTTACCGCTATACTCATTCGGCTGGAAATAACTATTTTAAGGTTGATGGCCTCAGACATTTTAGATTTTTAGAATCATATATATGATATGTGCTGTGTCTGTCACACTTATAGTATCAGTAGCAGCCATAAGCCCCTTTCCCCTCTGCCCGTTTTATTAAACTATCTAATTTTATTTTCTCCCCTTCCCCTTGTTACCCGCTTGTTAAACTACTTAATTTTCTTTTCTCCTCCCCCCTTCTTACTCTCTTATTAAACTACTAAACTTTCATGAATTTTAAAATCATATATATGATATGTGCTGTGTCAGTCACACCCATAGTATCAGTGGCAGCCATCAACCGAGCCTGTTGCTGTACACTTAAGATAATCATCATTGTAGCAACGGGTCATGGATTAGTTGGGATGTAAAGTGGCTCTGAAAGTGTCTTATTGGATAAACAAAGAAATAAATTTTATCGCCGGTAAAAAATCGAAAGAAAAAACGTCTCTAATACTTGAATGAGTAGATCTCTCTTGGTTTCTTTGTTTAACATATAAAAAGCTTTCCATTTCGTTTTTTTGTCTTCACTGCATCGTGTATTCAGAGTATATTTATTGATCATTAAGGGGATCTTTGGGAGGTGCAGGTGGCCTAACGGTTAACGGCATGGAGAATGGAATCGGCCAATCGAGTTCAATCTCAGACTATGACAGTTTGTGTTCGCTTCGTACAGGAAAAGTCATGAAATCACCCAGCGGAGTAGTTGAAGCCCTTCAGCCGTGTAAAGCGATTAATCTTGGACCCCGAAAAACCCACAATTGCTACAACCAATGATTGGGTCTCCATGGATCGTTCGAAAAATGGAGACAAAATCATTGCCTCGTGTGTCGCACGACCCAGGAGCAGATGAGCTGAGAAGGAAATATTTGGTTCTAAATGTTGTTTTTCTTTTGCAAACCTTACGTCTAACATCTGGGTAAAAGTTATTTTATGTCTGTAAGTAATCTTCCGTTCTCAGCACAGAATTTAATTGAAGACATCTTCTTCCACGTTGAAGGTTGGACTTCTTATAGTCTTCTGTTCTTCAACCGAACTTCTTTTTCTCATTGCCCCAGAGTGAATTATTACAAATCGTCATTCGAACTTCAAGAAATCAATATCATGTCTGACCCACGTCCAATACATTGTCCAATACATTTTACAACCAGAAATGCTCTTAACCAGAAAATAAGTTACTAATTCATAAGAGTGATATATTTTACAATCATAAATTCTCTTAACCAGAAAATAAGTTACTAATTCATAAGAGTGATCTATTACATTAAACTAACAAGCTCAGGGCCCAATCATATCACTCTTATGTACCTTGATTAATAATCTTTCACTAGTATTTCTTTACTCTTATTTCTGCAATAAAGCGCAACAGAAATTTGAAAGAAATACTTGTCAAAGATGAATAACAATTCATAATGCTCAATCTACTAAATTCAAATGATATTTGTACCTTTGTTAAAACAAATTCAACATGGACCATTTTACACCGCCTTGTTAAATAATCGTATACATCTTTGTACTTATAGTGCACCTGGTGACTCGCCGTTATCGCACACCTGTTCTATTAATGTTTCCTAATAACAAAAATGATATTAGCATATGTAAATACAAATGTAGATTCAGATTTTATATTATTATTAATGTAAACAGTTTCCAGGTAAACAGGTCTGGTTAGTCACTCAATAGAAATCGTCACGTGACCAACGTCTTTGGGCAGCAGGTCGGGTTGGGGGTGATTAATTAAAAAAATTGGAAAAAGGGGTGATCAATGAATAAGTTACTTCTCTCGCCCTTTGTTAGACAGTGATCACTAAAAAAAGTCTGAATTTTCAAAAAATAAGCATTTTTTTGGGGGGGGGTTTAAAAAAAAAAAAGAAGTTTTTTCTAGAGGAGTAAGGAGTAAATGTCTACATTTCCAGCCTTCTAGCTCCAGTGTGGCCTGTGCAAAAAATCTAGGTGGTGTCAGCCGTCTAGTTCCATTGGTGCGGCATGTACGCGCTATACATACATGCATACAGCCGGACCAACTTGAAAACTGAAGAAACCTATGTTGACAATTTTGTTGACTGTTCTGGTTGACGGTTTCTAATTAATGTACAATCCGGGGAACGTGTTACAAAAATACGTGGAAAGAGTGAACAACTATACAACCATGGAGAAACGAGCGAGCAATTTGTTTACGACAGGTAGCAGCTCCAGAAAGGGAATTCAATCTAATTTTCATGACAACATCTTAAATATTCGGATAGAATTTTTTTTTTAAATTGGTGGGAAAAAAAACTACATACGTTTTCCAAAAATGATAGGTTTTCCTCGCTATCCGTAGCTAAAGTAGAGCGTTCCTATAAAAATAACTTTCGTATAACAAAATGGTGTAAAGCGAAGTAGCAATTAACATTAATTTATAAATATTTGATCGTTCCCAGATTTAAAAAAAATGGTAATGATGGTATGTTAAGCTAAGTCGTCAGAGATTGGCGTGGTGGGAAAGAGAGCAAGAGGGGTGCACGCTGCCTCTATAACGGATCACTGCAAAACAAACACTGAACGCAATTCTCGCTTTTCGCCTTTTATCATAAAAGAGAAAAATTGGCGTAAAGCGAACGTTCGGAAAGCCAGCGACTACCTGTATATGTATTTCTTTCTTATGGCGCCTGCTGTAGAGCAGTGGTTAGTGAGCTAGTTTTGCACATCATTTGCTAATGCTGTGTGTACGTTCGATTCTCACTGTTTGCTTCCACTATGGTAGCCATGTTATATGTTGTACCTATTTGCTTTTATAAATACTAGCAGAATGCCCGGCGTTGATCAGGCTGAAAAGTAGCTGTAAATGGTCCAGAAATGTAGTTAATGGACGCACATTCGACATTAAAACATTATTGGATTCCCTGAGTAAAGTATCTTTTCTATGTCAGAAATAAAACAGCTTTCCACTACGTTTGTAGCAGTCCGGGCTATTATGCATTCTTTAAGTTTCCAACATTTTCCAACGATCCTCTAATGATAATATGCCATCTCTATAAAATGCTTTAGGTTTAGTGGTCGCAAATCACGAATTATGACTTCCCTACTATTTAACATTTTATAACTGAGTTTTAAAGACTTAAAAATAATAATCTGTAGGTGAAATGTCCGGTAAATATTGAAGATGCTGCAAGAATTCATATCACAAGAAAAAATGATTAATTATGTATTCTTTAAGTTAGCGCATTTTAGGGGTACCTTAATTCAATACCTCTGGCTACAATGCCTGTTTGGGAGGAGAAACGGTACAGACCCACAAACCTTCTCAAATATATATTAGATATTCAGTATATTTCGTACTTGAACCGAACCTGGTTCTTTTCCACTATTTCAGTTGGTCGTTAACGAATAAGGATATAAATCTGCATAAAATATGAGAACCTGGCGATTTTTTTGCCTTTTATACCCACAAGCTGACCTAATTGCTCAATGTTCCGCCATTACTCATTTTTTCTTTATGCATTTTCTAATCAATAAGCTCCATCCTTCGTTATTCCCCTTCACCAACCAAAGTTATTAACAAAACCCCATAAAGGAAGCTCCCTTTTATTGTCTTCTTTCTAAACGGCTGTTTGGGGGTTTCGCATGATTAGTCACCACCAATGTTAAACCATCTGTCTCCACACCTTATCTTCGGCATCCTGTTTTATTGAAGGTACACCAATTCCCCCATTAGCGTCGTTTCATTCAACGTCGTTTCGTTATAAGATCGTCGAGAAACAAAGATTTAAATAGACGATAATATAAAATATTGTAGGTGGAATTGCGAATTAAATGATTTTTCTTAATCGACATAAGTTGGTCGCAAAATACCTACACTGCAATGAATTAAATTTCACTTTGTCAGGAATCTAACCAAGATGTTAATAGGGGAGTTGGTGTATTACTGAAGAAACTGTTTATTATAATCACGGATAATATTATCAAACGGTTATTGTTATCCAAATCAACGATTCCAAACACTTTATTTAAAATAAATTATCCGCCTATTATAATCAAATTTCCGGGTATTGTTATCATAATCTTCGGGTAAAAGGTAAAAGTGGCTATAGGCAGTTATTAATGTAAATGTATAACAATAGACGTAAATTGTTCGAATATGTATATCGTTTGCTTAATGTTATCTAGCTGGTTATTGTTATTTAAAAACCCTGTCACAATGTTATCACAATAAGCCGATTCATCTGTATTATTATTGTTTCAAACCAATGTTTAAAAGTTTCTTATCAATATTTATTAGTAAAGCAAATTATACAAATATGCTGTGATTTGGACCGTGTCAATATTGACAATAGATGTAGCAGTTTTGCCCCTACTGCTTGAGCAAGAGATTTATGGGAGAAGTGCTCACTCACCCACTCACTTCTCCGTTGTGGCATGCCAGTGATGAGATATTTTGTTAAGATATCCGGCGATGTGACAGATCACAGGGAGTATGTTTATGCCTTTCCCAAGGGCATTACTGTGAAGAGAACATAAAAACCGAAATTCGAACTTAGTTGTCGATTCCATTTTTCGTGCCGATGCCCTTCACTCCATCCTGAGTGTTTGGGAGCGACTGATTTTGATTACAATAACCTTTGATCACATTATTCGTGATTATAATAAACGGCTTCCCCCTCTCTCTCCCCCCTCTCTCTCTCCCTCTCTCTCTATATATATATATACGATAAAAGGAAAGACTATGTGGAGATTCGAAATTATTAAAAATAATTATTTATTTCCTGACATGATTCAGCCGTATTAAAAAACGGCTTTCTTCGGAAAAGAAGATTTTTGGTAAGCAACGACCACCTCTCGTTCTCCACCGAAATTTTTCTCTTCCGAAGAAAGCCGGTGTTTAATACTGCTGAAACATGTCAGGAAATAAATAATTATGTTTAATAAATTCGAGTCTCCTCATTGTCTTTCCTTTTATCGTAATGTCGGATAGTCCCTATACTATTGTACACTA
>VCCN01003439.1:3424896-3438843 GCA_006491835.1 Architeuthis dux | reverse complement strand
ATAAACATGCGCACAAACACACATAGACAAGCATTTTCACGCACAATTTCATGAAATCCCTAGGCTCACAATCAGTGATGCTGGCCATTACTACTGTAATGAGTTCAATCTTCACTGGGTGCCTCACTACAGTGGCCTTGGGCTAAACTTAGTAAATATCAAGTATATTCTGCTTTAGTATTTACAGTGTATATACAGCTTAGTTTGACACAAGGCCACAGAAGTACGTATGTCACTTAAAGGCCCCTGAGTCATTACATACACTTTTCTAACACGTTTACGAATGATTGGATGTTGCTTATGTGTGGCCGGTCTAATGCAAAGGTCCAATGTAAAGGTCTAATGCAAAGCACACATACAAGAATATTAGAAGACGTGTCTGCCATTGAGCTATGGTTGGCAGGTTAGTCTCGCTAACATTTGAAAATATGGGAGAAAATACTGGCCCAAACTAAATAATGGTTGACAATGCCTCGTCTAATATAAAGTAAAAAAAACAAAAAAACAAAACAAGACTGGTCTAGTTAGTCACTCAATAGAAACCGTCACGTGACCAACGTCTTATGGCAGCATAACGTGTTGGGGGTAATCAATTAAAAATAGGAGGTGGACAATGAATAAGTTACTTCTCTCGCTTTTTGTTGAATCACTAAAAAGTTCGAATTTAAAAAAAAACAAATGTAAATGCCGGGCACAAAATAGGGACGAATTTAGCATAAACTTGCATTGTAAACTGAAACCTTTCCCTTCCCCCACCACTAAATATTTTTAAAAAGAAAGTTTTTTTCTAGACCTAATAAGGAGTAAATGTTAAAAGCCCGACTTGAAAACTGAAGAAACCTGTTGACAGTTTTGGTTGACAGTTTCTAATAATATTACTACTACAAAAACAATTAGTGTACGTAAAACAGATAACAAATATGGACTAAGTAGACTAACTAGTGATGAAAAACAACTAAAAATAAAATGAAAGAAACTACTAGTCATAGATTAATAATGGTATTGTAATTTCTGTTTAGTCCTATCATTGTATCGTGGTATTTATGTCTCTATGAGTCTGTTTGGTGGTTGGGGTTGTTGTTTGGTGGTTGGGGTTCTTGTTTGGTGGTTGGGGTTCTTGTTTGGTGGTTGGGGTTCTTGTTTGGTTCCCTCTGGCGTCTGTAACAAAATGTAAAAGCCAGAATATTTTGACAACTTTTTCTATCATCTTAATTTTGTTTAATACTTCTAGGAATTGAGTAGAAATCGGATAATGAAGAATGTGGCAATATGATAAAATCTGCGGGTTGGTCTCCGTAGCTAAATCGGGAAATGCGTTGTCTCGGTCAGACATCAGCCCAAAGATACCAGTTCAAATCTTGTCAGAAACTCATTCTTCATTTCCAATCCATGCTGTTTGTTCAAAGATCGTAGAATGTAAAACCGACCTAAGCGCTTAAAAAAATACAATGAAATAATATAACAAATCAACTGAAATAAGATGAAAGAAAAACTAATAAAAAAAATGAATGATGAATAGGAGTAAATTTAGTGGTGGGGAGGTTCATTTTACAATTCCTCCCTAAGAAGTTATGTCTAGAAAAAACGCCTTTTTAAAAAAGTATTAATGTGTGTGTGTGGGGGGGGGGAGGGCATTTTACAATGCAAGATTATGCTAAATTCCTCCCTAAGTAGTTCGGGCAACTTAAGACTATTGTATCTACTACTACTAAGTGTAAACAAGCAATATGGTGCAAAGAAAATCGGATACGGAAGAATGTAGCTATATGACTAAATTTAAATTTCGTCTGCTATTAGACGTCCATGCCATAATCCGTAAGTTGCCGTCCATATCTGACAGGCTCCGAAGGTTACGAGGTGCGAGTTTAAATCTCGTCGAAGGCTACTTCTTTATTGTTGATCCGACTTGAACACTGCTATAAAAAGCAATGCAACAAGAATAAGATGAAAGAAAAACTAGTCAAAAGTTGATAATGACAATCCTTCATGAAAGAAATTCGGACAACTAGTTTTATATTCGTTTTTTTTAATCTCTCGATTTCCGATCCGGCCTGAACACTGCGATAAATAGCAACAAAAATAAGATGAAAGAAAAACTAAAAATAATAATGACAATGCTTCAGCTAAGAAATTCAAACAACTTAAGATAATAGTTCTATATTAAACCAATTTTAATCTCTCGATTTCAAAAATACGGTTTCCAGTGAAGAACTAAAGACAATCTAATGTTATCTATGATTCATCGCAAGATAAAAATAGCTTAAAAACTCGGACTGGGATGTCGTAAAAATAGAACTTCTATTTTAAGAACCAGTTCTGAATAATGACCTAAAGAAACAGAATTTTTCCAAAGAGCTGTGGTCAGTTTCCGGAAGACACAGAATGGCACGAGTTCAGTTTTCCACTATTACAACAAACTCATTATTAATTTTTCCTTTGGTTGTGTCATGCTATTTTGCGCATTTATATTTAAGGACCATCTTTAGCACTTTAAGGAAATCAGCCTTCTTGCCCGCATTCCCTTACTTATAGCTGATATGGACAATCACCGCATCTCCGATAAGTGAATTCCATTTCCTTAAACCTTTCCAACACATTGCCCTGAATGATCTTTGCTAAAAGAAAGACTAGTGCTGTAAGTATTTATCTCGACAGTTAAACAAATTTGATGTCCCCGTACTATAAAATAATTTAATTATGTATCATGTGGAAAATTCTTTGTAAAAAATACTGATATATAAACTTACTAAAATCTTTGTAATTTCTTTATTGTGTGAAATTTAGTAACAACGCAATTACCTCATTGATTCTATACCTCGCAACGTTGAATAGTTAAGCAGTAGTTATTATGGAATCTATAGTAAAATCAGTAATTAATAATGTTGTGTAATTAGGAATTAATAGTATGTACTGTATAATTAGGAATTAATAGTATTGTAAAATTAGGAATTAATAGTATTGTGTAATTAAGATTTAATAGTATTATATAATTAGGAAATAATAATTTTGTGTAATTAAGAATTAATAGTATTGTATAATTAGGAATTAATAGTTTTGTATAATTAGGAATTATTAGTATTATATAATTAGGAATTAATAGTATTGTGTGGTTAGTAATTAATAGTATTGTATTATTAGGAATTAATAGTATTACGAAATTAAGAATTAATAGTATTGTATAATTAGGAATTAATAGTTTTGTATAATTAGGAATTAATAGTATTGTGTGGTTAGTAATTAATAGTATTGTGTGATTAGTAATTAATAGTATTGTATAATTAGGAATTACTAGTATCGTATAATTAGGAATTACTAGTATTGTATAATGAGGAATTAATAGTATGGTGTGATTAGTAAATACTAGTATTGTATAATTACGAATTAATGTGTGGTTAAGAATTTGTAGTATTGTATTATTAGGAATTAATAGTATTGTGTGGCGTACACAATCTCACAGGTACCATCCGTCGTACTTCTTACCCCCATCGGCAGATTACTAAATATATCATTTTGATACGTTTTGCATCCATATAATATGATAATGCCCTAAATAAAATGACAAGCTACATATATCATGATACTGCCCTAAAACAAATGAACAAACTAAATATAGAATTATAGCTCGAGGGGGGTGGTGCTTGATCAGCACTGCTGGGGGACCATAGTAGAATGACTGTTTTGTTTTTAAATCCCCGAAACAGTTCCATGGAAAACAACTGATGATCCGTACAAGAAATCTTTACTTATATTACTATACGATCTAATTCTGTATGAAACGTAAATTCCTCTGAACATCTCTCATTAACAGTTGTTAGTGAATAATTGACTTACATGACAAATAATGAAATAAACGAATAAACAGAATTTAAAAAATAAAGTTTCTGTATGTAAGATCCTTAGTTAACATTTTCCGTAGTAACATCTTAAATGCTTTAAGACTGTAAGAAATATGAAACATTCTATAATAAAAGATAACAGTTTTCAGCAACATATTTAGTGTTTAAAAGTGCAAAGTTAGGAAGACTATATATATATATTTGAAACCCTTCCAACCTTAGAATGAACTTTTCCCACTACTTAAAACATCACACACTAATGGCTAAGCCGTGGTTGAAATAATTCTGGAATTGTCTAGTTGTTTTTGGTATAATTTTTTCATTATTTTAATTTTATTTCCTATCTTTATTTTTTACATTAATTTTAAATTTATTTTTTCACTCTTTAAGGATATCATCCAATCCGCCCATTTACACCTTGTTAGCTACTAATTGGTTGTTTATGTAATTATATTTTTATTTTTAATTTTTATTTTGTATTCTTAATTTCTTATTCTATTTTTCATTTGTACTTTTGAACTATGTGACCTCCATGGTTGTATAGCACCATAGCGGTAACGGAGTCAAAAGGCTACATGATTATATCGATGACGGATTTCTTGATTTCGGTACAAGTTTCGGCCATAATTAATGCGTTTTTCAATGAACGATCAAAGAATTCAAAGAGAAATCTATTACATTGTCTACGGGTACCTATATTTAGGTATAGTTATTTTTACTTTTAATTCTACTGCTTTCTACTTTTGTTCCAGTTTGGTCACTCGCTTATGGTTATGTTGTTACCCTATTCTAGCGTATTATATAGATATGTTTTATTATGCTTTGTTTGCATATTGCAATGAGAGGTTTTTCCGAAGACGACATCTGATGCATATTTCCGATCTTGAATTAAGCAGAATATTCTTGTCTTTAAATGTTAAAATTTGCAGCTTTTCTTCCAAGCACAGGTTACACCTGGAATTTAAGCTGTTACATGTATTCGCCTCTTTTACTAAGTTCCAAGTGACCATTGTTGTTTTTAGTTTTTCTTTCAACTGCTAGTAATAGATGGACAGCGCTGTGTCAGTTTTTCCACGCACGTTTTAAAGGATGCCATTTGGGTTGCTAGTCTAGCTTTAAATTCCGGTTTAGTTAATCCGAAATATACCCTTTCGTCTTTCGGGTTCTGTGATGTCGAAATTTTAGCCATATATACTACCTCTTTGGTTAGGCATCTTTTGTTCACGACGCAGTCACTGGAGTTTCTACAATTACATTTATTTTCGCTTTTTATGTTCTTCGTGTTATTTTGGAATTGTTTTATATGATTGTTGTGACTAGTTTTTATTTTATGTAATCTATTGTTGTTGGGGAAATGTTTTTTGATTATTTCTATAAACATTTTCCCTATATTAGTTCTAACTTCCGTTGAAAGAGGGAGTAAACCATATTGTTTTTCTACTTCTATTATTTTTCGTTTTCTTTTTATCCTTCTTTTCTACTTGTTCTTCGTTATACTGTAATTTGTAGTTTTTATGTCCGCTATTTTCTAGTGCTTTTTGGTATTCTGCCGTGTGCTTATTGAACATCTGTCAGAGAGGTTGCTTAGTAATCTTTTGTTTATGGAGTTTGGTATTTGTCTAATAATTGAGGGCGGGTGGTTGGCTCTAGTGTTTACATATAATGGTTTATTATTTGGCTTGGAATAGTTTTCATACGTATTATTTTGTTTACCGTTACATCTAGAAAATTAACAATTTTTATGTTGGCTTTTATTTCTATTTTTAGTCCTAACTGCTTTAATTTTCTAGTCATCTCTTTTTTAATTTTGTCTACTTTATGCCCGGTTCAGTTCCATAATACCAATTGTCCGTAATCTCTGTACAGCCCGATATCTGAAACTTCTATGTCGTGGCTATTGGTTCGGGTCTATAAGATATATAGCCCTACCAGATCAAAAATATGTGCACTGTCATAGGCGCCCATTGCTACATCGAAGACGGGGCTTTCTCTTTTCACCCATTGTTCAGTGTTATTGGATCAGATAGTTTTTCTGCTGTGCATGATTATATCGATGTCGGATTTCTTGATTTCGGTAAAGGTTTCGGTCTTAATTAATGCGTTTTTCAATGAAAGATCAAAGAATTCAAAGATAAATCTATAAGTGAAACCAGCAGTACCGCTTGTAATGAACCATTCAAATTGATTCCCATATATATATATATATATATATAGTAAATGTGAAAAAAGAAACCCGCGTCCACCCTGGAAGCAACCTTATACGCAAGTTCTGCTGTACCAACTGAACTTCGTTAGGCATGGTAGGCAGGAGTCTTTTACTCCTACACTTTGCTGGTCACTCTACTCCCACGTTCGTATTTAGGCACGAATATAATGTGGTTCTCTATGCCGACAGTATGAAATCAAATGATGGATCATTTTTATATACAACAGAATATGATAATTATAAAGACATTTATTAGTTGAGATCCTATATTTGCTCGGCGCCGGTGTAAACGACTGCTGAACGAACGGCCTAAATCGTAAATGTAAATATTTATTCACATTTACAATTTAGGCTGCTTGTTTAGCAGTCGTTTCATTTGTTGTTTTATTTTTCGTTTTCACTCATTTCGTGTTTCAAATGCTGATGTTCTAGGCAAGCACGCAGGCCCTCTCCACCTGGAAGATTGGCATAATACAATCTTCCCCATTTCCTCTCATCTGGCCTTATGCCATACTATGCAACATTTACTAAATATACTAAGAGGGATGGACTTGAAAAAGAATGGAGCCTAAGAACAACAAAAAAACGAAGAAAGCAAATGATTCAGTGAATGAAAGAAAAAGAAACAGGATGTAAGTAAATATGTAAGTAAAGATAGGACAGAGGAAGACGCTTCTTGTGATCACTTGGGGACTGGGTCGTTTAGATAACAATAATCGGCTGATAACATTAAGCGAAGGATGTATACAGAGGAGGCCGCTTATTGAGATCACTTGGGGACTGTGTTGCTTAGGTAACAGTAATCGGCTGATAACATTAAGCGAATGATGTATATAGAGGAGGCCGCTTATTGTGATCACTTGGGGACTGGGTCGTAACAATAATCGGCTGATAACATTAAGCGAAGGATGTATATAGAGGATGCCGCATATTGTGATCACTTGGGGACTGGGCCGCTTGGTAACAATAATCGGCTAATAACATTAAGCGATGGATGTATATAGAGGAGGCCGCTTATTGTGATCACTTGTTTTAGTGCAGTTGATAACACAGCAGGCTAGAAATCACCTGATCGCGAGTTCAAATTTCGATAGTGAAATGCTGATTTTATATGTCAGTTTACTCCCCTATTTTGGTGAGGATTGTTCTTGTTCTTGTTGCATAAGAAAGTAAAGTCAACTCTGACTTTGTCCTGGAGTTTGACAAAAATTCAACTTTATCAATCATTTCTTTGCAGAGAAGAAAGAAAGAGAGAGAGAAAGACAGACAGAGAGAGAAAGAAAGAGAAAGAGAGTAAGAAAGAAAGAAAAAGAGAGAGTATGTGTGGTGTGTGAAAGCATTAGTAAAAGAATAGGGATATTATATGTTTACTGTAAATGCATTTGCTAATGATTTTACTATAGAAATGCATTACCAATGAAGAAAAAGGGATTGTCAGCAGTCATGAATTAATGCAAGCATTACTGAAAGAATAGGGTTGACACCCCTATTTTTGGTGAGGATTGTTCTTGTCAATCCTGACTTTGTCTTGGAGTTTGACAAAACATTGAAGGGAGAAAGTTCAAGAAAAACGAGAAAAGGTCGAAAACGATTGAAGAAAGAAAAGGGTAAAAGGAAAGACCTGAGAGAGAGAGAGGGGGAGAGAGAGAGAGAGAGGGGGGTGTGGAAGAGAAAGAATGTAATGAAAAGAAACAACGACAAAGAAAGAAAGAGAGAAAAAGAAAGAAAAAAAGAAAAAGAAAGAAAAGAAAGAAAAAGAAAGGAAAAAACTGAAAAATAAGAATGTAATGAAAAAAGAAAAAGAAAAAGTAAAAAACGGAAAGAAAAAGAATTTGATGAAAAGAAACAACGAACAAGAAAGGGAGAAAAGGAAAGAAAGAAAGAAAAAGAAAGAAAATGAAAAAGAAAAGAAAAAGTGAAAAAAGTGAAGAAAGGAAAGAGAGAAATTCAAAAGGAAAGAAAGTAGCATGCATAAGAAAGGAAGGAAGGAAGGAAGGAAGGAAGGAAGGAAGGAAGGAAGGAGGAAAGACAGAAGCAAGGGCATACAAAAGTAAGAAAGAAAATTATAATAGAAGAATGTAATGGAAAGAACAAAAAAGAATAAAAAAAGGTGAAAAGCAAAGAAAAAAATGTAATGAAAAAAAGAAAAGAAAGAAAAAAGAGGGTTAAAAAAGAAAGAAGAGATTAATTGAAAAGAAGAGAATGAAAACAAAAGAAAAAGGATATAAAAATGAAAAGAAAAAACAGATGAAGAAAAAAGAAAAAGAAAGAAAGAAAATTGAAAAGTAAAGAATGTAATGAGAAGAAAAAAGGAAAAAAGAAAGAAAACAATAAATAAACAAATAAAGAAAGAAATAAAGAAAATTGAAAAAACAATGAAATGAAGGGAGAAAAGAGATAAGAAAAAGTGAAAAAGGAAAGAAAAATAATTTAAATGTGAAGAAACAACGAAAAAGAAAGAAAGACAGAAAAAGAAAGAAAGAAAAAGAAAAAGAGAAACAGAAAGAAAAAGAAAGAAAAAGAAAGAAAAAGAAAGGAAAAAAGCTGAAAAAATAAGAATGTAATGAAAAAAGAAAAGAAAAAGTAAAAAAAGGTAAGAAAAAGAATTAATGAAAAAAAACAACGACAAAGAAAGAAAGAGAGAAAAAGAAAGAAAGAAAAAGAAAGAAAGAAAAAGAAAGAAATAGAAAGGAAAACAACTGAAAAATAATTGAAAAATGAAAAGAAAAAACTAAAAATGAAAAAGATAGAAAGAAAGAAAGAAAGAAGGAAATAAAGAAAGAAAGAAAGAAAATTAAAAAATGTAATTAAAATAGAAAAAGTGAAAAAGGAAATAAAAATAATTTAAATGTAAAGAAACAACGAAAAAAAAGAAAGAAAGAAAAAGAAAGAAAAAGAAAGAAAGAAAAAGAAAAAGAAAGGAAAAAAGCTGAAAGAATAAGAATGTAATAAAAAAAGAAAAGAAAAAATGAAAAACGGAAAGAAAAAGAATTTAATTAAAAAAAACAACGAAAAAGAAAGAAAGAGAGAAAAAGAAAGTAGAAAGAAATAGAAAGAAAGAAAAAGAAAAAGAAAAAACTGAAAAAATAAGAATGTAATGAAAAAAGAAAAGAAAAAGTAAAAAAAGGTAAGAAAAAGAATTAATGAAAAAAAACGACAAAGAAAGAAAGAGAGAAAAAGAAAGAAAGAAAAAGAAAGAAAAAGAAAGAAAAAGAAAGGAAAACAACTGAAAAATAAGAATGTAATGAAAAAAGAAAAGAAAAGTGAAAAAAGGAAAGAAAAAGAATTTAATGAAAAGAAAAACTAAAAAGGAAAAAGATAGAAAGGAAGAAAGAAAGAGAGAAATAAAATTGAAAAAATGTAATTGAAATAGAAAAAAGATGAAAAGGAAAAGGAAAAGCAATAAATAAATAAAGAAAGAAAGACAGAAAGAAAGACAGAAAGAAAGAATGTTGAAAAGAAAGTAAGTAATAAGTCTCCCTAGAGACAGATTGCCTGTGGAATGCATGTTAAACTCATTTGCACCCTCTTTGGAGGTGATCGTTGTATATGGAAGTTCATGTCTGCTAGTTGGGTGCTTTGAGTTCGGCTATGAGGTTACAAAATAAACGCTGTTGGTGAGGCGACAATTTAGAATGATTGGCGAGCAGAGTGAATAGAAATCAGGAACATGAGCTTCGAGCTAGACTCTCACCTGCAACGCAATTCACCTAACAAAAACAAGACGTCAAAACAGGGACAGGATTTTTAGCAGTCAGTCCGCCTCACTCTACGGAAACATAATGAATTGTTTACCCGTCGTCTACATAATGAATCGCTTCCTTAAGTCTTCAATGCATCTCAGACTAACGAGATTTATGTTCTTAGTATGAAGTCATTTATCATTACGATCCGGACTGGATTGAAAACGAGGCTAAATTAGTTTATTTTAATTACCATATACTAACTGAAAAACCGCCCTACATACGGGATTTTCAACTAGTTCCTGGCTCCAATAAGAATTGAAAACTGTGTTTTCTTTAGGGGTACATTAACTCGATACCTCTGGCTACAAAGCTAAGGTTTCGGCTACTTAAAGGTCGCATACAAATAAACAGAATCAGACTGTTAGTATTATATAGATAGGTAGATGGAAATCAAATCATTATTATCGGGTTGAGCGCGATCGCTGACCCCACACAATTATTTTATTGTGAATTTTCAAAAACTAACTTGCTAAATATATGTATAGGGGTTCCATTAGTGCAAACAGAAAATTTCACTTGGATATGTTGTGTTGTTCCTGAGTCACGCTGTCGTACATAGATATTTGATGAATTATAGTAGGATGCCGGTATATGAGCCGGATATCAAAATTTTTTGTTAAACTATAGAAATATTACATTGCGTCCAATACGCTGGCATTATAACTAAGGAGCCGACTATCGAAGTGTCAGTGATAGTTCTCGAAATACCCTTGTAAAGCATTCGTCTTATAGTCTGGCAACTCTGTTTTTAGAGCAGAATTTCTAGAAGTTTAAAGTTCTAAAGAATTCATATTTTATATCGAATATTGGCCAGAGAATCGGTGCATAGTGGGGTAGCGGTAGCCGACACGGAAAACGGAATCAGCATAATGAGTTCGAGTCGGTTGAGGCTGCTTACGTTCACTTTGCGTTAAAGCCCTTGAGAAAGGCATGCATCCACTTATTTCTCAATCTATGGTTAAATAACAGCCAATCCCGCTTTTTCTGTTTGTTTTTGTTTTGCTTTGAAATTCACGAAAAAGGGATTGTCAGTGGTCAGGAATTGGAGCAAATTCTACAGAATAGGAATATTACATTTTTATTAATTGAGTTTAGAATAAGCAATTTTAAAAAAGTGTTAGTTTCTAGTATATCAGTGTTCGGAATTAGCTTGAGTACGGAACTCAAAACTCATAGTCTTACTTCATATAAGTGAGTGAGGGAAAATGAATCGCACCTAACTTACACCTGCAGTGTCAAATATCTTACCCTTCAATCTTTAGACTTACCCCTCAGTCGCCACACATGTTCGATAGACCCACATCGAATAAAATAAACAAAGTTGCAATAGAAACCTTCCCCCGAGGAAATGTGTAAAACCCCAAAAAGAGGGTTATCCATTCATATCGGCTGTCAAACGGTTCAACCGTCCATTAAGGACTGTTTTAGCCACCCGGTGTTGGAATGGATCTCCAACAGCTGTCCCTCATGAGATCGCCATTCGAAATGACACCGTTGGCATAAGACATTGGTCAATCTTTTTTACAACTCTTTGACCACTGTATAGTATATATCCAGACCGCAATACTTTGTTATTATTACGTTTTAAAAGTCGTGTCCCTTTCTTTTTCCTTTTGTAAAATGCAAGCGACAGAATTCGGTCAGTGTAAATAGTAAGGGGAAAAACAAATTCGACTTCGTCCTCCATAAATTAGGAAGGGATACTCTCGCTTGTTTATCGTGAAAACAATCGGGACAAAGCCTCATGAAAGAAATCCAGAAGGCGCTCTCTATTCCAGATGTACAACCCGTGTATGGTTAATTTTGTTAGAATACATACCACTAGACTGGTATAGACATTTACAAGACATCCCAAATTTTACGAGCAGTAAAGTGACAGCCAAGATGGAAGACTTCACGCTGGACCAACGATAACAAGTATCACTGCCCCAGCAATTGGAATCAGGGTTGCCAGATGTCTTTTGCGGCACAAGACCAAATTCGTATGGCCTTGGGACAAATTTAAGTTGCTTCAATACCAAAATAATCAAATAATTAAGTTAACCCATCATCAGACTAAGCTTGCAGGGAAAATGAAACACATATTTTAATCTATTGTTCGTGTATATTTATGTCGTATTATATAGTCCATGTGTAAGGGATTGTTATCTTTTGTAAATTTTCTCTCAGTACCAAATTCTTATTTTAGGAACCAAATAGCTTTGTGTGGTACCACATTTGTTCAATTGGTCTTGAAAAATATCAAATGGCAACCCTGCCTAGGACAATGTGTTCTGTAAAACGCTCTACCAGTTAGATACTTCTGAGCACTTTAATAGCTGCTATATTTCAATTCTTCAACTAGCATGTGTTCTACAAAACTGAACATAGTTAGTGAGCTCGTCTCACAGACCATTACTACTGTAGTGAATTCGATCCCAATGCTCGTTCTGTAGACAATTACAGACCTCCGCCGCTTTTCGAAAGTTCGCTTTAAGTCACTTTCATTTTACAAAAGACCTACATTAGTACACCTATCTCCCACTATCCGAAATGGCATAAAGCAAAGAAGCAATTACGTTTAATTTATATGGAAAGAAAGTTTGAGCGTCCCCAGACCACACAAATAACCTTCCTCTATGTCTGCCTATCTCGACGTGGAAGGCTTGAAATACAACAGTATGCATGTACATCCGGCGTATGCTTGATTTTACTAGAATACATACCACTAGACTGGTATAGACATTTACAAGACATCCCAAATTTTACGAGCAGTAAAATGACAGCCAAGATGGAAGACTTCACGCTGGACTAACGATAACAAGTATCACCTCCCCAGCAATTGGAAGGGCACAGGAGAGTGTCTACCAGTGACAGGGTTGCCAGATGAGCTTCCTCAAATTCGGACACGAGTGTTCCAAAAATCGGACAAAATTGGTCAACCCAGCTCCATATCGGTCAAAATGAACAGGAAAAAATTGATGGCTAAAATAGCTAATAGTGGCTAAAAGTAGCTGGACTATTATCACAATAATGAAAATAAATAGCTAAAAGTGGCTAGAACCGATATCCGCTAAGCTCGCCTGCCATAGTGAGTAAGTTAGTCTAGCAGACCATTACTACTGTAGTGAGTTCAATATTCACCTGATCCTCCACACTTGCGGCCTTGCACCAGACTAAGCTAAACATAGTAAACACCTAGTGCAATGATTGCAGGTGTTCTCTGCTATCCGAAATTAGAGTTCCCATAAAAACATTTCCTAAGACGAAATGGCGCCAAGTGAAGAAGCAATTACCATTAATTTATATGGGAAATACCTTTTTAACGTTCTATTCTCGCTGGGTACCTCATTAATGTGGTCTGTGCAAGACTAACTTAAGCTTATCTACAATATTGAATAGGAAAGAGAGTTTGTCTGACTAATGCATTCAGTCGACAGCAGCTCGATGCAAACAAGTGCGGAGTTCAACCCGATGTGGCTTCCGCTTCTCAACAGATCTAAACCCGACAAGACAAAGACACAGAAACAGCCAGGCTCTGCGTTATAAGGCTTACCCTTTTAAAAACAAAACTTCTGTTTACCCCATCACACTCGGATTTTACACCTGAAGAAGGCCGAAGGATGAATCGGCCGAAGCGTCGTGCTTACAGCACAAACAACAAGAAGGAGTTCAATCGTCTGAAGAACCATTTGAATAAGAAAGAGGATTATCAGTTTTTCCTTGTAAAGGATGGCAGCAATACATATTTACTCGAAATTTCCCCAGTTCTCATACAATTTAGAAGAAGAAAAGTAATTTGGATTTTCTCATACAGCTCAAAAGAACAAAATAGATTTCCTTGTTTCATTGAGGAACTTACGTTGCAGACTAAAGAAATCTCATACACCCCGAAGAGTAGACTGCAGAATTGACTCAGTGAACCCATGTTTGGTCTGGCCCAACATATCCGAAACAAAACAAACTTAATGTTGGGGAGTCTCAAGATCGCCAGCTTCAATCTTCTTCCTTTTAAATGAAAACAACAGATTCCTCTGCTCTCTTTGTGGTTGTATCAATAGTTCTCTCTACACTGATTATGAGAGACATCTTTATTAATTCTCAAAGGACATTTATAATAGCTTCTCCATATCTCTCGACCTAATTCTTGGCTTTGGCTTTATCTTACTCTCTCTCTCTC
>VCCN01003439.1:3412525-3424495 GCA_006491835.1 Architeuthis dux | reverse complement strand
TCTCATGGTAGGCAGGAGTCTTTTAATCCTACACTTTGCTTAAATACCTTAACCCAATGCAGGGTCTCTGGGCCACCACAGAGGGTTTCATCATGAGTATGTCAAGAGCGAGAGCACATCCTTCTTCACGGAGCACATCCTTCTTCAAGCTGGTTTGGAATTAGAAATGCCCGTCTCATATACTGGTTGACAACCATAGCTAGAGAGCCCAGTCTGTCCTACTATTATACCCATAGCTGGGGCAAAAGAGATGGATTCATGCCTTTCACTACCTCAGTCGATTCCATTCTCCGTGCTGTTAACCCTTCGGCCACTCGGCACCTCTTAGAAACTATTAAATATCCTCATAGACACACTTATTGACATCCTGCTAAGTCCCAACTGCGACTTTCTAACCCCGAGCGGATGTTACTGACCCATGCCTTTGTTTGGCCACAAGAATCAAAGTGAAAACTGCTGGTCGGCCCAAGATTTACGATAAGATTCACAGATTCAAAATTTACGATAAGACTGAATTTGACGTTAATGTGTCAGCATGGTCATCTGATTGAACATAAAACTTCTTGTAGAAGGCTAATTTTAATTCAAAATACATGATTCACCCTGAACAGAGAACATTTGGCTAAATTTCCTAGTAATAACATTATGCTTTAAATATTTAACAGTTAATCTGAACAATATCAATTTGAAAATATATCCTTTTAGGACTGCATTCGGCTGTTAGTGATGCTTCTATGTCTTAAAAAGGGAATTAGTAGTTACAGTGCTTCCAAGGATTTTAAGACCACCAATGAAAAAAATGAATTTTTGCAATAAATGCGTTAGATTGCATCAGACATTTTGTTGTACGTAATTATTGCGTCAGATTGTATCAGCCTTTTCTCTGGACCAGATTCATTTACTTTTTGTCTTTTGAATAGTCAATTTCGTGGATATAAGCGGTCATTTTGTAACTGATAAAATGGGAAAAAAAACCTTCACTCAGCCAGGTCCGGCGCGCCCAAATAGTTACATTACACAACGAAGTCTATTCAGAACGCGAAATTAGTGGAAAATATGATGTTAGTAAAATTGAAATTCATAATGAAATTGTCAGTTTAAAGATTCACAGGACTTATAGTAACAAGAAGAGAAGTGGTTGTCCTAGGAAGACCAGCATCAGAGATGATCATTTGATGAAAAAGGTACGGGCTGCTTTGTTGGCAAAGGGCACAAACGTGAGTAGATGACTGTTTCGCGCCGTTTAAGCAATGAATTTGGACTAAAATCATTTAAACCCGCTCGTAAACCAAAGTTGACGAAAGCCATGAAAAACAAGCGGTTAGCGTTTGCTAAAAGACATCAGCATTGGACCGCTGAAGATTGGAGTAAAGTGGTGTTCAGTTTGTTGTGCGAAAACGAAACGTGCGTAGATGCCCCACGAAAGCGACACGACGAACATTTCAACACAGAAACACCCACCGAGCCAAATGATTTGGGGTGCGATGACAGTCAACGGAACTGCTGGGCTATATTTTCTGCCTTCTGGCTCTACCATGTATGGTCAAAAGTACGTCGAACTCCTAAAGGACAAACTAGAAATCAATATGACCATTCATAAATGCAATATATTCATGCAAGACGGCGCACCGTGTCAAAGATCCAAGATTGTAACTGTCTTTCTCAACAAACAGAAAGTGAAAACCCTTGAATGGCCTGGAAACAGTCCTAACCTCAACTCGATTGAGAATTTGAGGACCATTGTGAAAGATAAGTGGCAGAAAGGCAGCCATAAAGTGCCGAATAGTTAGTTGTGGTGATTAAAAACGTATTGATGCATGAAATTATGGCAGAGTTTTGTCGAAGGCTAATTGGCAGTATGCTACACCGTGTACTGGCCGTCATCTAAAACAACGGAGGACATACCCAATGCTAAGAAATGCAATTATATGCGATTGTACGTATATCAGTATGTATGTCTTGTGTAATTTGTAAAATAAATACAATACTTAAGTGGTTATATGATGTTTAAAAGCGTTGATTTCATTACTTGAAAAACTGCGGGGTGGTCTTAAGCTTTTGGGAAGCGCTGTAGAATGCTTATTTATTAAATCACTGGTTTTAATCAACAATATTTTACGCATGTTTTTTGTAGTATATTCATGAGGTATGTCCGGAAAGTATCCAGGCATTTTGAATATCTCGAGAACCGGTTGCGCTGCCTGGATGTAGCGTGGAAACCAATCAGAGATATACTGCGCATATGCGAACAGACACTCTCCTGTGGGATTTACTCAGTCGGCAATGACGTCATTGAATGAGCCAGTGCATTGCGTGACCGTTTCATTCACAGGACAGTGTACCTGCTCATTCTTTTCGTCTCGTGTCGGCTTTTTGGCAGAATATCGCATCACTCAGGTGTCTCTGCACCCGTTTCAGTCCACATCTGGCTTCCTGCGATCTAGCTTCCCCCCAAAACTAAAGAGAGGAGAATTCAGACCATGGATGAGATTAAGAAGAACGCGACGAGACAGTTGATAGTGATCCTGGAAGAGGACTTTGCACGCTGTTTTCAAAAGTGGAAGATACACTGGGATAAATATGTAAGGTCCCAAGGAGAGTAATTTGAAGTAGACTAAGGCGCCATTGCCGTAGGTAGGCTATTTTTCGTTGATATTAAATGGCTGGATACTTTTGGGACAGACCATGTACAAATTCAGTCAGATTTACCGCTCCAACTGTGTTTACATTAGAGATTTTTCAACTTCTTCAATGGCCCAAACCAAATACAACCAAAATAAAGAAGAGAGACGCTAAAAGTACAGAGAAAATAATCTGTTTTTGCTACTTACACCAGGGTTCCTCAAACTTTTTCTCAATCGCGACCCCTTTTGATGCGACGAAATATTTCGCAATCCCTCACTCATTATTATAAAAGCAATAGGTACTCAGACTATATATTAGCCTTGAGTCGTAATCTAGCAGTAAGTAAAAACAGAGACAAATACAGATACAAAGTGTCAGAAATTGCAACGTATTTATAATCTATAAGTTCTATGATGTTTATTACGAAAAAAAAAAATTACTTAAACATAACAAAAACGAATTTTATTTAAAAAGAAAATAGTGTAAGCTATTTTACAAGAAGGAGTACATTTTTTAGATACAATTAAAAATAAAAACTCTTTGAATCTAATCATATACTTATTCTTTAGAAAACTTTTTTTGCGATCTACAATAATCTACTGGAGGCTGTGTTGCCAACTCAAAAAATATTTTCGCGCTAGTTTGACTGCCAAAAAGCGCTAAAAAAGCGCTAATTTTTTTTAAATAGCCAGAAATGGTCAAAAACCAACAAAAAGACGCTAAGAATTGTGAAAAATAGCCAGAAAATAGCCAAAAACGATCAAAATGTTTTTAGGCGAAAACGCGCCAAATTAGCGCTTTTTGCACTGCCAAAACAAGAAGCGTTAAATCTAGCGCGAAACGCGCTAAATTGGCAACACTGACCGGAGGGGTCTCGACCCCTACTTTGAGAAGCTTACACAGCCTAAAGGATTGTCAATGGAAATTCAGCGTTTCCGAATTTTCCGTCAGGCTCGGCCAACATCCTTCGTTATGAGGTTTTTCTTGCCTTTTGTCCGATGATTTCTTTCCTCTTCCATGTCTTCCGTGGCTCCATTCTAAGAGGCCGGCGTCTGGAGAAATGAAGTCAATGGCCTCAGTGTGAGATCATTCACTCGATAGCAGCACGCTCCCCGGAAATGGCGTTTAATGACCGGCATACTTGTAACTGAAGTCACCTGTCCAGACTTTATGTTCACGTCGCAAAGAAAACAAAACAAAATAAGCCAATAGGAAAACAGGGGGGGTACGGAGAATGGCGAGCCGAGTTCAAACTCCGGCTGTGACAGTTTGTATTCACTTTGCACTAATGCCCTTGGGAAAGGCATGAATCCCCCTCCCCTAGCTATGGGTAAAATAGTGAAATGAGTGACGCCACCTTGGGAACTTGTCGCCTCTCCGAGTAAGTAGTATGCGATATGTGGAGCCCGAGCAAGGACGGGTGAGGCCGTAGCCAGCGTAAGGGCACTACTTACTTTTATAGGTAAACAAAAAGGGGCGGAATGGCATCTTCTGATGGAGGTCAGTTACGTTTTTTTGAAAGCCAATTTCAATTCTAATATCCATTTTAATTAGAATTCAAGAATTTTACAAGTACGAAGTGTGTCCGGAAAGTATCCAGCCATTTATTATTAACGAAAAAAAAAATAGCCCACTTATCCATCGCCCCATTCACTTTTCAAAAGTCTGCACAGCCTCCTTTCGTCATCAGCTGTCTCGTTATATTCTCCTTAATTTCATCCACGATCGGAAATCTCTTTGGGAAAAGCCAGAAGTTTCAGGTAGCCAAATATTGACTGTATGGGTCGTACAGACCCGGGGGGGGGGTGTGTGTTTGTTGCGATGTTTTGCCAAAGAAACCCTGAATGAGACGTGAATAATGGGTCGGCTCGGCCATTGTGAATGCGGTGTCACACAGTACACAGGCTCACTCAATGGCGTCCCATGTCCGATTGAGTAACCCCATGGTAGAGTGTCTGCTTATGCATGCGCAGTAAGATCCCTTCTGATCGGTTGCCACGTTACATTAAGGCCACACAACCACTTCTCGAGGTAATCAAAATGGCTTGATACGTTACGGATAGACGTAGTATTTTGTTATAACATGTTTAGCTAATGTATTAAAATGAATTCCTAGTAGCTATGGATGATTGTCTTCTGTCTTCAGTTTATGTGGAAGCCACAATAGTCACAGATTCTTTTCTCCTATGAATGACTTTGAAGACTCATGGAATCAACCGGCTGATTACAGGGAAGAGATGAAAGAGAAGACATAAACAACAATGCAACGAATGTATTACAGAATAGGAAACCAATGAAAATTAAATTGACAAACAGGTAAAAGAATAGAGAACAAACGAATACGTAAGGGACATTTTTGCAAGGCGAAGCGTAGTAGATTATTATAGATTTGGAAAAGTGTATCTGACCATAAATTTCTTTTTTGCTGAGTCACTTCCGAATACCCACGATCTCCGTAAAGCCTACTTCTTGCACCCTGACAAAGAATACACGAATGGAGCTGTCTAAGAAAAGGAAAGAAAGATAATGCAACTGCAATTTACGAAGGGCTTTTGGTGTGTCTGTAGGAAGCCAAAGCTCTCGTATGTTCCTAACAGAACAGATAGACAGATCTCCTCGAAGAAAATGATGTTCCTGGTAGTGGAGGTTTCAGATGAGAATTTTCCGATTTGAGTCACAGTTATGGAAAACATCCCTAAACTTCGGGCAAGATCATGTTCATCAGTTCTTATCGAATTTCAAAAAAAATTTTAAAACATTTTTGTCTGAATGTTTTGGTCCTTTTCGTTAGTCCGCACCAAAAGCTATGTCCATAATTTTAAAGTACAAGAGCCTGAAAGAAAGAAAAAAAGATTAAATTTCATTTTCTTTTTCTCGCATGTTAGACCCCAACACAAAAACAAAACCATAACTCTCATCCCTAAGCCTAGGGAAGGGGACTAACAAAATGAACTTATCATATCAATTTCCACTGGTTATGAAAATTTTGATCTCGTGGGAACTAACGAAAAAGCTCTAAAATGTTTTGCACTATATTGCTAATTTTACTTATTTCAAACTTTTGACAGCATTAGCCTCTTCTCAGCGGAAAGCAGCAAAAATCTGACAACTTGGCTGATCTAGAACAAACTAAAAGGATATACAAGACTGACCATTCGGGAGAAAGGTTGAAATGTTTGAGTTCTCCAAGATGAAATTACTGTTAAAATATGACCCCAAACTGACACCACGAATTGAGTTTTTAGTCGGAGAAAAAAAAATGCAACTTAATCTTTTTTTATATTTTTAAGCTTCCGTACTTTAAAATGATGGACGTTAGCTTTTGGTGGACACTAACGAAAAAGCCCCAATATAGTTAAAAGAAATGGTTTGCCCAAGTTCTCACTCAACCATTCTCTTCTCCGTCAACCATCGTGGTATGATCACTGGCATACCACGATATTTTGTCAAGATATATAGCAAAGTGGTCGAGCGAGAGAGAAGTTGTTTCATGCCTTTTCCAAAGGTCTTTAGATGAAGTGAACGTGAGCGGCCTTAGCTGAAATTCGAACTTAGTTCGCCGATTCTATTTTTTGTGCTGGTAACAGTTACGTCACACCCAGGGGCGGCCCAGAGCGCCAAGTGCTAGGGGACGCCTGTCGTGTATTTGATACAGTAGGCCTTTCCAAATACAAATGGAAAATGGGAAAATGAATTAATTAAACAATAAAAACATTCAAAATAATAAAATTCCTTGTTTTGAAGTGGTGCAGTGTCGGAACTATAACTAAGTATTGTAATACATTTTTCTCCCTATATATTTATTTTTCTTAGTCTTGAACTAATATATATTAATAATTGAGCCTTTTGTTTGTTTGTCTGTCCGTGCCTCTTTCACGCTAAAACTACAAGACCTATCGACCTAATATTCGGCATGTCGACTCGCAAGAGGTCAAATTGTGGCATAGGCTATGTGAGATTGACATCGGGGGTCATTTCTGCGTCCCTAAACATTCGAAACAAATAATCTTTATGTCAGAATTTTCTCCAACCATTATGCTTATGATCTCTTACAAAAAAATAATGTTTATATATGTTTTGTGCGTTTTCCGGCATACATTGACAAACATTAAGTGTCAATAAAATAGGAGAGTAATTGTAGTAAAAGTACTAATTATATTTCACTTTGAAAGCCTTTCACCTCTCCCCTTCCCTTTTCTAAACGTAACAAGCAGGCTAAATAAGAATCATGTCATTGTGTTTTTTAAAATAAAGTTGAAAGTTATTACAGGTAGACCCCGACTTACGATTGTTCAACTTACGATATTTCGAAGTTTAAATTGCAAATAAAACTATATAAACAGCTGTAATCTATTTCATGCTACAAGGAAATCTACAACGCATTCGAGTTACGATTTTTCTACTTACAAACTCATTTTCGGTCCGTATGTCGGATTTTATTTTTTAGATCAAGTATTTATTAACCATTATTATTAATATTTGACTACAACTTACCATCATCTTAATCTTTTAGTTGTTTTTTAATGATTCGTTTTACCAGTAAAAGTCGAAAACCGTGTTTTTGTGCTATCAATCAATGGGACCTCCTTTACCTTTTGAAAGGTGTCAGTTTTGTAAAAAAAAGTTTTATTTTTGTTTTAGGGGAGATCTGTTTACGATGTAACTATAATGCTGACCTTGTCCCTCAATTTCCGTCCGTAGTACGATCGTCCCAAATCATTTTTCAAAAACATGAAATTTCATCTGAACATAATTAAAAATGAAAAAATGTCTTCACAGTGGAAGTAACCGAAATACATCAAAGCCATAGTTGCATACGACGGACGGAAAGTAAGGTTCCAGTTCAGCATTTATATTATAAATAGAAACAAAATTTCTTCCAAAAATGACAATTTCCCAAAGTTAATTTCTGTATCTTCAATCAATAATGATTGAAGATACAGAAATCTTTTTCTGAAATCAAATTTGTTTACAGTTTTCGGCTTTTCACTGGTAAAATGAATCTTGTTTTTTTCTTCACAACTTAATCCTGACCATCAATCTACGACAGTGAGTAATCAACGCGGATCAGATGTAAAGAATAAAGTGTTGGTGTAAACCATCTCTTTCCCATATGTAAGAAGAAATATATTGAAGAACATATTTCCTACTGTGTTGTGAAATTTGAGATTATTTTCACCGGGCAACGCCGGGTATCCCAACTAGTAAGTAAATAAAATAATACTATACTTTAAAGGGCGCCGAAGTTCTGCTTGCCCGGGTCACAAGGAACCCGATGACCGGCCCTATCCACGTACGCATAAACACATATTTGTGTGTGTGTATATATATATATGTGTGTGTGGGTGTGTGTGTGTGCGTGTGCGCGCGTGCATTTGGTTTTGTATGTCTTTAAGTGGAATAACACAAATACCTTTGTCTTAGTTGTCCTTACAAGCATCATGAGTATATTTCACTTGACGCATTTTCTGCTGAAGCCTCTTTTGTTGTTGTCGCATGATATTGTAAAATGAAATTTATTTTGGTTAAAATCATGGCGCCAATTGAGAAGAAATCTGTTCAGATTTTGCACATAACAAGAAAACATACATCATACGTAGAAACAAACTAATTAAAACAAGCCTGGCGCCAGTCCTACTCTTATTCCGACTGAAGATGATTGCTACAACATTTCTTTTGTATATATAATAAATAAGTAAATTATAAAAAAATATATTTTTTTGTATAAATGTATTTATTTATCAGACCTTGTGGATTTGTAACATAAATGTTCGTAGATATGTATAACTTGTCAGTTTGGCTCAGTCGATAAAAGAGCAGAGGGAAATGTTAATTTTTAAAATGTATTTATTTATTAGAATGAGATAAGCTTTTGCGTATTTTCTAAGATAAATTTTCGTAGACATGTAAGACTTGTCAGTTTGTCTCAGTCGGTAAGAGAGATGCCTATCTATCATTTGGTCGTGGTTTCAAATCACAGTAGGGAAATGTTAATTTTACATATCGTTCTGGTTTAATGTGACGGGACAAACAAACAGTGGAGAGGTTACTCCCCTAAACTAGGTGAGGGTTGTTGTTGTTGTTACGGGTTAAAAACAAAGTCACCTCAGAGTCTACGGCTTAGACTGGAGTTTGACAATATAAACTGTTAAGACATGTTACGATCATAAAGGCTCATTTGCCTTGTTTTCAGATTAGAAGTTCTCATTTACTCCATTAGTGTATGTTAACGAGCCAAGTGCGCTTTCTATTCAGGTCTTTTGTCGTCATTAGGGTTTGTGATTGTATTCTAAAATACTTTTTCATCGCAACCAGGGTTGCCATTTGGTATTTTACAAGACCAAATTTGAGCAAATTTGGTACTGAACAAAGCCATTTGGTTGCGAAAATAGAGATTTGGTACCGAAGGAAAATTTACAAAAATAACAATCCTGTATACACGAACGATATGATACGACATAAATATACATGAACAATAGATGAAAAAATATGTATTTTAATCCATTTTTCCTGCAAGCTTGATGATGGATGTTGAATTATTTGATTATTTTGGTACTGAAGCTACTTAATTTGGTCCCAAGAGCACACACATTCGGTCTTGTACGACAGAAGTCATCTGGCAACGTTGATCGCAACCAGGAGCAGTAGTAAAAGAAAAAGTCATATATATTCGTACAGATATCATTTCGTAAAAACAAGACGTCGGTTAAAAGGAGCGAGTATTTTTATGTGAACGAGAAGCGTGTCGATATTTAACCACACACATATTTAGTGGTCTGGCACGAGAGAAGAGTCTAACAACAAGATCATGATAACGAACGAATTATTTCGAAAAAGAGAGCGTGAATAATAGCCTGAAACATGATAGAATTGGATGAATGAGGGAAAGTGACAAATGTTAGCAGAAAAATGACCGGTGGCAAAATTCCATCAACTGACAAAATAGCTGGAGTCATTTTTGTCATTCCCCACTACACTAAACAATCCTAGCTATTGCAGAACACCATATTTTTGTTTGCTTAACAAATGTAAATTAAAAAAAGTTAACATTTCGGCAATTCAGCTTTAATTATCTTATGGAGATAATAACCTAGGGTTAGGGTTAGGGGTTAGAGTCAATCGGTCCGTGATAGTAAAGGTAAATTTGTGCTTTTAACTACTTTTTTTGTTTATTCACATTTAGCAAACGAAGATACTGTGAACTGTAATAGCTATAATTATTTAGTGTGGTAGGAATTAGCTAAAAAGCCCCAATGGCTGGTTCCCATGGTCCATTCCTAAAACCGATAAACCATTTTGTTTGCTCAATTATAATCATTTAACTATTGCAAAGGCATATTGCAATATGAATGCTAGAATTCGAACTAGATCCGCCTGGTTTAAAACAAAGGCTTACACAAAACAAACACTTTATTCTTTTGTCAAAACTGTAAACAACCTGAACGATTTTTTTTCTTTTGTTTGTTTACATTTAAGTTTCTTTGCACAAGGATGTAGATTTTAGAAGTATTATTTTTGTAACTTCTTACTGAATTTGGAAGTTGACATTTTACCGTAGAATAATTATTGCGGTAAAAGGGGAAAAGCCTAATGGTTTCACCATCCATTCTTTCCTCGTAATTTTACTGAGTCAGGTTGTTTTCTCGATGGCATCATAACAGCTGGTATTTGTTTAAAGTAAAACTTACACGTCAGGTGCGCTGACAGAGCATATTTACCTTCTTGGAGATATCGTTAAAAGCAAATCATCCATCCGCTTGTACCACAAGGGTGTCGCGGGGTTATTTAACGTAAGCATTTATTATAATCCACTTCCGGCTTGTTAGACCCGTCGAAACTTCACCAGAGCCCCGTTAACTGTACCTTTGGGAACACGTTGTGTTTCCAGTCTCCCACGACGCTGGACGAGGAGTTTGACTTTCCCGGTTAGCTATTTTACCATCTGGGTGGGTGGGGGGGTGATCGATTCGTGACTTTTCCCAAGGGCATTAGTATGTGTGTGTATGTGGGGGGGGGTATCGATTCATGTCTTTCTCGAGGGCATTAGTGCGAAGTGAACGCAGATTGTCTCAGCAGAAATGTGAACTCGGTTAGCCGATTCCATTTTCCGTGCTGCCAACCGCTTGGCCACCCTCACCGCTCGGTGATATCAATTGCATAAATAACACATTTGGAAACCCTTTCATCTCAATCCACGTTCATGCCTTTTTACGTCGGTGGCGAACACTTAGGGAATTGGAGAAGATGGAGTTGCAGAATAACTACACACTTTTGCTCGTTTAGTCTCGAAGCTTCTGTGACCGTCGTGGTTAAGGCGACGTCCCAAAAATTGTGGGATGCGGGTTCAAGTTTTGTCGGAGACTACATCTGTATTCTCCGATTTCACTCTGTTTGTTCTAGCGGCCAAGACGTGTATTGACTCAGAGTGTTGTGATAGAAAGCAACGTTAAGATGGTGTAAGACTTGTAATAAAATAATAATGCAGGCGTTAATATGTAATTAACTCGAATGTATGGGGAAATTCTTTAAGATTTCGATGTTTATTCAAATCTTTTTCATTCTCTGAAGATGATGTAAATAAATGTTGAAATATCAACGCAATCTACATTCTTTTTTGATATTATAACATTGATACAAATAGTTCAGGTGCGAGTGGTGTAACGGGCAACGGCGCGGACAATGGAATCATTCTAGTTCACGTTCACTTCGCACTAATGCCTTTGGGGAAAGGCATGAAACCATCTCTTCTTCCCAAGCTATGGGTAAAATAGTAGACTGGGTTAACCCTAGGAAGGCAATCAGTCTAGGAGAAGGACAACTCTGAATTCAAAATCATGTTCACCTGAAAATAGTAGTAAGCCTTGGCAGGTAACCAGTCTAGGAGAAAGACAACTCTGAATAAAAACCATGTTCACCAGAAAATAGTGGCAACGTGTGATCTCAATTAGCCACCACCTTCCCCAAAACCAACATGACCATACAATCGTCATAGGAGAAGTTGGGAAAGGCATTTGTCCAGCAATGGTCATGAAGTGGCTGACGCTGCTGATATACACATAAGTAATAAATGAGTTGATAAATTTAATTTATATAATTTCATCATCCACCCGTTAAAATGGTTTAAGCGAGACGCGTTATAGACATCTCAAGAACTTTTGCGGTAGAGGGCTTTACTTACGACCTATATACTGTCATCATCATCAGCGTTTTAACGTCCATCCTTGGACATAGACCTTCCCTAAGATTCACCAGACCTCTCCATCGTGGGCATCGCGGTGCCGATATTTTCTGAATCTGTCTAAATCACGCCATTTTATTTTTTGCCGGACACAATTTCGCATATAA
>VCCN01003439.1:3341200-3358355 GCA_006491835.1 Architeuthis dux | reverse complement strand
GGGGGGGTATTTCAAACGGGCATTAAGAAGAATATTGACAAGGAATCATATTGTGAAAACAGTGTAACAACATTTTATATAATAAATTACACGAACGGATTGGTGAGTACATAATGAGCTGGATTGTAAGCTTCATTTAATAGCAAAGGAAACTGTAAAAGATTAGATTCGGGAGCGGCGCTGGAACGGCCGTCCTGGAACGGCCGTGATGAAATGGCCGTGCTGGAACGGCCGTGCTGAACCCGTCATATCGCTGGAACGGCGTCGCTTTAACGGCGTCGCTGGACTGGCAGCGCTGGTGTGGTCCTTCCCCGTGACCGAGCGAGTGGATCAGCTAATGTGCATCAAAGGTTTGTTGTCAGAACATCGCATCACCCAGGGCTGTCAGCCCCCATAGTCAAGATTTGGCTTCCTGCGACTTCTAGCTTTTCCCAAAGCTAAAATCACCGTTAAAAGAGAGGATATCTCAAACCGTGGACGAGATTAGGAAGAACGCGTCGAGGCAGCTTTGAAAGTGGAATGGACGCTGGGATAAGTGTTTGAGGCCCCAAGGGGAATACTTTGAAGTGGACTAAGGTGTCATTGTCCTAGGTAGGCTTTTTTTTCGTTATTATTAAATGAATGGATACTTTCTTGACAGACTTCATATATGTACACACAGAAAGCACCTGTTATTGTAAACAAGCTAGTTTCACAGAGCTTTGCAAGCATAGTGAGTTCAATTCACACCGAGTGCCCTACTCTTGTATTTCTGTCCCAGGCTTATCTATGCTTACTAAATATCTATTGAGCGCATCGTTGTGGGGTAATTGTTAGCAAGCATGTCTCTCTAGCGGGGTTACCATTCGGTATTTTCCAAGGGCGAATTTGGTACTAAACAAAGCTAATTGGTTCCGAAAATAAAGATTTGGTACTGAAAAATGTGTTACAAAGGATAACAATCTCTTACACACGAATAATTTGATACAACATACATATACATGATCAATATATAAGAAATATGTATTTTAATCCAAATATGTATTTTAATCCATTTTTCCTGCAAGCTTAGTCTAATCATTGATTTTAAGTAGTTTGATTATTTTGGTACTAATGCTACTTAATTTAGTCTCAACAATTGGTCTTGTGCGGCAAAATACACCTGGCATCCCTGCTCGCTAGATTATTCGTTAGTGCAATGAGTTCGATTCTTAGTGGGTGTCCCACTTTTGTGGTCCCGTGTAAGCCTTCAACACTACTAAGTCACGCAATGTATGTGATTTTGATACTGACATGAACTACACTAAGCTCGGTGCAGGTAAATGACCATGTAAGGGGGTTACGCGAACCCTCTTCAGGAGCTCTACCAGTTTGGCCGTTTTATGGTCAACTCCCGTGGAGATCCCCTTGAGTGTTATCTTCATTGTAACCCTCAGCCCACCTCCTATTGGCTTGTAAACATCGGTCACTTTTGATATGAAGTGTGCCTGGTGTGACTCCGTCCATTTCCAAGACAGTGCTACCATGCACTCATTGACACCGATAGAAATTGGGGACTTGACCGATTTATGTCCGCAGCAAGGACCAATCCTCTAAACTATATATATATATATAAATATGTGTGTGTATGTGTGTGTATGTGTGTGTGTGTGTGTGCGTGTGTGTGCGTGTGTGTGTGTGAAGAGAAAGTAAGATTTGTACCAAAGCAAGCTTTTTTTAAAAAAAAACATACACTTACACACACAAATACGTCTATGTACCACAAAACACATGCAAAGAGAAAGAGAAAGAGTGCGATAGGGGGAGATGAACCGACTGGGGTAAAAAAGATACTAACAGACTTATATATATATATGAGTGGGCGCCCATGATAACTGCCAAACGAGCCATTTTTACGAAGTTGAGAAAATCACGATCAAAGTTTGACGAACTTTCGCTCACGATATTTTCGTTATTTTTAGAGCCACAATACTCATAACTTAAATATCTACGATGTATAAAGTGAGAATTTTCTTTTTTTTCTACGAACAAAAACAAACAAAAGCTCCAACGTTTTGCTTATTCACACTTTAAGTATTTTTTTGAGCATTGTTATGCATATAAAAATCAAAAGCTTTGCATCAAAGCTTCGAAACAAGGCTAAAAATTCACCAGAGTTGTAACAAAAACAAAATCAGTGATTATGTTCAAATAACAAACGCTGAGTTACTCAAATAACCTTTTCTTTTTTCAAATTCATAGGAAAAAAAGAAAAACCATCACCAAAACAAGCAATGAAAAGATTCCCACTCACCATCCCCAAGCGACTATAAAACCTATTTCTAGTGTGATAACTGACTCGATTTTGATGATGGGGGAAGGATTGAAATAGTGTTATCCAACATAAAAGTATTTTCGCAAAAAGTGGCTCGTTATATACACAGTTGTGGGAACTATTTCGTTGTAGGTTGTGGGTTGTTATTTGAACATAATCACTGATTTTGTATCGTACGATAATTAATTATTATATATAAGTTAATTAATGTTTGTTTCTAGTGTGATAACTGACTCGATTCTGATCGCAAATGTGAGAGCGATAGAGAGGTAGTGTAGAAGGGCAAGAGAGATGATACATACAGAGTGTCCCATATGTAACGCCCAATTTGTCTCAAAATTAACGCCAAGTCTATCTAAGGGAAGCAACTATTTAATCATTGCTTTTAATAGGAATTTTATAATAGTAATTTAATAGTTGCTTCCCTCAGAACTGGCATTAATTTTGGGACAAATCGGGAGTTACTTCTGTGAAACCCTATATATAGCAAAATAAGATAGATAGATACGACGAGAAACAACTCTCAATCATTAGTGAAGATTAGTCAGAAAAAGATTATTCAGAAAAATTTAAATCCATGTTTTATTTTCGTTATGTTGACAGACATTGATCTCTAAAAATAATTTAAAATTTGATCCGTTTTACCGAGTGACGTATTTCCGGTGACAGGGCAAAGTGAAAAGTGTCAGAAAATAGTATTTTCTTCCAATTATCTTGACTCCATTGAAAATGATATTGAAAATAAAACAAGTAGACCCGTGTCGTATCGCTTAGCTTTCTAATAGCAAAATACGTCAAACAAATGATGCCTTCAAAAAGTTACATGAAAACCAATCGTTCGAGCTGGTAAAAGTTGTAATCAAGACGATCAGAAATACTAAACTTTTTTTTTACGTCAATGCAATTTGCAGACTAATTTTAGTTCTCTATAAATAGGAAAGAAACTTGAAACGCTTATCTCCATTTCAGTTTCTATTTTGGGACTAATTTTGATGTATGTTCCAGTGTATAAACAGTGGGTGGGAAATTGATAGATTTTAAGGTTCCTTCTTGGGGTATGAATATCAAGTTGAAATACCTTAAATTTTAAAGACGGCCTTCGCGAAATTTATTCAACTCAAACAACAAGTCTGTAAAGCGGTAAAAGCAGTTTCAGTTGCAAGTAGGTTTTACGGGATGGGGTTGCTAGCCCCATGCCAAAGATGGACTACTTTCCATGGCTAAAGAGCTCCAACTGTCATGCTATTTATCCATATCTGGGAATGGAAATAGATTCATGCCTTTCCCTATGACATTAGTGCAAAATGAACGTAAGCAATCTCGGCCGAAAATCGAACTCTGTTCGCCGATTCCGTTTTCAAAGCCCGAAACCGCTACGCGACACCGTACCTCCATAATACAGATTAGTTCTTATTAAATATTAGAGTGTTCGGAAAGTAATTGCGTATTTTCGTGTTCGGAAAGTATTTACAAAAAGGAGATTAAAACAAATGCCAGTGAAGTTTAATTAGATACTATTTATCAATAATGTAATCACCATCATTATCAATGACAGCAGCCCAACGGGAAGTCAAATTTTCGATCCCCCGCCGAGAAAATGCCGGATAGAAGAGATGATGAACTAAATCCAGACGTCGTTTCGTATCATTTAACCCTGGTCTTGCTTTAGTTGGTTGGTTTATAATTTATAGCAGTGAAATACGTAATTACTTTCCGAACAGGAAAATACGTAATTACTTTCCAAACCCCTATTACATGTGATTTTCGGGTTGCTAACCAAGAATCAGTTAAAGAAGTTCTTTTCTGGGGATGCGGGATGCGGGAGTGAAAGAAATCTGCGCTGATTCTGAGCATAAGACAGAAGGGTTACGGAAAATTCAAAATGGGTTAAGATTCGTTTTAATGTAACTATTACTGTTAAGATCTTATTGAGTCGGATATACGATCAAAAATAGAAAACCATTTTTCTGCAAATGTAAACAAGTTTTCAAATCCGGTTATCTCCAGTTTTATATTGTCTATAGAAATAATTTTTAGTTGATAATTTTCTAAAGTCTTTCTTTTATTATTAACACAAAGATTATTACGATTGGTGATGAATTTTCCGTAACTGACGGCTAGGAATTGTTAGGTGGTGAACCCGAATTGTATACGGTGGTGAATTGTATACGGTGGTGAATTGTTAGGTGGTGACTTGTTATGTAGTGAACTCGCCGGATACCAAGAGAGATACCATCGTTCTATCGGTTCTGCTTTAATAACAGTTAGTAACCACTTTCGAACCTTTTCGTGTTAAATGCATTAGAAGTGATCGGGTATCAACATAACACCTTTTATGGCCATCAGAGTGACAAAACAGTTTTCTTCTATTTGTATATACTTTTTAAATATTTTCGGTAATCAGTTACCTGCTTAAATTAACTCCACGGCCGTTAGTTATACTACAATACATGAGGGAGGACCAATAAGTCCGTAGCCTGACACATAGTTATTGGTCAAATTTTCACAGCATACTTTTCGATCTATGTGATTAATATTCCCCACTGGATTAAATACATTGACCAGAAGGGAGATTATGCTGAAAAATAAATATTCTTTGTGTAAAATAAATGCTTTATATCATTAGGCTGAGGACTTATTGATGTACCTGCGTTTAATCATATCTTAGAAGAGCAGTTCAATTGCAAAAGACCAACATTTTAATATCGTTTATTTTCTCATTACGCTTACCTTTGTAATATACTTCAAAGTGTTATTGGTATTTAATGAAATTGTCCAAGTCCAAGTGAGAGTGGGACAATATGTTGCGCTAATCTTTCATGTGAGAAGAGTTGGCTCGCTTAAATCCTGACTTCTACCTACGATCGAACACCAACTACTGGTGCCATTCAGAAATACACAACTATCTTTGCTAATAAACGAGCCATTTTTATATCAAGTATATAGCAAGATGACTAAACTGAACGATTAAAGATAATAGGTATGAACAAAATGAACAAAAATGAAAATAAATTTCAAGCGTGTAAGCGACATCTGATTTTTAAAAAATGTATGGTAGACAAAAAAACATATATTTGAGTGGAAAAAATAAACAAGATTAAAATGCATGACAGCTGCGCCGTGCCAAAAAAGGCATGTTGTAGTCTACATTTTATTCTGTTTTTTGTTTATGTAAATTGACCGCTATTTCAAATTATGGGAGCTGCTCCCATAATTTGAAATATCGGTCAATTTACATAAACAAAGAACAGCATAAAATATATTAAAAATACAGCCGGTAAATATTTTTTCATCATTTCACTATATTTAATTATTCATCCTTGTTATAATATTTGTATATAGGAATAAAAAACGGAATAAATTGATAAAAATGAAGAAATTTAAAAAAAATAAATAATATTGAGTGAAAAAAAAATTCTTTTTCACAGATCAAAAGCCTGAATTATAACTAATCGAATAAGACTAAAAGATTTCCGAAAAAACATTTATTTTACTTAATTTTCCTGTTGTTTTAATCCCAAAGTAAGAGTTCCGTTCCAGCAGTTCCTGGTTATTATTCTAAAAAAAGGTAAACATAATTAGTATCTCGAGGATATATCTGTAAAATGTGTAAAAATCAACGAAAGCGTGATTATATAAAATAGATAAATCATCAAATTATTAGAAGGTGGGGAAGGAATTATATGAAAAAAAAATTCTTCTCCGAAATTTGGAATGGAAAATTATTCGAAAATAAGTATCAACAATTTTATAAAAATCGAATAAAATGATGATTTTTGCCACAATTTAAAAGGTTTTTCACGTGTCGATTTCACGCTGAAATATTCGTCCCTTTTGTTCATACTTAAAAGATAAGATTTCATAATTTGGTCAGTGGGATACGTTATATTTATCCTATTGATTTATTTAGCATTGAACTATTTACCTGTAGACTCATTGTAGAGCATAGGGTCGCATACACATTACGCTGGAGTGCTGCTGCTTCGGTTTCAAGTAGGTCTTACAGATATGAGTTGCTAACCCCACGCCAAGTTATAGGGCTAAAGGGCTGGGGATGGAGAAGTGGATTCATGTCTTTCTCAAGGGCATTAAAGCGAAATGAACGCTGTTTGGCCAAAACTCGAACTCAGTTCGCCGATCCCGCCGGTAACCGTTACTCCATTCCGCACCTTTATTTAACTATTTGAAAAATACCAGTTCAGCGATCACATGAATGACTTTACTGCCAAGAATGTGTACGAGTGTGTGTTTTTGTACAGCTTAATTTACTGGGTGGAGAGGTCTAACCTTTCTTGAAAGTATTTGCACGAATATGTAGGAGTTTAGTGTCTCACTTTATTAATGGACATGGAAATAAGAACCAAAGGCCACATGTTAAAAAAGGGGCGCGATTCTTGCACCGAGAGAGAAGTGTCAACATTTTAGGGAAACGTGTTTGACTGCAAAAATAAGTTTATATTTCCGATTTTTCTTGCATTAATTTCCAGACTTTTTTTACGTTTGAAAGCGTTCTTGTTTTTTTGCGTCTCTTTTTTTCTTGGTCTCCTTGTTACGTCTTCTTTTTTACTTCTACTTTGGTGTTTCGTCTTTTCCTTTTCGTGTTCTTGTTACGTCTTGTTTCTTCCTTTTTTTTCAGGTCATTCTTCTTCTACTTTTTATTCTTTATTTTGCTACGTCTTCTTTATTTCTTGTTAGGTCTTTTTCCTTGTTAGAAATCGTCAACAAAAACTGTCAACCTCAACATAGGTTTCTTCAGTTTTTAAGTGGGTCTGGCTATCTATCTATCTATCTATCTATCTATCTATCTATCTATCTATGTGTTGCGCGTACAGGCTGCACCAATGGAGCTAGCGGGCTGAACATTTAAGCATTTACTCCTTATTATGTCTAGAAAAAAAAGGTTGTTTTCTTTTTAAATCCCTCCTTAATAGGTTTTTAGTGGTGGTTCAATTTGCAATGTAAGTTTATGCTAAATTGGCCCAATAGTTTCTGTCCGACAGCATTCACGGTTGATTTTTTAAAAATTCATTTATTTTTCAGATGCCCAACAATTTGTTTTTCCTTCAAAAATAGGTTATTAGCGTGGGAGGCGGTTCAATTTACAATGTAACTTTATGTTAAATTGGTATCTTAGTTTGTGTCCGGCAGCATTCATGCTTGTTTTAATTCTGAATTTTAATGATCACCGCCCAACAAAAGGCGAGAGAAGTAACTTATTCATTGATCACCCCCAACAAGACATGCTGCCAAAAGATATTGGTTGCATGACTGTTTCTATTGAGTGACTAACCAGACTTGTTATTCTTTCTTTTTTAACCAACCGTTTTATAATCCACCCTCGATTCTTTTTAACCCATCCTCTTTTATCTCCTTTTAATGAATATATTTCTGCATGCATCGGCACGTTTGATACTTATAAATCTAGACAATTTAATATACTTTTATCAACTGAACTCTAAGTTACATATTTTTCACGAAAGAATTTTTATAGAAAAGGACGAATGTGTTTATTGTTGCTATATTTCTTTCTTTCTGTTTCCTTTTTACTTTTATTCGTTTCTTTTCCTTTTTTTAAAAAATCTCTTCAATTTGCTTTTCTTTCTTTTTTTCGGTGCTAATGGAAATATTAGCCTTTGAAGTCAACCCATACAACAACCCTTCATATCTTTAATATGTGCAGTTAAGTGACAAAAAGAACTAATTCAGTGTTCTGCACTATTTCTTTCTGCGGACGATTCAGAGCGCATATTATTCGCCCGGTTAACTGACCGACATTGACTTATTTAAACTTTTTTTTTTCACTCTCCATTCAGCACCTGAGTTTAGGTGAGTTCTCTGGCTGCAACACCTGGAGATTAAACAGTTGTATTCCTCTTGGCCTCTTTTACTCCATCTGACCGCAGCACTGACTGGCAAACGCACATTCTTCCGCGCTTCGAGGCTTCACTTTAACGACTCACAGGAAGCATTGTTCGGTTTCCGTTTGTGGAAACCATGAAGATAAAAGCGGTCTGTATACGCCAATTTGTCAAAACCCAAATACCAGAAAATCAGATTTGGGGGACGAAGATCCTTATAAGTCACGCTACATCGTCTGCCCTTCTGCATGCAATCAATAATCAACGCATCACTCTCGAACAACGAATACATACTCGTGTATTGAGTAGGGTAGTGTCTTTTCCTGTTAAAGGGCGGATAATATTTGGTGTAGAGATTGACCGAGAATCTTTCTCATCAACAGTGTAACATTATTATACAATGGTCTACGCTTTATTTGTTGTAAACTCGACTTCCGGTATGTCAATAGTTTTTCCGACGGAGCTCGGATCTACGGTTGGCTTTGCGTCAAATGAGGTCCAACCACGACGACGAAGACGACGATCAAAAGATATACACCTTTTAGATTGAGATCAGTTTTGCTTCAATCAGCAGCAGCTGTCGCTGATGATTGAAATTTAGTATGGAGAGGAGGTTAGATCAATCTCTCTCTTACTCTTTTTTCTCAAATCTCTCGTATTGAAGAGACTTTATTTCACTAGTCTGATACCAACGACACGGGAACGTTTTAAACAAATAAACATGTTTCCATTAAACAACAATGTGAAGAAGAAGACTAGAAAAATTGTACAGAAAGCTTCATCAATAACCAGTTTCGCTTCACCAGTGATTTATAATTCAAGAATGATTTTGCTTCGTATCTATTCAAGTGGTAAACCATTAAAATTTTTATGACTTGATTTTTATAAATTCTGAGATTTTGAATTTTTTTATAATTATATATTTCTTATTTATATTTGAAGGCAAACAAAAAAAAAAGACGACAAAATTGAATGATAAAGAAACATTAAGGTAAACATTAACTGTTATTGAAAAATAGAAATTGGACTGACAAGGACGGCCAGGACAAGCAGGTCTCAAACTAATCGACTGAACATATGGTACTTAACCCTTATAGCACTGCCAGGCCGATATATCGGACTCGATAACGTAGACAAAATTAAACATTTTCTTTTTGTAATTGTTTTAATCTATATTTGAAGGCCATATAAAGACAATTAACATTTAATGATAAAGAAACATTTTGGTGAACACTAATTTTTATTAAAAAAAAACAATAATTGACTTACAAGTACCGCCAGGACACGCGGGTCTCATAAATCGATAAAACATGTGTTATTTAAATGTACCGTTGATACATAAAGATTTAAAATAAGAGACAGCTGCTGATCAAACAATAACAGGGATTAGAACTCAATCTACAACTGCAATAATCGGAAGTGTTTGGCTAATCCACTTGTAACTGTGCTTGCGATCACGTTTTAACCATAAAGACCAATGGTATATGCACAGTCCAGAATCCGACTTAAAGAATGAAACATAAAATCCTCTGGGACTTTGAGATTAAAACGGATCATCCAATCCAGGCCAGAAAACCAGATTTAGTTGCCGTAAACAAAAAGAAAAGAACGTGTCACATAATGGATTTCTCTGTTCCGACTGACCATGAAGTGAAGTTGAAAGAAAGTGAAAAGCTAGGTAAGTATCTGGACTTGGCCGGAAAACTGAGAATAAAAAAACCCCGTAGTTTGAACCGCAATTTAGCGGTTTATAAACAACCTGATAAACCAAAACCAAATCGAAGGAAGACTAAATTCTACAAATTTCAATGTCAATTTTAGCATTTATATATTTATTGATCTTTTCTGAAACTTATAGATTATTTTATGCAACAAATTAAAGAGAATAAGCAAACACAAATAATTTTCATTTATTATAATATGGTTTATATTATATAAATTAAAAATATATCGTTCTATTTTCCACACGGTTTTCTTGCATTTCCTGTGGTCCAACAAAGAGGTACGACTATAATAGTAGCCTTGGTCTGTAATAAGTTAATCTTAGTAAATACCAATGGTTAACAAGTTAGTATCGTAGACTTTTACTAATGTAGATAGTTTGATCCTCATTTGGTGATCCACACCTTTACTAATGTTGTACGCCTGATCCTCACTGGGTGACCCATATGTTTAGTATTGTACTATACTAAGCTAATCTTAGTAACTATCAATGGTTAAGAAGTTAATATCGTAGACTTTTACTAATCTAGTTATTTTGATCTCCATTTATAGTTTTGTGTTGTACGAAGCTAATCTTAGTGAATATCACTAGCTCCGGCGGAAGAAGGATTTAAGAGTGCAGTTATTCCGATTGGATCGGTGTGAGCTTTTGTGAGTCCCGCAATGCATTTCGGAGAAAGTTGATCAACTTATTTTCACCCACGTCCACCCAAGGGTATTATGCCTGTTTCCGTATCCAAGGATTTGTTTTTACTTCATATAAAATGAATGCCATTCAGCACATCGGCGTAGGGGGCGTAAATCCTATGTCAACAATTGGAGTTCTCGATAAATAAATTAAAGTAAAAGGAAAGAAATCGCCAAAGATATCTAAAAAAAGAAAAGAAATACTTGAAAAAAGAAAAGGAATTCTGGTTGGTAGGAATGTCAGCTATTTAATCCCCCAACAGTGCGACATGCCCTCCGCAGTTGACTTTTGAAAAATTTCTTTTAGGATCGTTTAAAAATCTATTTCTTTTGGGTGGACTCACATTTTTGGTACTTCTATTTTGACATGGCAACAAATCGTGTACCGTTTGCTGTTTTTTTAAAAATTTATCATTTTTATTTCCTAATTCCAGGGTTAGTGACATGAAACACTCTTAAAAAACATCGGCTTTTTAACAATATACAAATTTACCTCGCTATCCGAATGTAGAGCGTTCCTATAAAGTCCTTTCGTAAGTCGAAATAGCGTAAAGCGAAGAAGCAATTGCCATTCATTTATATGGGGAGAAATGTTTTGAGCTCATTAACTGCGGCAGGAGCAGCTCAGTTGTCGTGTTCTAAATGCGGTGGTAACTTTGATTATACAGGGTGGCACATAAGCTGAACAATGGACCCTTCCACTTGAAGTTACGGACAGAAAAATATAGAAACCGGCAGAAAACGTGGTCCGTAACTTTAAGTGTGACTGATGGAAATTTCATTCGTAGTTGAACCATAGATCTGCAATGACTGAAATTTCAGTAATCTACAGTTAGTGGGTTAACCCCCCCACCGAGGATGGTATGTAAGGCTGAGTCGTCGACGGTCTAGGCGATCGGAGTTACAGGAGACTAAGACGAAAGGGAGAGGGAAAGGGTGATTCTTCTGGTACTTTTTATTCTTTATTTTGCTACGTCTTCTTTATTTCTTGTTAGGTCTTTTTCCTTGTTAGAAATCGTCAACCAAAACTGTCAACCTCAACATAGGTTTCTTCAGTTTTTAAGTGGGTCTGGCTATCTATCTATCTATCTATCTATCTATCTATCTATAGCTTCGCTGAAGAAAAGAACGCTGAACACTACTTTGGCTTTTCTCCTTTTTTCGTAAAAGTGAAAAAGTGGCACAAAGCGAACTTTAGAAAAGCGGGGGAAACGTTTGATTTTAAATTTACTGAACTATCACACTATATCCTCATGAACTATCACACTATATCCTCATGAGCTATCACACTGTATCCTCATGAACTATCACACTATATCCTCATGAACTATCACACTATATCCTCATCGTAAAATACATAATATAAACTAAACAAATGCTAATAAACTTTTTATCTCACAGACTTAACACATACAAATACAGATACGTAAATGTTTTCTCAAGAAACAAGCATATATATATGGTAAAGGTAATTTGACAATGTGAAAATGAAAGATTGAGAAAAGCGTATCACGTCTCAAACATATTTATTATCATTAAGATAAGCCTTGATGCATTTCGCCGAGTTTCATTCGGCGTCTTCAGAAGCTATTTTGCAGTGCAGAAAACTCACGTATGTGCAGTACGTCTCATCACATGTTTGTGTGAAATGTATACTGAGCTTATCTTAATGATAATAAATACGTTTGAGACGTAACACGCTTTTCTAAATCTTTCATTCCCACATTGTCAAATTACATCTACCATTCTGTCGGATTACCTTGCATTCACATAAAAAACATTATATAATATATATAATATATATATATATATGTATGTATGTATATATATGTATGTATGTATGTATGTATATATGTATATATATATGTATATATATATATATGTATACACGATGTGCTACCCAAAAGTTCGAGGAACGAATAGATTTATCAGTCTGTTGAGGTTACGCAGTATTTCCCGTGTCACCAAATCACCCAATCAGGTTAAAAACCTCATTTTTTTACCGTCTTTGAAGAAGCCATTTCGTGTCTTAAGTTCCCCAAACGTTTGGGTAACACTATTATTAATTTTTGACTAGTGTTTCTTCCATCTTAATTTCAGTTGCTTTTCATCGCAGCTACCCAGATCGCCATTCTACGGCTATTGGTAAACAGCGCGGAACGGAAATAAAGAATAAACTCTCGGCGAGACTCGAACTTGCATCCCTTTTATCTTGTGAAGCCTATCTTACCATGATAGCTGCTCTCACTGAATGGGCTACGAGAGCTAATAGTTTGCAGAAAATTAAATCTTACCATATAATCTTATTCCTTATTTTCCCCGACCGCACAGCTCCGCCATAGTAGATATTGTTTTGTTTACATACACTAGTAGTATTAGTAGTAATATTATCTTGCATTTTTATTAGCTGAAACATTGTCAACCAATATTAATTTCTGATTAGTATTTCTTTCATCTTAATTTCAGTTGCTTTTCTTCGCAACTACTCAAACTGTCATTCTACGGTCATTTTTGTGTAGCCCCTCGTAAAACGTGTGATTATAAACATAGCATTTAAGGCAACTACCGTGGAGTGCTGGTTAATGATCAGCTCCTTGTTAGTGTTATGAATTCGATCCTTACTTGGTGTCCCATTACAGAATAAGCTTGAACAACAAGTAACTATTTGAGTACCCTGTATCGAACTAGCCCCTGTAAACTCCTTGTTTAACAGGGTTGCTAGCTACACGCCCAATTTGGACTACCTTACAAGAATAAAGGGCTTCAGCTGCCCTGCTATTTACTGGGGGGGGGGAGATTCGTGCCTTTCCCAAGCGCATTAGTGCAAAGTGAATGCAAATAATCCCGGCCGAAACTCAACCTCGCCGATTCCGTTTTCAGCGCCGGTAACCGCTACGCCACCCCGCAAATCCATGGTAGGCTTTGTAAATATTAATAAACATAGCATTTATCATCAACAAAAAAGTATAAACATTTTTGCGATACCCTTTACTAAAGACTTTATAACGATTGTCTTATGTCTACACACTATTGTTGCTAATAACGGCTATATCACTAGATCTCCCTTAAAGTAGGTATGAACAAAAATGAAGAAAAGTGTCAAGCGTGTAAGCGACGTATGGTAAACAATGTAGTACACATATATTTGAGTGGAAAATATAAGCAAGATTAAAATGCACGACAACTGCGCCGTGCAAAAAGGGCATGTTGTCGCCTGCAGCTCCCATAATTTGAAATAGCAGTCAATTTACATAAACAAAAAACAGAATAAAATATATTAAAAATACATGCAGTAAATATTTTTTCATCGTTTCACTATATTTAATTATTCAACCTTGTTATACTATTTTTATATTAGATTCAGTCGAACCAAGACATAGAGAGAAAAAAAATATACATTTAAAAAATTCATAAGATATCGATAAAAATGATGAAAAATTTAAAAAAAAAATAATATTGAGTGAAAGAATTTTTTTTCACAGATCAAAAGCCATAATTAATCGAATAAAACTAAAAAATTCCGAAAAGAAATTTGTTTTACTTAATCTTCCTGTTTTTGTAATCCCACAGTAAGAGTTCCGTTCCAGCAGTTCCTGGATATTATCCTAAGAAAGGTAAACATAATTCGTATCTCCAGGGATATATCTGTAAAATGTGTAAGAATCAACGAAAGCATCATCATATAAAATAGATAAATCATCAAACTAATTAAAGGTAGGGTAGGAATCATATGGAAAAAAATTGTTTTTCTCCGAAATTTGGAATGGAAAATTATTTTTTTAAAAATTCGCACTTTAATAAATAAGTATCGAAATTTTTTCACATTTCTGGCACCACTCCAGTACAAATTTCAGGTCTTCAAACAGAAATCTGTTATTCTCCATTTCTCGCGCTGAAAAATGAAAGTGGAAGATGAGTTGTGGGTTGACGAAGTGTGTTCACATGTTTTGAAGGTTCTGTACTTAAGCAACGTTGCTTCCCGTGTTTTCATGGCTCAGACTCAGTTGCTCCCGTGTCGCACAACACATGAGGCAATGATTTAGGCTCCATTTCTAGAACGTGGAGACTCAATCATTTTTTGTGACAATTGTGTTTTTTTACGAGGACGGGGTGCTAGCCCGACAAACAAGATGGACTGTCTTTTACAGGGCTCCAACTGCCTTGCCATTTACCCATATCTGGGGGACAAGTGCATTCATGCATTTCCCAAGAGTGCAAAGTGAACATGAATTGTCCGAGCTGGAGTTTGAACTCAGCCCGCTAATACCATTCGTTAGGCCACCTGCACCGCCGTACTTATTGCCAAATGCATTATACGCACCCGACCTTCTTCTCTGGTGTGTACGATAAATTGTTTCATCAAAGATTGCACAAGTTTGCCGCATAAAGTCATCCAAGATGCTAATGTAATCTCAAAGAAAATATTTGAAACGTAAGACAAGGAAAGAAAACAAAATATCTGGTATAATACTTAAACTGATAAATGGTCTTGTTTTTTCCTGGATTGATTTTTCAGATCTTGCTGATAACAGATTTCAGAAAAGATATCTAATCTTTCCAGACTATTGAATTCTTTTCATCTGCACACTGGTTGCAATATTTACAAAGTTGGGAAATTTCTAAAAATAACAGTGAACACATGCAGAATGTATTTAAACATATTAAGTTTAATTTGATGTATAATTTCTGTTCAGGTGATCGAATTTTAGTTAATCAGCTGGTAAAAAAATCCCAAAGCTTTTAAGATCATACGACACTGAATCTAAAATATACACTTTGCATACCTTTGTTATCTATCTATCTACTTGTGTACTGTGTGACCGTTGCATTCACAATGAACGTGCCTATTCATTTTTCACATCTTTTATGGCAAAATATTGCATCATCAAGTCTGTCAGTCCCTTAGAGGCCAGATTTGACTTGCTGCGACTCATGGCTTTTCGCCGTTGAAATGGAGTTCAGACGCGGACGTGATTAAGGAGAACGTGACGAGGTAGCTGATGGCGCTCCCGAAAGAGGACTTTGCGAACTATTTTTTTTAAAGTGGAAGGAATTCTGGGTAGGCTAATTTTTCGTTAATATTAAATGGCCGGATACTCTTCGGACAGATCTCGTGTCTATTTTGATTTTTGCTCCTTGTCACTAAAAGTCAGGAAGACTTTGTGTGCCGTGGTTTTTAGAATAATATTTACGAAGCTTCACAGTATTACAGATGTCATTCACAATCTGCTGAATATCCAAGTGAAGAAAACAAAAACTGCTGTACTGTAAGAGGGCAAAGATCTCTGCCTCACGATCTTTCAACCGAATCCTTTTAAAATTTCTCTTACCCACAGGGTACGAATATCACGTATCAATCTGTGTATTTGTCATAAATAGTGTCACCAATATCTTCCATCTTCGTTGAAAACTTGAAACTTGACTTTTATAGCTTATTTTTGGGGCGTTTGTTTGTCTTGCCACACAACACCCAGCATCACCGACTTGACGGGACACGTTAGAATCAGTTGGCATCGCGGGAAGGAAATTCGGAAAAGATAACATCCGACATCTTGATTAGCCATTTTAGAAGGGTGCGAATATTTTACTGGTATGCATTATATAACAATTTGCCTTTTTCTAAGACTAAAAGTTGGAAAAGGAAAGAACAAACCAAACCATAAATGAACAGGTCTGCTTAGTCACTCAATAGAAACCGTCATGTTACCAGCATATTTTGGCGGCATGCCGTGTTGGGGGTGATCAATTAAAAAAGGGGTGACAAATGAATAAGTTATTCCTCCCACATATTAAAGATTTTCAAAAAACAAAGGGGCACAAACTAGGGACCAATTTAGCATAAACTTACATTGTAAATTGACCCCCCCCCACACACTAAAAACCTATGGGATGGGGGTTCCAAAAGAATGTTTTTCTAGACGAAAGAAGGAGTAAATGCTGAAATGTTCAGCCATCTAGCTTCATTGGTGTGGCATGTACGCGTGATACATACATAGCCAGCCAGCCAACCTTGGAAACTGAAGAAACCTATTTTGAAAGTTTTTGTGACAGTTTTGGTTGACGGTTTCTAATCAATGAATAAGCTATGAAGCCCTCAGAGAGTCCATACCTCTGCCAACGCCATACAGTAACTAAAATCTGAATGAAAATCAGTTCATATATGGCTACGATCAAGGTGGGGTAACTGTGTTTCGATTTGCCATTTCTAAGACTATTGCTACTTCTTTTTAAAGTATGAAAACGTATCTCTCAATCATAAACAAATTGCTGGACCCACCCCAAGATTTCAGTTCTCCCGTTCCTCGTTGTAAACCCTTCCACAAAACGTCATTGCAATTCGAAGATAACTTTTGGAGATATCGTGTGGACAAACATGAGTGAATACCTATACATATCATTTTTCCTTTGTTACAATGAAAAATTGTCTCTCAATCAAAAACAGAAAAATTCCTGAATCCACTTTTCTTTACCCCATGACCTAACGTTTCAGAAACTTTCATTGAAATTCATTGAGAACTTTTGGAGAAATTGTATAGACAAACAGACAAGAGTGAATATCTCTCTCTATATCTATCTATCTATCTATCTATCTATC